>OZ035961.1:9782500-10155000 GCA_964034945.1 Chrysopilus asiliformis
TACGAGTATAAAAAAAGAGAAATACAAATATATTCGTAAGTTGGCTTCAAGAAAGCTGAAGACTTTAGCTTCTGGCTATGACGACTCAAAAAGTTAAGAAACGAAAATTAGTTTAGCAGTGGCACCAAGTCTACCCTCGTATCCGTCCGTATCCCATTATATAGAATATAGTTATAATACCTTTGAGTACGACTTATGTACAACTGAACTGAGATGAACTGTTGTCTGATATTAGTGGAGGGCAGCCAGGGACTTGGGAAAAGAGCAAACACTTTGATCCATTTCTTGCCTCGGGGATGCGAAAATCGATTTATCAAGTACATGCCGTGTTTTACAATTCAACACATTTCCGCTTCAAGTCCTTCTTCTTCAAGGATTGCGATAGCCCACCAACATCTATCCAACACTCGTATATATCAATAGTATATCTGAGAGATACTTACTCTGAAAATCATACTACATATGGATATACCTACACATGCACTACATATATAAATGGTACAAAAGGATATACCGCCGATATGACGATGAAGAATAAAGTCTTTCCGTCGGCTAGGATTTATTTAAGGAGAGTGAGGCCGAGGATCCAATCTTATACGGTCTTCCATTGTCGTATGTGTTGGCGACAGATCGCGGTAAAGTCAATGCGATTGTGATGAGATAAGAGCAGTCTCCATACAGAAGGAGACCAAAAAAAACATACAGGCCACACAATTTGTGATATAAAGACCACATACTATTGTTCGTTATAAGGACCTGAAATTGAATGAGAAGCAATAAAACTGAAAACTCGTATGACCAACTTCCTTTTTCTCTTAAAGTGGCTGCCACATTATTTCCTCAACAATAAAATACCAAACAGTTCCAGCAAATTTCGAAACGAACGAAAAAATCCTTAAGCACTAACAGAACAAAAAAAAATGCAATGAGAAACACAAAAAAAAACTCTTTTTAGCTGCCATTCAGGAATGTTCCTCGGAAAAATTCGAAAGAAAAGTAAAATGGGCAGAAAAAAATGCATTTTGTTGGGAAATAACATCGAAGGAAAACTTTTTTCGTTCTGTTGAAAATTCAATGTCCGTTTTATTAAATGGAAAACAAAATTCTCTCTGAAACAGGTGCAAAACGTTGTAATGTTGCAATCAAATTTTGAAGATTTGAAAATTTAATACTTTTTTCGTGTTGTGTTAAATAAAGCGGGTTATTTTTTTATACTATATCTTTAAAATAAAAGGAAAGACTGTTTAGATATTCTAGTTTACAAGTAACAACATTAGTTATGGCCAAAAGTTTCTTAATTTCATTAAAAATTTAAACTGCTATTAGCATGAAATTTTATAGAAATTTTAAAAATTTCTCAGAAATTGTTCTCGGGACTATAAATTGAGTGCGTTATAACCCAAAGTGCGTTATAACAGAGTCCGTTATAACTTTTTGACTCTCGAATCGGATTCAGCAACCCCAAAAACCCCCCAGATGAGATTTTTTATTCCGAAAATTTGAGAAAGAGGATCATAACTTTTGTTTCTTATAAAATCTTCCGTTATTTCTACAGTCTTCTCGGCTACAAAATACGTCTCAGCAACCCCACAAATCCCCAGATGCAATTTTTCCGGAGAATTTGAGGAAAATGAAAATCACTTATACCTTTAGAACCTCCCGTTATCCTTAAGGTGCCGCTCCACATGAGAGTAAATCCGCGAGTAACTCGCAACAACTCTCGAGAGTTACTCGCAGGAGGTTGTCCATTTGAGAGTTAATTTCGGCGATTTTTCTCTTTTCAAGACCAATATCTTGATTTTTTTGACATCTTGATTTTTTTTGACATCTTGATTTTTTTTGACATCTTGATTTGGCGAGTTCTCGAGAGCGACTCGCAAAATTCAAACGCCGTTCGTATCTGGCGAGTTACTCTACGAGAGTTTAGTGGAGGCATGTCCACTAGAGAGTAGAATCACTTTTGACAGCTCGCAGAAACTAGCTCGCGAGTTTTTGCGAGTTTCTGCGATTTGCGAGTAGCTGGTACCGAGAGGTTCTCGCCGGGATTTACTCTCATGTGGAGCGGCACTTTTATAGACTTTTTACTACGACGAAGTAGTGTGTGTGCAAAATTTCAAGTCAGTTGGATGATTGGAAGGGGGTCTAAATTATATTACAAAATTTGACCCTGACAGACAAACAGACAAAAAAGTAAGCTAAAAAAAGCTCTTGAAAACCCCAAATTCAATGACTTTTCAACCAAATTTTAGTTATATTTTAATCTAAACCTAAGAAATTCTTCCCTGCTCCATTAAAGAATTTAAACTTGCGAAGTTTTCTTTTTAAAAAACTTCGCCTGCGGCGCAGGCAAGTGTTAGAATATCAAGAAAGCGGTTTGCATATTTGCTTGAATTACCCGAAAGTACCCAAAATTTACCTACATTCGCTAAGATTTTGGAGTCAGCAATAAAAACTCAACAAATGTTTTTTTTTCGAAAACCATTAATTTTTCTGAGCTACACTCAGAAAAATGTCCAGGTCAACTTTTTGTCAGGTTAACTCTGACCTTACAGAGGTTTCTGTAAGCCAGCTAGCGGTCAGAGTTAACCTATCTAAGGTCAACTCGTGCAGCTCCCAATGCACTACTTCACCTGCTGGTAGCTTAATTTCAGAATTTCTCCGACCACAGGTCAACTCAGTTTTACTTGCCCACATGCAGGCGAACGCGCGCCTGCCCGAGGCCAATTACGCCGTATGTAGGTCGTCGAGTTAGCCTCCATTTTTCTGAGTGTAAAATATCGGGCCATAGAAGTAAAAGTACTTTAGTATGTTGTTTATGAATTATAGATTTTTTCAAACAATTGTAAATTTATAATATCGCATAATTGGAAATATCATAATTAAAATCAAATGACTTTATTAAATATGGCAACACAAACACACTTTTAAGACAATTTATAATTTGACTTTTACTCATTATGTTTGGTTTCAGCTGAAGCTAAAAACTTAAAACTTTTGAGATTTCTCATAAAAGACGATTTATCAACAAGAACGGTTTTTGGTCCTTTGGTAGATTCCAAAACCACAGAGCGTGTGCTGCGACCATTTCAGCACATATCGGACAAAATTCGTCGTTGCAATGGCTTTACGAATCCTTGGATCTCAACATCCCCCCAGCGGTATTTGACAATGGAAAGAATGGATAAAATTATAAATAGCTTTTACTTTGATATCCTGCTACATTCAAGAATGTCATCAACGACGATGAGTAATACTTGTTATAATATGATGTCAGAGAAATATTCTTCATCACCAACCTCCGATTTTTTTTTGTTATTATGTAGGGTTAAAAATTTGACGGCCTTGACAACTTTTAACCCATTAAGTGCTCCTTTAAGTAAACTCTATGCTTCCGAAAGCATTACAATAACTCAAATTCACTCTAGCAGACTTGATCCCCCAGAAAAAGAGATTGGATCTCATCTTATATATATTTGTGTGTGTGTATCAGTCGCCCTGATCGCTTTTAACCCGACGAAATTCTGGTCTTGAATCTGTTGGCCCTAGATTCCATATCCATAGCCCTCGCCTAAAGGTCTCCGAGCTGCCGGTGGTGTCGGTCTGTGTTTTTGGCTTCAGATGGAAACTTATGGGACTGCTGCGGATGACTTCCATTTAGTATAATATAAACGTAAACGAAACATGAAAAGGAAAACGTTTTCACATCTCTACATATAAACGGAACGGTGCAGTGAGTATCACTGGCAGATGAATCCCAGAATTCTAGAATCCAGGAGCTAGGAAGCCTCGAGCCTTGGGTCTATGGCTGGAAGTGGCATCATTTTCGGGGCGGAATTTCACAAACAGCAAATGAAATTTATCAAATCAAGTTGACATCCCTCAGCCATTTTTCATAAGCATAAAACACAAGAGAGATAGAAAACGTACAGAAGATGACAGTATAGAGACATGAAATGAAATAAGATTTTGATGCAGGGGGTGCCGGGGAGGGAGGATTATAACCAATGTTTAGAATCCCTCCAACTTCAATGCCGGTGTTATTACACTGCATAAAAAGAATTGTGTAAAAATTCTGTGACATTTCGAATGCCAACCCCCATCCCGAAAATCCAATACGATCCCTAAATTTCTGGTGGCTTAAATTCGCCTGCAATCCACTTTTCATTTTCCCTCTGTTTTATTATATTTTTTTTCCCCAACGATGTACATTTTGACTCATTTCATTCCCGTTTTGGGTTTTCCATGGATTTTCCTTCTGCTCCGAATAAAATTGAGAAAGTCAGTCAGAAAAGTCGAAAAGAGTTGACAGTGGTAAATGTCTTTTAAAAAGTTTGACATTGTTAGCTTTTTGGTGAAATGGTTTAACACGGGGACGGGACGAGCTTCTATGAAGATTTCTCACCTTTTCTAGAAAATATTCTTGAATTTAAGTGTCACGATGTGAATTTAGGGTGATTTATTAATTTTTCACGTTTGGACTGTAATAATGACTGTATATTCGCTGTTGGCTGGTTCACTTAGATCAGTTGTCTGACTGACTGTTTTTTTTTTCTTTCCTTCTTTTCATACAATGACAATTTGATTAATTATTCTTATGTTTTCCCATCACTCAATCGTTTTATATATTTTTTAAGGAACTTTTATTCATAAAAAATGTCTTTTCTGTATCTTATCCGAAAATCTTTATGATTTATCAATTTAGGAAAAAATAATAAATTGCCTAAACTGTGTTCGTAAATACTTTTGGAGCTTGGAAAGTTCGATCAACTGCTGAACTACTTTTGTTTAAAAGCCCCTTGGGATTACATGAATGCAACTTTATTAATTGACAATTGATTCTTTAAACAAATATATTTAAATTATGTTCCAAATACAGAAAATTGTGTACAATTGGGTGTCAGGTCTTTTTGACTGACGGGGCAGTTAGAGTGTTAAAGTTCTTGAATCGGCAAAATTAGAGCATTCCTTCCCCCTCCCGCATACAAATGGAACAGTTTTTTTGCAATTTCCTCGAAAAATTTACAAGCGTAATATTGTTTAGAATAGAATAACACATGGAGGAATGGAATAGTTTTTTTCATATTTTATCGAAAACCGTGCATCATATCGAAAAATTTATGAAAATCGAATGTATTTAGAATGTGATTTTACATAACCGCTCCATACATCAAAATCCAATCAGACCACTCCTTCCTCTACCATACAAATGGAGTTTTCCAACAAAAGAAATTTGCCTATCCACATTTAAAGTAATTGACGATTGGCTCTTGCTATTCTAGTTTTTCTGATGTTTAAATATGAAATACACAGTTTAAAACGTTTTAACAGTAAAACCAAAAATTAGGTAAACAATCTAATAGAAAAAAAATCTGATAGAAAAAGGCACGAAATTCCAATACAAAACTCCAAAAATCCATTAAGTTACTAACAGTCTCCAGCATACAAATCTGTCGTATGTATTTCCCGAATTACCCAAAACGCTGCACCCTAATCGAGTGTATGCCATAAAAAACATTCATCGCAAGTTTTTCCGAGGAGCAGCTATCAAGCACTCCATTCTACAGTTGACGGAAAAATGATACTGAGACTGCGTCGGAAAAGTTCCTTCGCTGTGTTGTCAGAAAATTCCGCAAGATGTCAACATTCAAGGACTAATCGATATGCTCCAACGAACAGGACAACAGAAGTCGTTCAGTTATCAAACATGTTTGTTTTTCTCACACAAAAAAAACACACACTACATTCGTCCTTTTCCGCATTTTCCATCGAAAATATTCAAGGTCTTGTGGTGAGTAAAGTAAAGTAGAAGACATACGTTTCATATGCTTGCTACTACGTCAAACAGG
The DNA here is from genome assembly GCA_964034945.1 of Chrysopilus asiliformis. Lineage (NCBI taxonomy): Eukaryota > Metazoa > Arthropoda > Insecta > Diptera > Rhagionidae > Chrysopilus > Chrysopilus asiliformis. The sequence goes on from OZ035961.1 coordinate 9,788,347, forward strand.
ACTTCTAACTAAATTGTCGGTATACAAAGTCTCATTGAGAGAGAGTCCTTCCATTCAGTGGAATATAAGAGGGGTTTTTGTGGTTGGCCTTTTCAACTAAACTTTTTCATTGGGATCAATGTCCACTATTTAAAGCTAATAACTTTATTTTTTTTATCTTTTCCTAGGTTAAAGATAGACAAATCTTATCGATAAACAAAATATAGGGATTTCTAAGTACTAATATTTAAACATATTAAATTGTGTTTTAACCAAAATCAATCAAATTCATTATAAATTTAATGAATTTAATGAATTTCCTTATGAATTTTCGCATGGGAAAATACTCGCCAACATAAAAATTTCGCCTTTTTGCCTGTATGGTGAAACCAAAGGGTATATTAACTTTGCCTTACCGTTTGTAACGCCAAGATCCCGTCATCACACAAAAAAATGAATTACACCAATGTGTTTGGAATGATAAAAAAAATTGAATTTTGCATGTCCGTCCGTCTGTCCATCTGTCCGTCTGTCTGTCCGTCTGTTTGTCCGTCTGTCCGTCTGTCTGTGGCGCGGATTGCGGGCGCATGGATTGAGCTAGAGACTTGAAATTTTGCGCAGACCCGTTTTTCGTAAAATGCGAGGCTAAGTTCGTTAATGGGCAAAAATGGACCATTAGGGGGGGTACCCCCCATAGGAACGAAAATGTTTTTCGTGAATATCTCAAAAACTGTGCATCTTATCAAAAAAGTCTAAGAACAAAAGTTATTTAGGATATGATTCTACATAAAACTCCCATACATCAAAATCCGATTGGAACAAGTTTTAAAAAAATCTTTTTGGAAAATTTGACTTCAAAGTAGAATTTTGGTACAACTGTTCGAATTTTGATACCAATATCACCATACGGGTTTTCAATAATTGCCAAATTGGCAATTATAGCTTTTATTATGTTTTGCACATAGGTTAACTCTTCCGTTGACGCCAAAACCCCTTTTCTTATAAATTTCAAATCCTGTAACCGATTTTGATGCGACTTTTGTCAAACGATTGGTTAGGCGTTACCGCTAAAATCCCTTATTGTTGTTATTTTAGGCTGCCCGGACCCTTCTTTCTCCTCGTCATAATTCTTCGACTTTTTTTTGTATGGAATTTAGTATCGTCGCGTGCTCTTCTTGAAAGATTGGCGACTGAACCGATTTTGGCCAAGGTTTTATTACCAGCATTCACTAAGGGTGCAACGAGGGGTTATGGCCCTTAAAAAACATTCCGCTTAAAAAAGATATTCAAATTTTCGGTATACTTGAAAAAGAAATTTGCTGTCGTAAAAAACAGATTTAACAGGAATATTTTAGTTCTTAGGAGGCTCATAAGAAAATCGTTACAAATAACAATACAAAAGAAATACAATGGTTGTACAGGCATCTTTTTACAATGTTTTTAGGCGCGTAAAATTTATCGTATTTACTCCGTCGTATGTCAAGATTGAGAACAAATCACAGAGCATCATATATCAAAACGTCTTACTTTAAGGCGTCTTAAATCGAGGGAAGTTTGTACATATTATATAATATTCGTAGAGGGTTGAAAAAAAAAGTTTGAAAATCCAAAACTCAATTTCTCTATACTTAGATATATCAGATGTTTTCTCCCAGTGGGATATTTTATTTATGATAATTTTATTCAATTTTCGAACAAACTGCTATTTTTAGTATCTGTTAACAAAAAGTCTTCACTATTTAAAAAACACCATTCCTAAAAATCTGAACCCCAACAAAGCCAAAAACTTAACAAAGCATCGCGAAAGATAATGAAATTTTTCGGCTTGGCTGAACAGCCGTCAACCTCCACCACTGCGAGTAAGGATCTTATAGTGACGTGTTGTCAATCTTTTTAACTTCATAAATCATTAAGGAGTAGAGAGAAACTCTGTCAAATTTCCCATTTTTCCCAGGGAGCAAGGGCTGAAAAAAAAAATCTTGAGACAAAAACAACAGCAAAGGCAAAAAAGGACGTCAACGAAAAAAAAAGATATACAAGAAAACCCTATCTGTAAAGAATGTTCATTTAGTGTGTCAAAAACAAACGCGCGAAATTAATCAGCGGCACGCATGAAGCCTTTCACTAATGCTAAGCGATAAAATCACAGCTACTACTGGATATCATCACCCAGAATACCCCCCAGCGATCTCCTACCCATATACGATATTTGTATATCGCTTCTACCATCATCCAAGTATCCGAAATGTAACATACAGCATCCAGATCCATTCAGACACGATTTAACTTCCACACATGCTCGCGTAATTAAATCCTAAAGACAAATATTTCAAGGATGTGCTCTATCAAAAGCGATATGTAACACACATGGCCTCAATAATACGGTGTAACATGCTTGGGGGTGGGATGCTACGAAAATTCATCAGGCCAACCGAAAGAACTCCAGCAAGGGTGATGAGAAACGATGATTCGTTGGCAACCAAGGGGCAAATGGGGATGAGGGATGCGATAGAAACAGCGACAGCGACGACAATGAGTTTTCTTAAGAAAATTTTTTGGGAGGGCTGCTTTATTATATCAGGCCCCATTCGATGTCTTACCTCCCTTCACAGGCACACAAAAAATTATCCCGAAGTGAAAGTGAATTAGCGCGAATAAAATGAAGAGCAGGAGTTGGTTCTTTTTTTTACAATATTTTAACGCTATAGAATTCCAAAAGGCGAAAATCTTAAAAACGTCTAATGTGAGGTAAACATATCTCCCCCTAGATGAAATTCCCATATCTACTTCCTGCTACTTTCTACCCGCGAATCCAGCTGAGGTGCCTGACTATATGATGGAGAGATTTTTAGGAGCGGCTCCTTCTTTCAAGTGGAAATTTGAGGCGCCAGCTCCCTTTAATTCGCCACACGTCAAAAACGATTTTCGAATGGAATGTGGTGGAGAGTGGGCAGAAATGACTCCCAGGAGCGTTGTTTTTAGTCAATTGGTGGCAGGAGGTATAAATGAATGAATACACCGAATGGGTGGTGGTTGGTTTGTTAACGTATAGTCAAAGGAAATCGCTTTTTACAAGGATTGTGTTTCTTGTTGCCTATTTGCCATCCATGAATTTACTTTACTCTTCTATAATAATTTTATACTTTCCTTATTTTATTTATAATCTTATTTTGTTTTTTCATAAGAAAATATCAAAAAGAAGGTGTTGTAACTATAAAACAAGATAAAACACACTTAAAGAACAAAAAAATACAAAGAACCTCTGTTTATGAACTTAGTCGGTTCCAAAAAAAAAAAAAAAAACTGTTCATAAACCGAAGCATTTTTTTGTTCAAATTAACGTAAATTTAATTCGCAATTGTGTGGGCGAATTTGGTTATCTACAAGTTTACCTTTTATCATTTTGGAAATTTCTTGCCCGCTTTCGCACCTTCCGCATATCGAATAAATTATAGTGTTTTAATTCAATTTTACGTAACTCATTCAAACATTAAACTTCAATTGTACCACTCCAACCCCCCCCCCCTCCCCTTCCTTCCCCTCCCTACCCCACCCTTCCCCTCCTTCGCCCCATAGGAATGGAAAATTTCTAATACAAGATCAGTCGTCTTCATTTTCTTATTTTTCGAGCCAGATTGATCCAAAAGAGAGTCTGATAACCCTCTGTATTACAATACAATTGCAATCCAACAATAAAAAACTCATATGATGAACATGTCTGATTTTTTTTACATTCATTTTGTTCCCAGTTAATTTTTTTCTCGTTGGAAAAATTTCTTGTTCCTGTTTGCTATAAGTACAAGAACCTGGTCGTTCTTCATCCTTCATCTTTTATCCTTCCAGCCACCATTAGACGAATAGTAGGATGAGATATAATGTAATAAATTATCGAGAACGAGACTCTCGTGGGATATTTGTGTATATAAGATGCCATTTTAATATGTGTTTGTGTGTATTTTACGATGTGTTTTTAAGGGTATAGAGAAGGCAAAAAGCTACAAGGCCACCCACAAATAGAAGAACTCGAAAACGGAATGGTGACGGGATGGCTAAACGGAAGGAGCAACGGCCGGGCAGATGACTGGAACGGTGAATTTTAATTGCCTTAGGCGATTATGAGAATTAAATATACATTAGCTCATAACGAACAATATAAATCAAATTTATGGATACTTTCCCCCCTAGAGTGGTTCTACAATTTCACTATACCCATTCACCAAACCATCATTAAATTTGTGCCCAAACTGTTCCACCGCCATAGCCCAAACCCCATACTTTCACAATAGGCCAAGCCTAGACGAACGAGGCCATCTTAATCACCCCCGAAACCCCATTCGTTTATCCATTGAATTATTTTTATGAAGCTTACAGGCTCCGTTTTTTATTGTCCCGAAAAGTTTTTATTTCATTTTCTATTCTTTTCGGTTATTTTTCCATTTTATTTGAGTTGTTTTTCAGGCTATCCATCAAATGCCAGGAGTTATAATGTTTACCTCATACTTAGTCAAAAGTCGATTACTGACTTAATTCATTTTCCGTATACAACGATATGACATTTTTATACACATCTACTTTCATGATTCTCTACTAAAATAATGTGAAAGCTTTCATTTAGTAATATGAATTTTATTTAATTAATTATACATGATATCTTATTTATTTCTAATCGAGTTACATCTCACCAATAACAATTTTTATCGCTAAATACTGGTATATTAATGTACTATTCCCTGCGGTTCGGGGCGCAGCCCCTAGTATCCTATAAAATTTGTTATATACATTTTTTCGCAAAAGTGCCTAGTTTCCAAGAAAATTTAAGAAACTGATTTTTTTTAAATATCTAAAACAAAATAATATTTCCTTTTTAGTACCTTTCTTTAAATGCAAGCTTTTTATACCCGTATGGTATGTATACCAAAGGGTATACTAACTTTGCCTTACCGTTTGTAACGCCAAGATCCCGTCATCACACACAAAAATGAATTACACCAGTGTGTTTAGAATGATAGAAATAATTAATTTTTGCATGTCCGTCCGTCTGTCCGTCTGTCTGTCTGTCCGTCTGTCTGTGGCGCGGATTGCGGGCGCACGGATTGAGCTAGAGACTTGAAATTTTGCGCAGATTCGTTTTTCGTAAAATGCGAGGCTAAGTTCGTTAATGGGCAAAAATGGACCATTAGGGGGGGTACCCCCCATAGGAACGAAAACGTTTTTTGCGAATATCTCAAAAACGATGCATCTTATCAAAAAAAAAGCCAAGAACAAAAGTTATTTAGGATATGATTCTACATAAAACTCCCATACATCAAAATCCGATTGGAATAAGTTTTAAAAAATCTTATTGGAAAGTTTGACTTCAAAGTGGAATTTTGGTACAACTGTTCGAATTTTGATACGAATATCACCATACGGGTCTCCAGTGATTGCCAGATTGGCAATTATAGCTTTTGTTATGTTTTTATATTGTTTTTTTTCGATTTCTTTGACACAGTGATTAGTTTTCTTATTTTACAAAAAAAATTTGAAACAACAATCCGAATTATGTACACTTACCTCATAAATTACATAAAAAATAACTCTAGCTGGACTGTAGATAAAAACCTTTGATACAAGAAAATAATTATCAAAGTTGATCGAGTGGAAGCTAATGGGGACTCGTCGAAAGATGTCACTGGTCAAATTTTAATGGTTTTGTTAAAAAATATATATTCAAGTACTTAATAATAATTTTCTTATAGCAAATAAACTCTTACAATAGAAATTACAGGTTTGTATCAAAAAATAATCCTTGAAACCGAAGGGATTTTCTTCTTTATAGAATCAAAATAGGATTCCGAAATGGGATAATCTAGGATTTTGAAATTGCAGAACTTTCCAATACAAATGACTTTTGCTATCTAAAAGTATCTAAAAGTATTTCGAAATTTAATTATTTTATTGACTTTTTGCCTTTCAAGCTCTATTCAAACAAATACAAGTTGATGAGTCTGTATATTTCTTTGATATAATCGCACTCTAATCAAGTCAAAGGACATCATTTTAATAAAAGATTTACCAATAAAACAAATTGACCAATAAAATAAAAGTCTTCCGGCCAACTGAATATCAGTCCAGTCGAAAAAGTAACAAAATTTGTAGCAAAGTATAAAATTGACTCCAAAGTAGAACAAGATTTCATAGCAGAGTGCCAGCGATGATCTCGAGAAATTGTTTTTTGTGGGTTTTTATAGATTGAAATAAAAACGTTTTTATATTATGTGAATGGCCGGGAGCGTCGTACTGCAATTTTCATTGAGCTTCAATTAATCCGGATATCAACAAAATCCGGCGACGAGAAGCATAGCATCATAATATAAAATCCTTCTATAAAGTTTCATCCGGCTAAGCGCTCCCAATCCCAATCTCAATCCAGTTAGGAGACACAGTATCGCGCTTCATCTTTTGTCCTCGTCCCGAATAAGCTGGTATAGTGTCGTCAACATCATCATCATCAACATCATCTTCGAAGTCCTTGAAAAGCACAAGGAATTGCATTACTTTAGCCCCAATGTGTTTGTTTTGACAGAACGTGACACTTTAACAGGAACAATGTTTGTCGAGATTTTACTATTCCGGAAGCCTTGTGTAACAAAAAAGGGGAAGTCGAAACAGGAGCACTTAGAGGGAAGCAGGACGGTTCCAAGCTCCTGATTATCTTTTACTTGGAGAGATCTTTCTTGCCAAAAAAAAAGTTTCGTAAGAACTTTATTTTAGTATAGCGTGTATCTGCATATCTATATGTTATATAAAATCATTTCCATATAAAGCAACGTCGATATATAGGAGTATAAACGAAGAAACTATGTATTTGAATATATATATATAAACAAAAAGTCCTACCCTTTGTCTCCTCTATATTACGGGCAAAAATTTCCGCCTGAGTTAAAGGAAAACGAGAGGAAAGATAAGGAAGCACAGTAGAATGATGATGGCGGAACTGTTGAAAGGATAAGAGTATATTTCCCATTATTTTAGCAATTTTGGCGAGACATAAGCAACATTGAAGTAAAGTTGATGTGAAAGTTTTTCCTTAGCGAGGACATCCAGTTTGAAAAAAGAAGACCAATAACAATAACAACAAAATCGAAAAACACCAACAATAATAACACAAAAAAAATGCTACACTGTAGTAGAAACTATTTGACAAAAACAGGAAATTTAATTTTTCTTCGAAAAAAAAACGAAAAAGGGTAAAATTTAATTTTTCTTCAAAAGTTTTGCCACTTTTAATTATTTTTTTTTCTCATTCATCCTGCACAGAATTTCATTTAATTTTTCCGTTAAAGTTTTTTTTTTTTGATTTTTCTAAGTGAGTTATTGGATATCAAATAAAATTTTTAACTAAAAAGGATCTATAATTAATATATTGAAGCAGTAGTGCAGCATGGCATAGAATGGGACCATAATAAAACGAAACACATCTACATAGTGTGAATGAAGATCTAAGTAACGAACGGCTTTTTTTAATTTAGTATCTAACAATATTGAATGCATTATTTTACCTACAATACGTTTAAAAGTTTTTACATTTTAACTCTTTCAAGCCCAGTTTTTTTTTTTTTTTTTTTTTTTGTCAAAAGGTGTAGAGCTACAGAGTTCGTTTTTTCTGTAATTTTTAAACATAACAAAAGCTATAATTGGCAATCTGGCAATCATTGGAGACCCATATGGTGATATTCGTATCAAAATTCGAACAGTTATACCAAAGTTCCACTTTGAAGTCAAACTTTCCAATAAGATTTTTTAAAATTTATTCCAATCGGATTTTGATGTATGGGAGTTTTATGTAGAATAATATCCTAAATAACTTTTGTTCTTGGACTTTTTTGATAAGATGCATCGTTTTTGAGATATTCGCAAAAAACGTTTTCGTTCGTATGGGGGGTACCCCCCTAATGGTCCATTTTTGCCCATGACAGACAGACAGACAGACGGACGGACAGACAGACAGACAGACGGACGGACATGCTAAATTCAACTTTTTTTATCATTCTAAACACACTGGTGTAATTCATTTTTTTGTGCGATGACGGGATCTTGGCGTTACAAACGGTAAGGCAAAGTTAATATACCCTTTAGTTTCACCATACGGGTATAAAAACATACACTCTTAACCAGAGATGTCAAATTTAGATGTGTTGAATTACCACTACTCGCAATTTTTTGGTTTCTTATTGCACACAAAGACAAAATTGAGAGAGTGGCGCTCTCACGTTCTCAGTGGCAAGCTGATGTGATATGAACCCAGTGGACCACAAAATTGAATAAAGGTTGACCGATTTTCACTAAATTTCGAATTTTGGTCCATTTCTTCACTTTTCGGTCCATTTGTTCACTTTTAATTGCAGTTTTTCAACGCAATTTGTGTTACGTTTTTGTTACACAAAGTAAAAGTTAACACCATAACCTTTCGAAAGATTTGATCGATAGATCTCAAAATTTGGTCATTTGTCGTAAAAACTGAGGCTCTTATGACGCAAAATCCGTCTATTACGTCCCTCTTTACTTCTCCACACAAATAAAACAGTTTTTTGCGATTTTCTTCAAAATGATGCGTCTTATTAAAAAATGTATAAGGACCAAATCCGTTTGGAATAATTTTTCCCATAACTCTTACATACATCAAAATTTAATCGCACAACTCTTATACGAAAACAGGCTTTCCATAAAAATGGAAAGTCTATTCTCATATAAAGTATTTGACGATTGAGGCGATCTGTAGATTAAGGAAGTTCAAAGATAAATTTATTTTTTTCTCAGCTCAGAAAAAAAATTACTTAAGCCGATTACTTAAAGACAAAAATTTCTAATCCTCTGATATACACAAAAAATTTCTTTTGACGAAAATACGGAAAAAGTTAATGACGGTAAATGGGTTTGGGTTCTGGCTTACAGCGATTTGGTTGTTCATGTCATAAAAAAAATTCGACTACATGAACGTATATAACAAATTTTGTTTTTGACATTAAATGGAAAAAATAACAATTTGTTCATTAAAATAGAATTTCTATCCCCAAAAAAGTTACGTAAAATTTTCTTATAGGTACATATAGTATTATATCAAATAATAAAATAAAATTTCTATGGATATAATACAAAACATTCACAATGTAAAACAGCAAAATTGTTCTTTTGTATACCTACAGACATTAATTAACTCCCGAACGAAAACCCTTTAGCCTCGTCTGAATTTAGGGAATCGATACTTATTATACCATTAGACATTCAAGTATTGTGTCGCCTTTATTGTTGTTAAACTCTTTCTATAGCGATTTGATATTGCGATATGACCTCACTGGAAAATGAATCCCTGTTCATATATGGCGAGTACACCTGATAACCTCTCGACTACTTGATATACTTTGGTTTTTTGTAACAATAAAACTCGCTGTAAAATTTACATTTTCATCTCTAATGTCTCACATGTGGGTAGATAGCTTCCAGGTATCGCGGGTAAGGATCTTAATTAAGCCCTCAAACTCAATTATTTTATACTCAGATATTTTTGTTGTCATAGTACTGGGTAGCCCCCACCCCACCCCCCCCCCCCCCCCCCCCCCCTTATCCTACTTTTATTGTATTTAAAGTATCTTGCAGCATATATATTTTACACAACCCCTCCAGCCCATTCTAAATTCCAGGAATGTTGCGCACAAACTCAACATACACCATTATCCTAATAGAATTATGGCAGGCTAGGAGGATTAACAATAACCATTCCTGTGGAGTTCTGTATGTTTTTCATATTGGTGGAATTAAGTAATCAGGGAATGCACAAAAAATATAAATTGGGTTGGGGAGGTGAATGATGAATGGAGAAAGCGATTACAATTGGTTTTTGTTGTTCCAGGATTTAAAGTTAAAATTTCGAAAATTTCGGAACTTTTTTGTATATCAGTTGTGATCAACACAAAACTTTCCTCTGCAATATTTAATTTTGGAAAAAATGTGTAATAAATATTATTTTCTTCAAATATATTGAGATATATTGTTAACGGTACATAAAAACCGTTAAAGGGAAAAATTCAGAAAATTTTATTTCCTTTGAATTTGGTTATATGCGTTTTTTCATAAAAGTGCATAGTTTTCTAGAGATTTTCAAAAAACTTATTTTTTTAAATATCTTGAGAACCGTTAGAAATACAAAAAAACCAAAAAAAGGTGGAAAATTTTATGTCCTTTTAATTTTGTTATATTCTTTTTTCCCCAAAAGCACATACATATGTATGTTTCGAGAAATTTTCAAAAACCGGTATATTTTCGCAATAATTGCATTGGAGGTATCCGTTACTTGTCCAAAAGTTGATATAAAACTACGATTTCTGTAAAACTTATTTATAAAAAAAATTTCAAGTGCCTAAGTCAACGCGTTCTCGAGTTATTTAAGATAGGTCCAACGGAAAAATCGACAGATCGACAGACAGATGTCCGGAAATTTTCATAAATCCGAATGCAAAAGATTTTGTACTGATGAGAAGTTTTCTCTCTGCCACCATTCATCCAGCCAGTGAGGGAGGGGGGATGCTTAAAAAATCCCGCGTCTGTTTACCGGATACATAATGTAATTTATTGCCTGTTCATCGTATCGTTCCTGAGAAAACTGAACACCAATGGTTTTGGTGATCATGTCGAATGAATAAAGTTTTTTTTAAAACTGTATAAAAATAATAAACTTTAATTTAAATTCTGAATAAATATTTTACTGTGCTTTAACAGGGCATTTTTAAAATTTGCTATCAAAGAAAATTCCTGGAATTGTCATAATATAAATACAATAGCTTGTAAAATTACATATATGTATTTTGTAATAAACTAAAATATCATACAAAATATATAGTCTAAAGAACTATTCTTCCCAGTCTAAAAGAGAAAACCTAGTATGAAATGATTTTACTATTCTAAAATAACAAGATATTTTTACTATTCTTTATTATAGTAACTTATGAATAATGTCAAAAGGTATACAATTATATGATAGCTTTCCACGTGAAGCATAAAAAGATATTGTTATATTTGTTATGCTGTCTGGCCGATGCATTCTCGGTTGAAAAATGCATAGAAATGTGGCAGTAATGCATCCGGGAATCAGTATATAATATTCAAAGTACTAAGAATGAAAATAAAAATTCCCTGCATTACGAATATATTTGATTTTCATATGAATATAATAAATTTAATTCAAAAAATCTGATGACAATGCAAATTTCATTTCCATTGAGAATCACAACAAATCACTTCTTTTTCAGGAACAAATTTAAATATTAATTCGGTTTAAAATTACTACCATTGTAAAATACATACTTGTGGGTTTTTATTTATAATATATTTAATAAAAGCTTTGATGATCGGATATTTGTGAAATTTTTACTACCAATGCGCTAATAAAAAAAATAATGATATAATTTAATGCTGTAAAAGCTTTTTTGTCAAGAACTTTGTTTTCCCTTGCCTTTGTTGAATTTGTTTTGTAATCATCGACATCCAAAAAGAGGACTTTTGCAAAAACCTTTCATTCTATTGGACGTTTAAATATTTTGGTTGTTCATTCTATAAAGGTGCCGCTCCACGTGAGAGTAAATGCCGGCGAGAACCTCTCGATAGCAACTGCTCGCAAATGGACATGTCTCGGGCAGGGTTGGGACTTGAGGATGTGTAAAAGGTACTATTTTTGCCCATAAAGGGTACTAGATTGAGATAATGTGGTACTAGATTTTTTTTAACTATCGTGCAACCAAAATCGTTTTTTTTATGCTTATTACACAGGAGTCAAGCAAAATCTAAATCTCGTAATTTTAGAAAAAAAATCCTTAACTCATATGGATTGACTTTTGCGCTGTAAATATAACCGTTCTCCGTTAAAAAAAACACTAGAAAAACTCGAAAAAACCAATAAAAATTGTCTAGATGTATTAGTTTTAAATTTTCGCTTTTATTTCAATTTTAAATTTTTGTATAAACTCCGTCTAAAAACTTAAATTTCGAGAAGTATTTTGAGCTATTGCTAATATAAATCATATTTCCATGGCCTACGATTGATTTTCATATCTCCCTTAATAAGACGAATTCAGTAGTCTTTAACCCTTTCACTCGGCGCGTACACAATTGTGTACATCATATTTAACTCGTATTTCTAAGAGAATTAGAAGGGAGAGGGACAATTATTGACAATTTATGTACACAAATGAGTACATAATCAAAAAGAGACTTCTAAAAAGATATTTAAATTTTTTAAATTTTGAAATATATTTTGTTGCTATATATTATTATTGAAAAAAGCAAAAAAAAAATTTTGTTGTTTTTTTTAATAATAATATATATTTTTATATATTATTATTGAAAAAAGCAACAACATATTTTTTTTGCTATTAGAAATAAATGCCGAGTGAAAGGGTTAATTAAAGAGTTGTGGCGGGATCATTTAAAAAAGTACTTCTTTTCTTAATACATAAAAAAGTGATGGCTTTTTAAAGGGAGCTATAAATTCAGATAAAATCATTTTTTATATAAACCATTAAAAGGTACCAGATTCATGGGCTGTGGTACAGTGTAACCTCGTTAGTTCGGATCAATTAAAACGGAGGTGATCCGTACTATCGAAATATCCGGATTACCGAAGAACTTTATTATATTGCTTTAAAAGTTACGAAACAGACTCCCAGTACATCCAAGAAATATATTTTATTGTTGAAGACAAGATATCATAAAAAAACAAAACTATTTATTAAAAAACTCAGTAATATTAGTTTGTTTTACAGTTTTTTTAGTTTGTAAAATGATTGCAGACTCCCTTAATCTCCTTATAGCAAGGGTGTCTTGTAATGTTGCTTGATTTTCTTCCGCCCATTGTAGACACACACTGAAGCTGTTGATGGCGTCTCCATGTTTAATACTACTTCTCATTTCAACCACTTCAAGACCTTGCTCTTCTTCGTTACACACGTCTTCTAGAGGCAACAAGTTTTCATCTCCATTGATCCATTCCTCTATCTCTACTTCTGTTAATTGATCCTCTGAAATAGTGTTCAACATAGTTGAAATATCTTCTACCTCGGATCGCAAGTTTTTCTGTAGTTCTGCTAAAGGTATTAAATCTTCAATATCGAATTCTTCACCTTGAATATTGTCTTCTTGATTTCTTAGAATTTTTCTCCAACATTGCTCTATAACCGCTGCAGAGACTTTCTGCCAGGCGTTGTATAAAGAGCATACTGCATCTTTGATGTTTATGTTTTTCAAACATCTCATAACGTCTTCTTCATTTGATGACATAATTTCTGCTAGCAGACTTTTTCGATAAAACAACTTTGTTATTCTTATCGCATTTTGATCTAACGGTTGAACTAGGGCAGTGCAGTTTGGTGGAAGAAACATTGCTATGAAATTTCCATCCTCACTCACCAACTCTTCTACTGATGCGTGACTTGAAGCATTATCGATAAGCAACAATGCTTTTTTAGGGAAATTATTGGATTTTTGAAAAATCTGCACTTCTTTCATGAAGTGGTGATGAAACCAATCTTTGAAAATGGATGAAGTCATCCAGGCATTTGAAGAGGATCTATAGATGACTGGAATTTCAGCATTTTTGAATGCTCTTGGATTTGCTGCCTTCCCTATTACTAGAGGTTTTAATTTATGTGTACCATTGGCATTTGTACAAAGTAGAAAAGTCACCCTCTCTTTGCTCGTTTTCCTTCCAGGAGCTGTTTTTTCATGTAGTCCAACAATCGTTCTTTCAGGAAGTAATTTCCAATACAATGCTGACTCGTCAGCGTTATAAATTTGATCGGCTGTCAGATTTAGATCTTTGATCTTAGTTTCTAAAATTTCCAGAAATGGATCAACAGCATCCTGATTATTGGATAATATTTCACCACAAATTTTTAGTGATCGTAAGCCATGACGGGCTTTAAAATTGGCAATCCAGCCTCTGCTGGCTACAAAATTGTCTTTGCCATAAATTTGAACAAAAAGCTGCTTGGCCTTGGCTGCAATTATTTCATACGAAATGGGGATATGCCTAGATCGCTGAGTGAGGAACCATTCATGTAATCTTCTCTCCATTTCAACATACTCGGCTTTCCTTAGTGTTTTTCTGGAGCCTGGCCCGGTTATACAGTTTTCAATAAAGCTGTAAAAATACATCTAACTACTTAAAATACATAATGCTACCTCAGTTTCATTACCTCTTAATTGGTTCTCTGCTCTTTTTGATGTCCGATATGGTTGAAGTTCCTATTTGGAATTCTCTAGCTAATGCCTTACCGCTTTCTCCCCTGCCCAGTCTTTCCAAAATGGTGTTTTTGTCGGCCAGAGACAATGTTTTATGTGCTCTTTTCGGTGGCATTTTGAAATACACGAAATCACATGAAAAACCAAATGCAATGCCAAAAACAGGGATGACAGATGCCTACCGAAGAAAAACCCTGTGGGCTCAAAATAGCTCCAAAATGGGGTGTGGAAACCCTGTATGTTTTCCTACGACAGAAACATCTACGAAATTACTGTCATTCTGTGAATCCGGATTACCAAAATGGTTCAAATCCGGATTACAATGTACATAATGCAATGAATTAGCTTGTCCGAATTATTGAATAATTCGGATTACTGGGAGTCCGGACTAACAAGGTTGCACTGTACTAGGGTACTAAATGAGTCAAAAAAGTACTAGATCTAGTACATTGGTACTAAAGTCCCAACCCTGGTCTCGGGGAGTCGCTCGCAGAAACTCGCAAAAACTCGCGAGCTAGTTTCTGCGAGCTGTCAAAAGTGATTCTACTCTCTAGTCGACACGCACCCACTGAACTCTCGGGGAGTTGCTCGCCAGATACGAACGGCGTTTGAATTTCGCTAGTAGCTCTCGAGAACTCGCCAAAGCAAGATGTCAAAAAAATAAAGATATTGGTCTTGAAAAGAGAAAAATCGCCGAACTTAACTCTCAAATGGACAACCTCCTGCGAGTAACTCTCGAGAGTTTTTGAGAGTTACTCGCGTATTTACTCTCATGTGGAGCGGCACCTTAAGGCAGATAATGTAAAAATAACTATGTTCATTACAGCGGGAAGTTCACTAGAGTAAAAAAAATTTTTATAAAGTATCGTTTGATTTTTTTACATAAAATGTATAACAAAAAGATGCCTTTAGTATTAATCTATGTATTTATTAAATTTCATCATAACCAACAAAGGAGGTCGCAACAAGGTTAGTCTATATAAATTGTGATAAAATTGTGATAAACCAATTTATATGGGTTTAAATCGGATATACAACGAAATGTCACAAAAGCGCAAATAAAACTTTCAAATCCAAACAACTTAAAGGCAAAGCCATTTTAAAAACGAATATTTCAGCTGAGCAGGAAAAAAAGAAAAGCTAAAAGCAATTCATAAATGAAAAACCGTTCGGTTGGTTCGATGTCGGGGAGATACTCTGGTTATGCTATTTATGAACTTTCAAACAATAATAATAAAAAAAATGCTTGTACACCTGCTGCAATACATCTCTCACATCCAATGAACACAAAAATGTAAAAAAAAACAAATCCACACTCTGGAGAACTGCTAATGCCACTTACCTGCTAGCATACTCACATATCGATGTGGCTGCTTATAGAATTATATTGGCGAACATTTCTGGACCAAAGTGCAGTTGAACAAGATCCAAAAGTCCTTGATGCTACTATATAAGGAAAACAGGACTTATACCCGATACATAGTGATCCTTTGTAGAATCTGTACGTGCGAACAGTTGAATATGCATGGATATAGTTGGTAAACCAGCAAAAGCTCATCCATACTTTTAGAGAAAACAACTTTGTATAAACGAGGATTAAATTTTTCAGGGATTCCAGAGATGAATTTAATCAGCTTACACGACAAGCCCGCAAACACAAAAATCTGTTGAAGTTCTAATCCACTTGATGGAGCACATTTGCGGGCCAAGTCGTAATCGCATTCTGGCCAATGTCTGCTTCTGGTTTAGTTCTTTACCTTGGACTGTGCTTTAATTCCAGACTACCAGCATATGTTCTCGGCCAGGGATGCACTATTCGGTAAGAGGCATTCCAAATTCGGAGTCGAGGGAAGTATTATTTGAAACCTTTTTCTGTTTGTTCAGACCTCAAATCGCAGCAGAAAAGGATATGAAGGTACCTGTAAGTTGTACGCTTGTTTCGTCTATGGGGAATTGTTACAAAAGGATATAATGGTAAAAAAGATACATTTACCCATAGCAAAGATACTCGCACATATGTGGGATGGATTTTGAGAAAAATTGAAACAGCCAGTGTTTTTTTTTCTTGTATAAAGGAGACTAAAATGTCTTTACTGGAAATGTTGTCCTTTCAACGCAAAAAGATTCAATTTGTGTTGGCGCCAGAATTTTTTATTAGATTTTTGAAATGTTATTCAGGTGAAAAAAAAAGATCTAGACGATTAATATTTTACTGAAAATTATCCACATATTTTTTTTGAGCGGAGAACACTCCGGGGTTGGAATGCTTGAGATGGCGCTGATGTTTTTGGCCATATTGTAGCAGGAGTTCCTTCCCCTCTGGCCCCCTTATCAGCTATCTTGTAGAACAGACAAAGGATTTTTCTAAGGTCTCTCCATTGAATGAAGAATTCTTTAGAGACCATATAACCAAAAATGGTTTTAAAAAACTTGAAAATGCTCAAATATTTTTTTAAAAAAAATTAAAAAATATTTAAGTGAACGTTTTAAGCAAAATAAAAATATTTGCCTCAAAAAAAATTTGATGACAACATAAAAACATGATACAAAAACATTTCAATCTGCAAAAAAGCTGTAAAATATAAATAAAGAATCTTTGAGATTTAAAAAACATGAATTTTCGCTGAATTTGCTTTAAATTATGCAACTGAAAAACATGTTTCTTAGTAAATCCATAAATACAACTTGTCCAAAAATACAATTTTAAAAATAATCCTCAACAAAATATCTGGATTTTCTATAATAAACCTTTTTTTATATAGTGAAACCAATAAAGTATCTGAAAGTTGTTTGGTATTGAAACTTAACCAAGTTTTTCGTGTTTTTTTTTCTTCACCCTCAAGAGGCTTATCTTGTGTTTGACTCAATGAAACGGCCTAGAAAAGTTTCCAGTTTCTCCAGCTCGTTTTGATAAGCTTACGTAAAAGGAATTTCTTTTTTTAGGATTTTTCCCAACCTTGAGTTTTTTAAGTTTCTCAAAAGTTCATAAAGATCCATACAAAATTACATAAGAGATAAACATACTGAAGCAACTATGAATCTTATGTATGCGGAGTGAAAGGAGTTCATTTTACCTACTTTCGAATAACGTATACTCCTTACCTAGGCTAAGGATGAAGAGTACAAGACAGATCCTTGAGCTTGATTCCTGCAAAATTAAAAAACCGTGCGAGCAAAACAAAGTAAACTTCATCCTGAAGGATTGTGGATTGTACACCACTATATGGACTCGATATACGAAAGGACGGAAGGATGTGGTCATGATAAATGCCAATATTTAAGTGGAATACAAAAAAGGGGAAACATTTCGGGATGGTCGATTTTATCCTGTCCTGCTTACCAAAGTCAGATGCCACGTTAAATATTTATCCGCTCGATAGGGAACATAAATAAATTTTTAAAAGGGGCCAAACAAAATGCCAAAATAGGAAGGATGTTGTTGGTTTTTTGCCTATAAGCATCAAATCCTTGCGTCTATTCGCCTGTCGTCCTTGTACTAAATTTCTTAGCGTAAAACTTTCCAGTGGTGGCATCGGGTGGGATTTGTTGGCCGATAAAATTGTGGTAAGAGATAAACAAAAAAAAAACTTTTACTCGAACTTTGTAGCCATTCGGATAGCACTAAAACGTATTTATGGCTCTTACGGGTGTTTTGCTGATAAGAATTTGCAGAAGATAAAACTTATTCTGGAACCTTGAAATTAGGTATCATCGAGAAAATATACATCTACTTCGTCTCATTCTGTACGATTTTATATTTTGTACTTTTAGACAATATCTGTAGGTTTTTTTTTTTTTGAAATGCTGCTATTCAATTGTGGTATATAAATATGTATATTATAGATTTTATGTTATGGAGATTTTTGTATCACGAGAGTGGAAGGTGTTAGAACCCTCACAACACCTCATCGTTCCATTGTGCCCTCATCGTACCATCGTAAGAGGTTGTTTGTATTCGATTTCGTGTCGTCTTCAAAAATAAGTCCCGGCAACATTTGAAAGAGGTAAGCTTTTTTTCTTCGTAGCAATGAATAGTAAACGGCCAAGAGATAAATTTTACGATTTTGTTGACAAAGCAAAGGTATCCAAACAATACTCAAAAACAAGAGAATTGAATTACGTGCTGGAATACAAAATATTTTATTTCTAGTCGTTTTTTTTGTGCTGGGAAACAAATTCTAATAAAGGGATTTCAATATACTGTAATTAAACAACGACTTACAGTTGATGATTCGGATTTAAATTCTTAAAGAACTTTAATTTCATTAACCCTGGACCCGTGTACTGGGCACTGAGTGCCCAGAACGATTTTCGAACCGAAATTAACCATATTTTTAATAAAGAATATGATGAAATGCAATATATTTCTGAAAGATACTGAAATTTAGAGTACAAAAACAAAAAAAAATCCAAATTACATATCTTCGGGGGGGTTGTGGAAGGTGTCAAAAAAAAAAGCGTAATATCGTGTACTTGGGCACTCAGTGCCCAAGTCAGTACATTTTGTATGAATTTTGTTTTTATTTTGATTACAGCTTTGGGTTTTTCCCCTTTTATGATTTTTCTTGTATGCAGATATTATATTGTATTGTTATATTATTTATATTATAATATTTATATTGCATTGTTGTCATGTATTGCATTTTCTTTCGTGGAGTATATGATTTGTTGGAGAAATCGAGTACCAGATTCGCGAGCTTACAAGGTGGTCTATATTCTCAGTAGATTTTTGCAAATTATATTTTCCCATTGTATTTCTACTTGTTTAACGAATAAACCAATTTTTATGGTTTCTAAACAAACCAGCCATACATTTTCTATTGGAATTGCATCTGGGCACTGAGTGCCCAAGTACACGATAAATGGAAGTGTTATAGTACACGGGTCCAGGGTTAAATGCAGTTTATTATTCTGCCTTTTATTGTCGGAGACAAATTTCAAGTCACTCGGATGAGTGGAAGTAGGTCACAATTAGATTGCGGGATTTGACCCCGGTAGACAGACAGACAGACAGACAGACAGACAGACAGACAGACAGACAGACAGACAGACAGACAGACAAACAAATACGAAGGCAAGCTAAATAAAAGCTTTTAAAATTGATAGAAAGTGCCCAAGCAACCAGATAAGGCATAATGACTTGGATTAGGGCGTGGTGTCTTAAAATTGGTCCTTACGACCACACCAAGACCAGCGAATCCGCCTTATAAGGCGTGATGCCTTTCAAGGCTTTTGCAGTGGTCGTCAAGCGGTCCGCGTGACCTAAATCTATGCCCTGATAGTCTTAATGTTCGAATGCCTTGTTTTGGCTTTCATGGTCGTAGTGTCCTCCAGACGCCTTCATAGTCGTCCTGCCTTATAAGACCAACCTTCCACCTTTCGTCCACGAAGTGCCTTATAGGGCATAATGCCTTTGAGAACACTCCAATGCCCTATTTGAGAATGCTTCGAGCATGCGCAGATGAATATCTGCTTCGAGCTTGTTTCTAGCATACTTCGAATATGCTTCTAGCATTCACGGTGCGAGCCGCCATGACGTTCATTGAAATGAAAAAAAAACATTCCTACTGAAAATTTAAAATCTGTTTTTAAAGCACAATATGGAAAAACATCGAATAAAAAGTAATTTTATGTGTTTGGGTACACAGCATAACTTTATTTTTACAAGAATTTTATTAAAATCGAATAAAAAAGAAAATTCTTTGAATAAATAATTTTCAAATTATATCACTAAAATCGAGAATTGCTACGGCCCACGTAAATAGAGCTCCTGGCAAAACCGATTTCTACGTAAACTTTAAATCGCATGTGAATTGTGACAATAAAATCCACAAAAAACCTTAACATCACCGTATGAAATTATTTTGAACGTTGTTTTCCACAAAATATATCCATTAAACTTTATGATTCTTGTCTTACTTTCTCTCCTCATGCGGCCTATAGAATAGAGAAAGACAAATAATGTCGCCAGATGAAATGTCAAAAAAATATTTCGTCATGGTAAAACAAGGCCCTATTTTGGCCTTCAAAGTCGTGAAGCCTTATAGGGCGTGAAATAGGGCACTTCGTGGTCCGGCGGACCTTCCCCACTGTCGACGATAGGTCGACGATAGTTCGACCTAGTGTCGACAAAGTCGTGGGCATTACGACCAATAAGGACGCCTTTGAAGACGAAGTATCCACTTTACGACCTATAAGGTTACTTGGGTGAGTTCATTAGAGTGTTGATCAGTCGTCATAATTTTGGGAGAGTATCATTATTGAAATTAACATATCTCAAAAATTTCACCTGCGGCACATTTTTTTTTTTGTGTTTGGAATTATTTTTGAAGCTTGAAAAAGCCCGAATAATGAAACTATTTTTCCCAAAGATACTATGAAGCTCTAAATTTAAATCCCAATTTCCGCCCCGGGCGGCACACACCCTTGCCACGCCACTGGTACATAGAAAACTATTACAATGCTATTAAAATTTAAAAAATATTCCTGCATTTATTTCTCCATGCATGAAAATAATTAAAAATCAAAAATGGGGGCATTCCAGTGCAATGCACATAACTATTCAGATTCTGTTGATCTTAAGAGTGCTTTTTATTTCAAAATATAAATGAAAATCTGAAGTAGGTTTACTATTCCTGATTTTATTTACCATATCGCATTCTAAAAACAAAATCCTTCATTTTTTTTGTTTTTTCAAACAACTTGAAAAGATTTTTATCGGTAAAATTTACAAATAGCACTACCACCACAAACCTATATTGAGCAGTTTTGATGAATTATCATAAAACTCGGTTGACTAATTGCTTTCACATTGATTTATTTTCTAAGAACAGCCAGTAATGCAAAATACCTTTAAAAAGTCAATATTAGAGTATAGCAACGCTCTGACTACCTAATTTATGCATTTATGAAGAGCTTTCAACTTTTATGTAAAATGTTAACAAAGCACATGCAAAAAACGAGCATAATTAAAAATTAATTCATTATCAACTTTCATATTCTGGGTATATCATTACTAAGGGAACCTAGTACTTTTTTTGCTTCTTTTATTCTTTTATTTTGCGTTTTATTTTACTTATTTCAATACACAGATGTCACTACACTCGTTAATTACCCTCTGTTGAAATTACTTGAAGCGCAAAATTATGATAAGAAAGACTTGACAACTCTTGAATATGTCTACAAACTCTCTGATGATGATAGTTAGTCGTGAGCCGGTCGTCCTTTTGGTTTTACAAATGGGTGTACAACACAGAGTTTACCTAGCACAGATGTACATGACATTACAAACTACTAATAGTATAAGCACTATCCACAACTGTTGTATTTTGCTATTGCGGAACACGATAGAGTGTGTAGTAAAACATAAGAAAAGCTACTGCTGTCAGGGTGCTATCGTCAAATACTATATGAGGGCAGACGAAATTTTTATGAAAAAAATTGATTTGTATGGGTGGGACGGGTAGGATTAGTCCGATTGAATTTTGATGTATGGAACGGTTATTTAAAATCATATTTTAAATACATTTAGTCTTCATAAATTTTTCGATACGTTATACCGTTTTCGAGAAAATAGGAAAAAATTATTCCATTTGTATGGTGGAGGGGAAAGGAATGGTCCGTCGGGATTTTGATGTGAAGACAAGTTATGTCAAATCATGTTCAAAACACATTTTACCTTTAAATTTTTTTCAATACAACTCACCATTTTTGAGCAAACTATGAAAAACTGTTTTATTGAAATGGGAGGGGGGGGGGGGATGAATAGTCCTTTTTTGCCCATATATTTTTACATTTTGTCTGCAGTGGTGTAAAGGCAGTACTAAATTCCAAGCAAAAATATCAGTTGTGATCAACACAAAATTTTCCTCTGCAATGTTTAGTTTCTAGTGTTTTTACATGATTTAACTTTCAATAACAAACGGATCAGCACTGAGTTTCGAGTTGTTCTAATAAGAATTTTAAATCACTGATTTCTGATCAGTACAAGACAATATTGACCAACTACGCCTACCATATCTTTTAGATAAATAAAATGAAAATGGAGAAAATTCTACAGCAACTGTGCAATAAAAAAATATTGTTATGAACTCATTGACATTTTTCCTTAACTGACAGAGTTGATATAGGTAAAGATGCCTAGATACCTTGTTGCCTAGCCATCCTGCCATTCTTGGTACATTCTAGCCATTTTATATACTCAACCGAAAGTAATCCATCCATCCAACCATTTATTCATTCATTCATTCATTCATTCGTTCGTTCGTTCAGCCAATTCTCCTTGGTCTTCTTGTCAGAAATTTCTGTCTTTCTCTCTCGTTAAGTTAATGGAAATGAAATTTTAATGTAGCCAAGAGATGCAACTTAATGAAAGTAAGTTCTACAGAATATTTAATAAGTTATGTCGCGATACCATAAGAAGTTTTTACATTTCAACTTGTGGCACTATATTATAAACTTTTAATGTCAAATATTGGGCTAAGTGAAAACTTTCCTACATTGTTTTAATATTTCCTTATTACATTTTTTCCCGCAGAATTATTCTTTTCAATTTGAAGTTGAACATATCGTAGTAGGTACGCATATACCTATATAAAACATACGCGACTGGTTTGAAATTTTTTGAATATAATACGAAAACCACATGATTTTGTCACAAATTTCTTAAAACCACACAAAAAAAAATAAATGTAGACAATTCGACCCAAATGACTTTGCAAACAACCATCAATTTGAGGGCGTTTTTCCGTTTAGGAAATAGTAGATGCAAACAGGCATTGGACTTGGTAGTCGATTGCGATAATGATGAAGTCGTTTTTTCAACTCTAGTGCAACCAAAATGTGCTTTTATTTTTTATATACTTATTACTCCCGTCATTCTGTCCGTCCGTCCATGAATACCCTAACTTTCGAAAAGATTGAGCTAGAGAGTTGAAATTTTGTATAGCTACGTTTTTCGTAAATGGCTTGGCCGGCAAAATTGGACCTTGCCTCACAGCAAAATTGAACTCGACCATTCCCCGCCCGCCTCCTCCTTTCCTCCCTTCCCCCTTCCTCTCTTCCTCCTGCACAAATGAAATAGTTTTGTGCGATTTTATCGAAAAAGCAGCATCGTATTGAAAAACGTGTTTTTCCAAAATCAGTTGGGTCTGTTTCTATCCTAATTTTACAAAACCGCGAAAATTCAAACACTTAAATAAAAATGTTATCAAAGAATGAAAATCCTTAATTTTTTATATTGGTAGACAATAAACTTCAATTCCAAATGTAGGTCATCTTTCGAAATCCACAAAAAAAAAACCATTCAATTCTAAGTAATTAACAGCATATGCTTTTCTAAATTATATATCAGATGAAACTTAAAAACTTCATCCAATTTACCCGAAAATACCTTTAAATTACTTTTAAAAGTTTGCTTTTCGGTTTTTATGCGAAAATTTCTATATCAATACAGACAAAAAGCTGCAATTATCCATAATTTTGATTTAAAATTTCCAATTCGAAAACTAGTTAAACTCGAGCGAACGAACAAACAAACTTTCCAACTGAAATCGACGCAAAAAAGCACCAAAATGGAAACTTCCTGAATGGCCGGAAACTTTTATTTTTCATTTTTCGAGATGGTAATGGCGGGAAATCAAATTGCAAAACTATCGGTTCACTCTGTGGCTATTCATGCTTCTATTCAGGAATCGCATAGGAGAAAAAAAACTAATCCCGGTCCGATTTGCCTTCCGCTCATCCGCGCCCTACCACTGGCCATTCCCCCATTCTTCTCCAAAGTCGATATCCGTACGTAAACCCTTTCCTTATCGCCTCCTCGGTGGCCTCAAGGATAAAGCCAAAAAACTTTTCTGATTGAGTTCAGCAAACTTTACCGAATGAGAACAATAACATAAGCTTTTCTGGATTGGGTTCATCTCGTTCGATAAGAGTCCTTCTGGCGAGATTGAATTTGCCTTCTGGCTACATGAGTAGCATACAGATGGAAGGAGACAAATGATTGGCAAAGGATTTCGTTCAATCATATAAAATATATATTATAGTATACTTACGTTTACCGCACCTATACCATCATGGTTAGTTACTAGTTATTGATATAATGTTTTTGAATTGGTATAACGTCGGTATCATCGTACATTGAATCCCTGAATGGCAATGAATCCTGAATGATATTCCAGCCACATAGCAAGGACACCATCTATACCTCCATTGTTCCATCAGGATGAAGATATTAATGATCAATAATTGCTTGCGGTTGAAGGATTCATTTCACAAATTGTCATTTAAATAAATCTCATTTATTCCTCAAAGTTCAGGGTTTATAAAATTGTGAATTTCGAAAATTTAATAAATATTGTTTTCCGCATATTCGTCTTCGAGGCTATAATTTTGTTTTTATTTGCAAACAATATTAGATAAACATTTTTGACTTTTGAGATTTTAGTGCCATGATAGCCGTATATCTCGGAAATTTGTAAAAATAATATTTTAAGAAAATTCATAAAAAAATCGACTACACTCAGAAAAATGGAGGCTAACTCGACGACCGACATACGGCGTAATTGGCCTCGGGCAGGCGCGCGTTCGCCTGCATGTGGGCAAGTAAAACTGAGTTGACCTGTGGTCGGAGAAATCCTGAAATTAAGCCACCAGCAGGTGAAGTAGGGCATTGGGAGCTGCACGAGTTGACCTTAGATAGGTTAACTCTGACCGCTAACCTGACAAAAAGTTGACCTGGACATTTTTCTGAGTGTAGCCTCTGGGACCCGATTCCATGATGGCAGTCAACGTATTAATCATGGTCGTAAATAGCCATTCCTCACATCTGGGCCCACTTTCAAGCTGCCTTTTTTTAACTGCTCCCTACAAAAATTTTTTTTTTTGTCCGGGATATACTCATAAGTACAGAAAAAATGATAGAAATATTCAAAAACAGTATTATTTGACCCTTAAAAAACCAATTTGTACCGTATTTGAACAGAAATCGTATAAAAGAATAGGATGCGTATAATATGCGCCCAAGCGAATTTCTCTTTAAGAATACGATATAAGTTAAAACTCTGGAAGGAAAATACGCCGCAGGCGAATTTTGGAGGGCAAAGCTACAGTTCTTAAAAAAACTGACGACCAGTGGCCCAAAATTTACCGTTTGGTACTTTGCCACTCTTCTGATTTGCCTCCGCGCAGTTTGCCGCCATGAAATTTGCCACTTTTCTCTTCTGGCGCCTCCCAAATTTGCCGGCGCTACATTTGCCGCTCTTCAAACTAGCCGCTCCTAAATCAAATTTGCCGGTCCACCCCTTAAAACATATCTGTCGCAACTCTAATTTGCCACTCTGGATACAGCTCGCCGCACTCTAGAGCGGGCCCTGGTGATTGGTCACAAATCGAAAAAAAACCCGTTTAGTAACGGGTACTTTTTGACCGATTACGCAAAGTCACTTGTTGCATTCATCCTTTTAACTATTTATTTCATTCTTCCAGCGAATCACAAATTGGTGGCTTTGTGACCGGTCACAAAAAAAGCGTTACAAATCGGTTACATTGTGACCGGTCACAAAAAAACCGTTCCAAATCGGTTAATTTGTGACCAGTCGGAAAGTGGTTTTTGTTTTTCGTTGGTTCTATTGTGCTTGTTTATGATTAACTTAGAAACATTGCTATCGAAGTATAAATAGTTAAATTTCGACCAATTAATTCATATTTTTAGCATTTTCTGATGAACACTTATCATACAAGTTACCCTTGATCTTCCCTCCCCGTTCTGCGCCTTGTCAAAGTTCTTCACTAAAGGCTTTTTGCGGAAGTCACAAAAAAACTGGGCAAAAATGGTAACGTTAACATCTCAGTAACGTTAATGTGACTTAATTTGTGACCCCATATTTTTTGCAACCCACGTTGTGACCGTCGCGTAACCGGTATGTAGCCATTTTTTAGTTACTTTGGTAAATATTGGAGTAGGTTAAAAATTTTCCTCTTTTCCCCACCGCCCGTGCCTCTTTTTATCTTCATTTGGGTGTGTTAATGAGGAAAGGGATAAGATTAAGTTTTGATGTATGCAAAATTGCTGAAAGATTTTATTCTAAACTGACCTTCGACTTCACAGACTATTGCATTATCATTGAGCCACATTTGCACCTATTTTGGCTATAAAAATCGCAAAAGGATATATGGGGGAGGGTAGGGCAAAAGCTTTTCTAATTTATTTTAAAACTCTCTTGTCTAATGTGACCTTTTTTGTTTTTAGAAATACGATTCTTTAGTCATTCTATATCTATGAAGTGTTAAATCTCTAATATTAATGAAATTGATGTTTTTGACAAACACTCCAAAAATAAGCTACGTCCAAGCACTTCAAGATATTTACAATTCGCTATTAAAATTCTATACAAATTTATTTCAGAGTAACACGCTCTCGTTAAATATGCATTATGCATTTTACACTCGTCTTTGAAAATAAAACATCTCAATATTTATTCTATGCTTGTCAGTAGCACAAAAATTGATACATCAAAAAGGAGAAAATCATTTATATGAAAAATTGTTTCTTATCCATTGAGTTAAAGAGAAAGATTCCTTCAATATCAGTAATATTAAGGAATATCCGTAGGAAGTAATAATACACGTTGCATTCATCCCTTTTAGCTATTTATTTCATTCTACCATCGAATCATTTCCAGCAAACTACTTTCGGAAAATAAATCTAAGCTTCATCTTTCATTGTAACGTAGATTGTTGGGGATGATGATGGAATGAAATCAATATGGGACTGGAATTCATTATTAGCTATGATATGAATTCCCTTTATGATTATCTTGTATCCTGTATATTCTCTCATACTCCAACAGTTCGACATAACAACAAATGTTATAAGATGTTCATACTTGTATATAACTCAATATAGTCGAACATTGGTATTTCGATTACTTACATATCGCTGTTGTATATCCGTTTGATATGTGTTTAATGGGGAAATTTCCTACTCTTGTGCATCTCATCTCTGTATGTTGGCTGTATCGTTAAAGATGTTTGAGGGGTCCAGGGGCTGGGCCGTACATTATCTATACATTATTGACCGAAAACCCCTTTTATCCTTAAGAATATAATCAAACGGATTTAGCTATCAATAAGCTGAAGAAAAAATATACAAAAATGTGAATGTAAGGAAACCAGGAGTAATAGACGATGTCCATTTTTCTTGTTTCCTTATATTCACGTTTTTAATCCCTCGAAGCTTCACAAAAAAAGTATCTTTTTTTCTAGGTAAATCCTTCAAAGAATTCACTATATTTCATAGCAAAAACTCTTTTTTTCTTGTTGATATTACATTCAAATAAATATATTCGTAAATGAAAATTCGGACAACGACTGGAAAACATTTTACAAATTTGTTATGCTCTTCTGTTTTTTGTCAAACTTTTCGACCACCGAGTTTTCTAAATCAAAAAAGAGACAAAAAAAAGTTTAGAAAACTGCTATTGTTAATATTTTCTACAATATATCAAAACAGAACACCTTATTCAACTTGAGAAAATTATTTTAACAAAACCACATTGGAAATTGCAGACCATAGGAAGCTTTACAAAATAGCTGATGGGATTATGCACTGTTCACATAATTTATTAAGCCCTAGAGGACAGTTTAGATGAGATCCGTCTATTTGAAAATAATAATTTTAATTATGAATATATCTGTTTACTTTGTTTAAAGTTGGTTTAATTCGAAAGTTCCACCAGGGAGATGTAAAAATTTTCTCTGACTTCAATTGTTATGAGTTTTGTTTGAAAGTTTTGAATAAACGTTGCTAATTTTTAACAAAACTGCCCATGGCATTACAAGACAAAACTAAAGCAATTGATTAAAAATACAGACAGAAAAATTTTGCAGTGTCAACCCGATTTTATTCGATTTTTTTTTTAAATTTTAAATTCGCATGAAGTCATCTCCTCAAAGCTGGATAAAGTTTTTACTGTATCCAAAAGGCTAAAACTGGAATTAAAACACCACTATACCGGATAAAATAGAAATTTTATCTAGTGACATTTTTATTTTACCCAATATGGATAAAAAATTCAAGTCATTCCAAAAATCATATCATACTAATATATAAAAATTAGTTGGTCTCTATCTGTCTGTCTGTCTGTCTGTTCCTCTTTCACGCAAAAACGGCTGAACCGATTGACTTGAAATTTGGCATGAGTGTCTGTGGTAGTTCTGGTTCCAACATAGGCATAAGGAAAAGTAGCTTGAGGGGTGGGTGGAGTAAGGGGAGGGGGTAAAGTGATTTCGAAACTTAGTTTTTGCGCTATGTTACTCTTTCGCGGGAAACTACTGAACCGATTGGCCTAAAATTTGGCATAGATGTTCGTCGGGGGTCCAGCCCCAACATAGATCCATTAAAAAGTAGCCCGAGTGGTGAGGGGAGTAAGGGGAGGGGGTAAAGTCCTCTCGAAACTTAGCTCTTCCTCTATGTTACCCTTTCGCGGGAAAACTACCCAGCCGATTGGCCTGAAATTTAGCTCCAACCATCAAAAAAATTGAAAAAAACCTTAACCCGGCAACGACGAGTTTGCAAGCTAGTAAAATATATAAAATCGGTTTGGTGTAGATAAAACTCGTTGTGGTGTTTGAGATAAAACCTATTCTTTCATGTTTAGAGTAAGCATCCCTGAATTGTTTTAATGGTCTAATGGGTACGGTATCTGAACTACCTGAGCTCAAGCCCGGCCCATTACACTGGGAAAATTTACAACTTTTATATGTGTAGTTGTGATGAATAAATATAGAGCTTGAGGACTCTAAAAAAATATCGATAAAAATGGCAGTAAAAAATCACTAAACAAATTGAAAAGAGGTTTAAATTATTTTCCATGAAATATAAAGTTCTTGGAATTTTTGGCAAAAACAACAAAAAAATTTTTTTTAATCCAGTCTGCAGAATTTAAATGAAAATTTTGAGTGACTTCAGATTTTCCCAAAAAGACTTCAAATTTTTCCAAAATTAGGGTGGCGATATGTACCGGATGGCGATATGTACAGTCCCGAAATCATCCTTGTTGTCCCAGAGTGCCAGAGACTGAACTTTTATCCAGGATTATTCAATTTGGTCAACACCATAACTTCCGAAATGATTAAGCTAGATACTTGAAATTTTGTACAGTTGCGTTTCTCGAAAATGGTAAGGCCAAGTTTTTAAACGGGCCAAATTGAAAAATTTATAAAGATGAAATTTGTTTAAAATATGATTTTACATAACCGTTCCATACATGAAAATATAATCAAACCAATCCCTCCCCCCTCTCCGCCACAAATGAATTTTTTCATAAAAATTTTGTCTTCCCTAAAGTGTTTGACGATAAATTCTCACCAATTTTACAACACAAACGGATCAGAATTTTCACCTTTTTTGTTAAAAAATTTTTTTGTCCATTATTTATGAGATAATATTTAATTTATGTTTTTCAGCAAAAAAAAAATAGTCATTAAGTACAGAAAAAAAACAGAAAAAAAAATAAAAACTCGGTAGTATGTTTTGCATTCAAATATTTAATACTTTTTTTTAATAAAAGTTTTAGCAACGAAAAGTTATTAATTTTCCTAAATTGTTTCATATCGAAACGTTTTACTCAATTTCATGGAAACTAATTTAAAACTAACAAATTGCATTCGTCAATAAAACTAAAATTTGTTATCAAGTCAACAGGAAATGAATGAAACATTTTCAATAGAAAACATGATAACATTTCCGGTAATTCATAAGTGTCTGCATGAAATATGGAATGCTAATAAAACAAAGCGGAACCGTAAAAAAATTATTCCACTATGGAATTTTTCAAACCTGGAATTTTTCAGTATAGTTATGCTGTCCCTTTGCAAAAAAAAGGGGGGATTTCCCAAATCATATATGATATTTTCTTTTTTATTTATGTAACTAGTGCACAACATAATACAAGACAAAAAATGTCTAACTCTACTATACTTTGTCCGTCCTCTATAATAGATAGGTAACCGTTTGCATGCTGATGTGTCCAGAAAAATATTTTCAATTACGGCAGTTTTCGTAAAAATGGCAAATATCTGACGACAAAAATTGAAAAATTCTGTTTTAAAAAATGTCAATGGGGATATTTTGTTTGTACGTTTACCTCCTATATAACCATAAAAACTAAAAAACAAAATGCCAATAACAAAAACGGACTTTCCAGAGACATAGAACCATCGAGTATAAAAAAAAACAATAAGGAATAGGGTGAACGGTACGGTACAATGGGAAAAAATACGAGAAGAGATAAAACAACATCTATGTTGACGACAAGTTAACCTTTTCTAGATCTCCGACTTTGCCCACCATCGCCACTTCAGCCACCCATTGCTGTGCCATGCTGGCCATGTCTCCGATATGCTGAAGAAGGATCACTCACTGCCTTTTTCCAATGCTGTAACAGTTTATTCTCCTATCAAAATAAAAATTCACCAAAAACAGAACTCATAAATTCAACCCTTTCATTTTAGACACACAGGACACCCCATTGAAGCATCGAAGGACCACGTCGAGCAGTGTCCGTCCTTATACGTGTATAGATGTTTGAAGGGCTCTATAGGTTGCAAAGAAAATAATGTCCGATGTTACTATAAGTAGTTTTTTAGCGATACCACGCGTCCCGGATTACCCGGATTGAGGAATATTGTCCCGGAGACTCAATTTTGTCACAGATTTCATGATTGGCATTCCAGTTCGTTTTTGTATTTGAAATTTGTTGTTCCGTTTCGGCTATCCGTTCCTTAACAAAGTTTTATACAGATACATTTGAAAACTCGAGGACTAACTGAAATAGACAATTTAAATTTGTCAGAAAACAAAGATAAAGCTCTTCCGAAAATGAGAAAAATTTAATCATTCCGCCCTCTCCCTCTACCCCCGACCCGTCTCGTACAAATGTAAAAGTATTTTTGCAATTTTTTCGAAAACGGCTCATTTTTTCAAAAAAATTGTTTAAACAAAAAGTGTAACTCTGTCATACATCAAAATTCAATCTGACTACTCCTAACCCCCTGTCTCACAGAAATGGGAAAACTTTTTGCGATTATCTCGAAAACGGTTTGTTTTTCCGAAATCATTCATTTCATTGAGTTCTATGAAACGATAACAGCTTTCGAGTGCTAAAAACCGCGGCTAAATCGGATAAGGTTTACTGGTAGAATTCAATCTTACAATTTTCGTTACATAACATACATTCGAACGAACACACATACATACAGACATTTTGAGGACTCATCAAACATGAATAGATGGATATAGGCTGCTGGGCTCCGTTTTAATTTCGATTTTTAGAGTTATTTTAATACCTTTCTTATATGCAACAAAGGTAAAAAAATTTAAAATCATTAATTTTTTAGGCACCCGAAAAATTGCGAGAATATTTTTCAATTCACCCTAAGAGAACATACATTTCGTACCATATTTTCTTATATAAA
This sequence comes from Chrysopilus asiliformis, assembly GCA_964034945.1. Lineage (NCBI taxonomy): Eukaryota > Metazoa > Arthropoda > Insecta > Diptera > Rhagionidae > Chrysopilus > Chrysopilus asiliformis. The sequence goes on from OZ035961.1 coordinate 9,820,075, forward strand.
CATTAGATCAGCAACATCGAGTGTAAAAATGGACCCCAACTGAATCGAAGTGGAGCTAAGTAAGAGTTAGAAGTATACAAAATAACGGATGGAAAGAACATGACAGACATAAAACACCCTTAAACGTGACATTTCAATAACCCTAAAATGCTATCTGGGGCTTGTATATACATATTTGCCCCATAGCTCCTTCATCTATAACCCATCATGGTCCTTATTTCCCCGCTATCTGCATTTACCCGTCCTTCACAGTTGTTGTTGTTGTTATTATTATTATTATTTTCACCATTGGGGTTATTCGCCTTCGTTGCTGATGTGATGTTGAAGTGGTTTAATATCGGTGTACATATTTTAGATTCGTATTCGAACACATATTTTCTTCAGTTGTACCATTGAACATCGCCAATATTGGGAGAGGATAGCAGATGGATAAGGGACGGGAATCCATTTTAGAGTTGAATTTTTACCCTGCGTATCTACTAACACCTACACCTACGGCGGCGGTGGATCGAAAAGTCCCTTCATTCGAATGTTTATATGGCTGGTATGGAAAATATCCTTGCTCCTAATATACGACGACCTATGGTAGATGGACTCTGTGTCGGAATAAATGGTTTCTATAAAAATATCAGGGGTAGAATTTTGCATACGCACATCAGGATGATGCCACACATACGACATCCAGCCAACACCGGAGAGGATTGAGCCGAGGATCAGAAAGTAATTGAAATAAATTCAAGTCCATATTTTTCCATTTATGTCCTTCACGGCTTTTTAATGCAGCCATTAAGGAAATGAACAATAAATTCAAGGCGTCGCCCCCAAAGAAACTTTATAAATAGTGGGAATGATAAGGTTCACAATGGGGCTTCGAACGGATAGATGATGTGGAGTTTAACGGCGCCTCTGGTAGGAAAATATGCAGATGGAGAGTGTGAAATCAGGTTCGTATCGTGTTTTTTTTTCTTCTTTTTGTAATTCTTTTTTATTTTGCCTCGTGAAAAGCATTTTCTCAAGTTTTATTTTGATTTATTGCTAAAGTGAAATTTTGACAAAATTAATTCACTATACCGTTTCGGGTGCCGGTCGTGTGTATTTCTCAAAACAGTCTGACGCCATGAACACATAAATACAGGATTTTAATTATATATACAGCCTTGTAGTATAGATTGAGCAGCACATATTTTTCACTTTCCAAAAATATAATTCATAATAGAGACATAGCTTAAAGTGTCAGTATTTCGTAAACAATTGAAATGTGAATAATTCAATTAATGAAAATTATTACAGTGGAATATTTTTAATAGCGAAAATGAAAGGCTATATTACATGTTCCACAGAAAGGATATTACACCGATTACTGTAATTCTTTAATTTTAACCACCAGGCATTATTTCCCTATTTAAAATTATGTACCCTTTAATAGATCGACGGTAAGACGAGTTACACATAAGAAGTAAAATGGACTTCAGTGGCAGGAATATTTTCTTATGATCACCCTACGTCTCGAAATAGCCGGGATAGTCCCGGATTTGAACATCTTGTCCCGGCACCCCGGAAACTAAACATTTGTCCCGTATTTTTCAAATTAGTGTGAGATTTTTCAAACACTTTAATATACAAAACGTAATCTATTTCGGCTGGAAGTTACTTCAAAGTATATTCTTTTCGCTTTTGTCTTAAAAAATTTCAATAGGCATTTGTCTTAAAAAAATTTGACCTGCGGCCCATTTATTTTTATTGATATTTTTACAAATTCCGGTAGGACTATTAATAAAACGGAAAGGAAGCAAAAATTTAAGTTGAGTTAAATATCTACGCCGCATTCAGTTTAAAAAATTTCGCACATTAATAATTTTTTTTCATGAGTTTTCCAAATCAAGTCTTATCACTTATGGAGCAATTTATACATATAATGGCTAACATCGCATCAATATCACTTCGGCAGTACAAAAAATAGCAGAGGAGGAAGCTTTGAGATAAAAAAACCCGACTGAAAAAAAACTAAAAAGAAATAAACAAACTCTAAAATAAATACTTTAAAAGAAATGTATCTTTAAGGAATTCCCGCTTGTATGACAATACAAGAGGTGATAGAACTGTTTTTTCTTTGGTTTTCCAGTTTCTTTTCAGCTGGTTTTTTTTTTGATTTTTTAATTAATATTTTTTAATTCAAAAAAATGATTTTCAAAACGTGACAAAAAATTCCATTCAGCAAATTGTTCCTCAGCGACTCGGTTTTGTAAGCTAACATAAAAAACGCCTATAGTTATGCTCGTTGTCTACTCAAACGCAGTGGCGTCGATTAAAAAGCTTATTTAGTTTGCGTTCCAACAAAAGTTCTGTTTGTTTTCTTATCCATTCTGCTCAATCTATATTTTAATTCAGAAACAGATAATTACCTGATGTTTATTGAAAAAAAAAGTATTTTTATTATTAAGAAAAAAATTAGTTGTAATTACAGATTTTAAGCAGTGGTTTTTGTTTTCAGCGTCAAATAAGAAATGTTTATCTTTTTTCCTTTAACCACAAATTTTTACCAGTCGGCCAATTTTATCCAGATTTTTACACGACTTAAATTGCGAAGAAATGTATAAATTGTCAACGACGCGGTCCACAAATGAGGCGTTAAAAGCTAGAGTGGACCAAGCCACATAATCGAGTTTTTGAAGCTTTTCCACTTTTGTACTATTATTGACTGTAAATTTTTGGAAAATAAAAATTTCTGTGGACTTTATTACTCAATGTTGAAATGTTCTTTTGTGCATCCAAACATTTTTATCTAAAAACTCACTCGCAATAGTGATTCAAACACAAAAAAAATCACGATTTCGACATGTGGGTTGGTCCACTCTAGCTTTTAACGCCTCAAATATGCGGTATGCATATAAGACACGCCACATGGTATTTAACTCGTTCGGTACATGTTTTTTTGTATGGGGGTTAAAATTACTCTCTATCCAAATTAATGATGTGATAGCTTCAGTAATCATTAAAAAAAATTAAAAATTTTTAATTTTCCACAAATACGTTCACTGTAGTCCAGATTTTTACTCAACTAATAGAGTGTTTGAAAATAAATAAATATAAGTCAATTACATTTTTTTAGCAATTTTTAACTGCGTTGCCATATGCCATCAAAATACCGAATGGTTTAATTAGGTCTTGCATTGGCAGAGACAGTCTCGCCCCAGAAAAATATGATCACCCTATATTTAATGCATCATTACAAACTTTTCAAACTTGTGACTTTTTTGTATTTTCATCCCACAAACCAACACTAGAAATTTTATTTATAGCTCGTTAGTTTCATTAAAGAATTTTTATAAGAACCCATTAAAAATATTACTTGGCAAAATTTTCAATTTTTATATTTTTGTAATTTGTTATTTAATTCACTACAGTATCAACATCAGAAAGTATAAAAACTATTTTTCAGGAAGTATCTTCAATTTCCTGATAAAGGGAAAAAATATTTTTTTTTAGTTAAGACATAAATTACTAAGTCCCCAAATAGCATTTTAGGCAGCAAATATGATGTTTATCCCCATAGTTCGTCACCATGCAGATCACGGCGATAAGCAATTTATGTCGCAAATACGTATCTAGTTGTGCGTATGAGACGCGCAACGACACACATAGTGGGGAACACTTTTCTGCGGTTTGCTACGTCGCAATTATAACGACAGGGACGTAATTAGTTGCCTCATGCGCGAGCGTCATCTGACGGCATTATATCACACAATTACACAAATCATCGAGCGGGTTTTCTTTCTCCCTCGAATGCTTGCTAGTAAACAGAGATGAACAAATAAAAACGTAAGCAGAAGACGAACGAGAAAAATCTAATGGCGACAAATTAATGGAAACTTTTGTGGAGTGTTATTTTATAATGGACTTTTCTTCCGGTTGCATGTCGTGATTTTAATTGCCATTAAAATTTTTCGACAATATTGGATCTGAAATTTAAACAGATTTTAATGGGCCATCGAATTATTTTGTTTTTAATCAAAAATTTCTTTAATTTTATTTTATCGGTAAATTTTTTTTTTCTTTTGCAATGAAATTTTGATGCCAATAAAATTATGCTGTTTCAAAAATGTATGCTATCCACTTTTTATGCAATATCCTTCAGTCATTCGCCTGAAATAAGAAATTTAATTCTCGAAACGAAATCGTTTCCATCAAATGTCAGTGAGAAATATGGCGGCTGAAGGCATCAATTTTTTTTGGTGTTTCTCAGACGGGGAGCTTTAATGAAACTTTAGTGGTAGCAGTTTCGTCACTTTTTCCATCACACGCTTCTTCAAAATTAAACTGACGTTCAGGCTCCACAGCCAATCACTATTTCGGCCCGAAAACCATCAAATGCTGCTCTATCGCCGCAGGATTTTCATGAAGCGAATGTTGCCCCAAAGATCGTGCTCGTCACTTCTTTCGCTTCTTTTACGCGGATGTGAATTATAGGTGTAAATTTTTAATCCCGATTGTGTAAATTTCTACTCTTTCAAGTCGCAAAGAACAAATCTCATGTTCCCGTACTTTTCGATGCTGTTTGGGTCGTGCGGGTTATTAAATAAATAATTTTATCATTAAAACAATGACCGAATTGTTTAGTTTGCTTCGGTTATCATTAATCTTGTGACAAGAAAAAACATAAGAAAAGCTTCAATGGCCAGTCAAATAATCTATATGGTGAACAAAATTTTTATTTAAAAAAATCCATTTGTGTGGGAGAGGGAGAAAGGAATGGTGAGTTTGGGTTTTGATGTAGGGAACAGTTATGCCAAATCATATTCTAAATACATTTTACCTTTATAAATTTTTCAATACGACGCACCGTTTTCGAGAAAATTGTAAAAAAACTGTTTCGTTTGTATTGGGGAGGGGTGAAGGAATGGTCAGACTGATGGACAGAGGGACGAACGGACGAACGGAGGGACGAACGGACAGACGACAAGTTGAAACGAATAGGCGGAGGAACAAACGGACGAACAGACGGATATGCAAACGGACAGACGATCGGACGGACAGGCGGAGGGACAGACGTATGGAACGACGAACGGACAGACAGATGGAGGACATTCAGAAATCAAACTGTTTTGTCATCCTAAACACCCTGGTGTAGTCCATTTTTGTGTCCGATGATTGGTTCGATGCATTACAAATGGTATACTAAATCTAATATACTTCTATATGATATATCATATAGAGTATAATAAAACCATATAACAGAAATTTATAGATAGAACGCCCAAAAAATATATAAATAAAAAAAAACAAATTAATAATATTTACAAATTGTAATTTTTATCCGCAGCATGACATAAAAACCGGATTCTCAGCATATAACCAGAAATTTTTAGCAACAACCAAGTCAAGATGCTATTATTTATGAAATGTAGATAGTGTATGTTTAATAAAAATCGTTTTAAATCATACGGTACGCATTTCGAAGGCCGACAAAAATAATAAAATCGCCGGAAATTCAAGATGATATGACATCAACGAGAAAAGTCATTTTATTAATTGAACTTAAGACCAAAAAAAAACATTTTTGTGTATTTATCGTGATGGTTCATCGTCAGTTTGAATTTATGAATTCTACCGCGAATTGCAAATTTGCACTGCGTATCTACAAACATCGGTGCGTGAAGTGGTTTTAAAACAATGAAGGCCATCTTTACGATCGAATTTAAGTTTGTTGACTGTAAAATTGAAGCTGGGTTGGATAGTGTATTTCCCTATTCACGAAATACTTAATAATAGTGTCTCACGATCTCATATTATTAAAAAATGTTCACTATGCAGTATGAAATAAACTAGATTTAAGATTTTTGGAATTTACATAAATTTCGTTTTCATCCCCAGACATAATCAATGGTTTTTTTCTCTGAATTTCTTGACTTCCAGATTGTAGTCTTTGAATTAAATGAAGAATAACCAGTCCTACCAGAATTTGTTTAAAAAATACACGAAAAGAATAAATACACGAAAAGAATATCACAACTCTAGATTGTATACGCCCGCGGTGACTAATAAAAAGGATGGCCTTTAAACAAGAATACTTTTATATGTTTTGTTGATGATTTTGTTTTAAGAATCTCTCTGAAATCGACAGTAATTTATCTTCGATAACGTTTCCAGCCGGCTACATACTAAATACTGTCATCGTAGTATTCAAAAAATAAATATGTCTTTTATATATATTTAAAAGTATTTATATGATTATTTTTTTCTTTAATTGTATTGATTACATCTTATCATTAATCTTTGTTTTTTTTTTACCAAATTTCAAGGTTCAAAATGAGTCGTCATTTACTAACAGGTGAACATCAGGTTTGCAAAAACTTGAAACCGCTTAAAAAGTTTTTCACTCCGCTTTGCAAATGAATGAATGAAACTTTTCGCATACCTGACAGATAAATATGCTCATAAGTGAACCGATCAAATGTCATTTCCCAATATCCCAATATTTCTCCATTTTGACCTTTTTAGAATCAATTAATTTTGTATATTTGCCAATGTGGTTTTAAAACGATAGTGAAGCGTTTCCATATTTTGCAAAATAATTTTTCATTTCATTGAAATTAACCATGAATATGGGTTTCAGGCACGTGTAAGTTTTGAAAGTGTTGTAAGGGTAAACCGGACATGCAAACCTTGATAGTGATAACAAAAATGTTTTCTGATTTTATTGATGACTAGGCAGGGAAATTTTTTTGCTGGATTACATGGTTTTCAGGGTTTTCTCATTTTCCTATATTTTTTCGTCTGATAGAATCACACCCCAACAAAAGATTTTTTTTCTTGTATCTCTTCAGATTCAATTTATTGAGGTTGAATTGTATTTTTAGAAATTTTTATGTAGATATTCCCAATGTCTTAAAGATCCGAACCACATATTCCAATAGCGTTAGAGGTCCCAATATGGACGTCGCTGACCACAAAGTCAAGAAATTGGAGTGAATTTTGGGCGCAATAACCGCTTTATGCTCTTTTGCGTTCCCATGGGATTTTTCATATGTAACTCCATAATTTTTACTCTCCTCCGCGTAACTAAAAAAGGAAAGGTTTTTTTTCATGATGGTGACTAACTCGAGACCGAGGCCAGATACAATAGCTTTCTATTTCTATGTTGAAATGGGTTGTCCATAAAATACGTCACACTTTTAAGGAGAGGGAGTGAGGAGGAGGGGGGAGGGGTCTTTGGGTCTACGGTAATGGGATGATGGTACATAACTCCATATAAAATCCCGAAAAAAACATGACGAATATTGGATAGGGGTAAAAAGCCTAAAATTAGTGAGACATTCTCTTTAGACAGCCACGAAATGTTTTGCTGTATTTGAAAAATGCTGTATTTGAAAAGATGTTTGGTTATTTTCTCTTTTTTTGTGTATATCAAAAATATTCACTATTTCCAATTTTCCTTCGAAACCTCATTTTCCATTGAACAGTTTTCCAAACATGTATGAAAACCATCCGAATAATCATTGCAATATTTATTTCTTAGCCAATCAAGGTCAAATTCAACATAAATTTTTATCCCACAATTCAATCACCTGATGACGAAATTGTTGAAAAATCAGTAGTAAAACAAAAAAGCGATTTCTTCTCTGCTCCCTTTCTTATATTGTCTGAAAAACAAAATGTCAATTGGTGCTTCAAACTAATCATAGTGCTTTAAAAAGCATTTTCACAGCAAACTATTTCCAAATATGCTTGTCAACTTTTCATGGTCCCCAGCAACGAATACTTCAACTGCTAAAAAAATGTTTGTTTTTATATAAATCAGAGTGCAATTTTTTTCATTTCTGTTCTATTTATTTTCTTATTGCATGAATAAAATTTAAATAATTTTTATAAAATCATGCATACCCGAAAGCAGCGAAAATGCGCGGTTAGTTTAAATATTTTAAATCAACATTTCTGTATGACGGCAAACATTTTAAACCAACATAATTTAATCCGATATCCAAAAGTTTTTCTTATAGTTTATGTCTGTATGGATAGTAGAGAAATTAACCGATTTATATACCGATTCTGCCATCTACCATTAGTCACTATTTTGTAATTTACAAAATGATCACATGTAAATCCCTTTTCACACTGTCTTTCGTTCATTGATTTTGATATTTTTAGTCTTTTTTCTTTATGAATACATCGAAAAATTTAACAAAAAAAAAACCAAAAAAAATATTTCAAGGTCTGAATTGTTTCAAAATGTTTGCGTTTTATTTGATTTTTAAAAAATTATAGCCCAGGAATTCGTTGAATATTAATGAGAAAAATATTTGCAATTTTTCTTAGATTGATTACTTGCTAATTTAGCCGCTGCAATTCGTTGCAAATTTCATTGCTCATGAGCGTGACAGAGTTTCTTTTTTACAATAACTACTTTTATCATATTATAATCGGTATCGATTTATCAGTTTTATAATTATTACCTTTAACTGGATGTCAATGAAATCATGTCTTTTTGTTCCAAAACGCTTATGTGCAAAGTTTGCCGTTTGCAAAACGAACATCGATTTTTTCTTTGAAATTACTGCGTTATATTGATGTAAAGTTATTTCGTTACTGTTTTTTTTATATCTCACGATTTCTTAGTTTACAATACTTTCTACGATATGATTTCTGTTCAAAAAAACTTTTTTTATTTTCATATAGCATAAATCCAATTTCGTTTTTCATCTTTTTCAATTTAGTATTTTAAAAACTGGCATTTACTGAATTTAAACTATAGCTTTTGAATGAATTTGGACTAAAAACATAAGAAAAGCTACAATTACTATGCGGGAATCATCAAATAATCTATATGAGAACGTCAAACCGAACTTTGATAGAAAACTTTTTTTTTGTGTCAAGAGGAGTAGTGAAATATACTCCTGAAAAATGGAGTCTATCACGCACAGAAAGGGAGTTTGAGAAAATCCATCACCGTTCGGAGAAAATCGAACTCTGAGCTAAGGAGTGATAATTTTTGCCAATTTTTCGGTGTTAGACAAACTTATTAAAATAGCTAATTAAATAGTTTAAAATAAACAAATGTTTGTATTTTGCAAGCATTTGAGATGTTTTGTTTTTTTTTTTTCATATTTTGAAAGTTAAGGCCCAACTACGATCGACATAGGAGCGCATATGTAGCTGCATATGTCATTTCCAGAATAAGAAAGTCAATGTTATTACCCACAATAGACATGTGTCAAAGTGTTGCCACTTTCAAACCTTCGTTAAACTTTCGTTAAGCATGAATGATTCGATACAAATGGAACTGGCATATGAAATTAGTGAACATAACCTAAAATTTTAGTGTGAATTTAATAATATTGTGGCCATATTAATTTCCACTTGAGGTAAAATGAAGATTAGCTTTTATGTTGACAGCTATGTACGTCAACATTCGTTGGGAATTTTACATTAACATATGCGCTCCTATGACTGTGTTTACATTAGGATTCATTTTGAGGCGGCACGTCTTTCCTCATTTTTCTGCCGTGTGCACACGGTTTGCTTCATCTGGATTCACTAAACCGGTTTCATCAACAAAACTAGACACAGGTTTGAACGGCGAGACTCAAAAACCGGTTTGCGACCGATAATTTTAAGTGAATCTAAACTTCGTTCGCTCTTTTTGGTTTCCCTCCCCACTGCGTCCCTCACCCTCACTCGGCCGGAGCGAATGACGTGCCACCTCAAAATGAGTCCTAATGTAAACACAGTCAATGTCTATCGTAGTTGGGCCTTTAATGTTGGTTGCGAAAAACTTTCCTTGCATGTCTCTACCGAGCCTCTAACCTGGATGAAGGTGAGTTCTTTTATTATCTCAGAGAATTATGAACGCTCTCATCGACCCTCTATCTGTTCTTTTATTCGCCCGGAGTTCTGCGAGAACTCTGAACCGAATTCGACCGCTGAGGATTTTGAACGCAAAATTTGGCTCGAGCCATACCCATCGAAAAAGTCGAGATAACCTCAGTTTTTGGATTAAATTTGGAAAAGCCATGCATTTTTAAGAAATATGGACTGGGAAATTAATGGAAAATTAATTAAATGAAATTTCTGGAACATCAAGTAAGAAAATAATAAAATGTGTAAACTACAAAAAGTTTTTTTTTTTCATAGAAAAATGCACAAAAAAAAGAAAATAAGACATTTTTTTATAAATTAAAACAATATTAACCCAAATTATCGCTTTGAAATATAATTTTTGATGCTAAAATATGGCTTTGTTTAGATTCAAACTTTAAGGTTATTTCAGAACGACTCGAACTATCCCAAAAGTCCCCCGATTTTAGGGTGGAGCGAAAATGATATGTTCGCCTATGTGAGGTCCAACAAAATAATATGTCACTCTATATATTTCTTTCCAAACAAGAAAACTAACCGCAATAAAACCATACTTTCATATTTTTCAAATCTTATTAACTAAACTAAAAGGAAAGTAACGAAACAATGAAAGAAATTTCTATACTCATGTCTAGCTTGTTCAAGTTCGCCATATTAAATTGATTCATGTTACTTTGGATCCCTTCTACTTACCCAGAGATTACAATGAAGAACTGAATTTCACACACAAGCTTTGTAGTTTCACAACAAAAATACATTATTTTCCTGCAATTACAAAATTTTGCTGAAAATAACTTGTAATTTTTACATTCTTTTTGCGATTACACATTTATTATTTGCAATTTACATACCATGAGTAATTTTACCGCAAAAATATTGTGAAAATTTCCAAATTTGAATGTTGGAATTAAGACATCATTTGTACACAATGTTTTTTTTCACAGTTTTTCTAACACGGGTTTTTCTGGAACAGATCTACCGCGTAAACCAGGCTTGTCCAATCCGCGGCCCGCGGGTCGCATGCAGCCCAGGACGTGTTTGAATGTGGCCCAACAAAAACTGATATATTTACAAACTTTATGAATTAATGAAGTTTAAATTACTTAATATTGTTAACTAAGTATGTATATATTCTACGTTTTTTTACTAATCAGCTATCTTTAGGGTTAGTATATTTTATTGGTGGCCCAATATAACTCGTCTTCTCCCAATGTGGACCAGGAAAGCTAAAAGGTTGAACACCCCTGGTGTAAACAGATAATTGGGTGTATACATGAAAATTCAATCGGACCAGATTTAAAAAATCTTAGTCGGAATCTTTTTGAACGTCTAGAGTCACGCAATATAAAGTATAATTTATTCTTTTGACGAAATATAGAGTATATTTTTTGCGCGGTTCTTTTTTACACGGTTTTTTCGGAGAGCGTCAAAAAATCCAGTTGAGTGTAATAGAGTGTAATATAATAATATAGAAAAGTACATAAAAAATCACCCTCTTTACGAGTCACGCGATTTACAGAATACTTGAAAATATTAATTTATGAGTTGTTTCCGACTTGACACTGAATACAATCTTTCTGGGTCAATAACTATTTTAGACAAAAAAAAATCAAAGAGCTATAAACCATAAATTGAGTAAAAATTCAAAAAACAAAACTGGCTTTTTATTATAAATCTATGAGGGGTTCGCCAAGCTTTGAATGTCGTCTTCTAGCATTTACCACTAGCATCATATCACATCCTAATATATATTTTACCACGTGCGAGACAAAATTCCGAGACTTTTAAACAATGTTTAGGCGAAACGTAAGCCTATACTGCCCAATAAACCACCAAACTGTGGAAGGTTACCAAAAAAGATACACCGATAAAGTTTATCAAACGCAAATGAAATTATTTTAAATATTATTTACATAAAATACAGAAATTCACATCCCCACAACAGTCACGTAAAATACTTACACGTCCAGCAAAATTTTAGATGCCGGCATTTCTAAGAAGCTTCAATGGACCAAAACCAACTTAGATACAGTCACAAAATCTTCGAATGTTAAGAAGAAACACAACAACAAACTAATAATCGTGTTTTGTTTAACATAGCAACCATTTCGAAAGCCGGAACTAATAAAAAATCTGTGTATCAATAGGAGACCATGAATTCAGATGACTTTTACATATGGCGGCACATTTGAAATTTTTTTATATCTTATAATATGAGAATTGATTCATTTGTTCTTTGTTCAAGTATTACATAGTCTTCAATTCATAAATTCATAAAAATATTCATGTTTCCATCAAGATCTACGTAATCCTTCAGTGGACTTCGATTATCATTTAATCACCAAAACACCAATTCTTTTAAAAATATTTTCATACAGCAAAATATCATTGCACTTTGAGCGAAGTCGGGGAAGAAGTCAACAATATCATAAATATATTTGCTAACTCCCCGACGATTGAATATTCATAAAATTGCTGGAGGTAAAGGTTAGACTAGATATTTGGAGGACTATTTCTGCAAGAAAAAATGTACACGCAACACCCATTTGGATAAACATGTTTTAAAAATGCTGATCAGGTGTGGCCTTGAATCAAAACTTTTCAAATTTTTACCAAATAATACCTATAATAAAAATGCCTCTTTGGCAAGAGATTTTCAATAGAAAATTTTTAGTTTACAAAATTTTTTCTGTCGACTTAAATGCGAAATACTTTACGTTTGTATATATTGAAAAAATCGTAAATGCATATATTTTAAATTTTACAATATAGGATATTTTTCTATGAAAATCAAATATTTTTAACTTTATATATAAACGTAAAATGTTGTACATAAAATAAATAAACTATTTTATATAAAAGGAATCCGCATTTTTAAATCGAGGAACTGTTTCTTAATTAATATTAACCTAATTGATCAAGACAACCAAATAAAGTATTGCACAGAATCACATCCGCTGTTACTCCAATACCTAAAATTGTTTTTTGTTCAAGATTATTATCATTACACGTAATGTTCACTTGAATGCGTAAATTAATTAATTACACATAGTGAAAATGTGTTCGAATCTCATCGAAACAAATTCCCGCAATTAAGCGCTAAAAATGCAAGTTTCTGGCTTAAGTCTTTTGTTTGATTGACAAAGAACTAAACTTTGTTACAAATCATTCAAAGACACATTAAACTCGTACAAAACATAATTACGATTACTAAACATAAAACTAGTCTAATTTTAAAATACACATGACGATTTGCCAATCATTTTAATAGAAAATCAAAATATATGAAAGCACAAAGCGGCAAAACAAAAAAAAAACGTTTCTAAAAATCGTGTGAAAATTCATTAGCAAAATGCAAGTGCTTTTCACTTGCAGCTGAAGGCAACCAACTCATGTAGGACTTACTCATCGGTAATAAACAGGTGGGCTTAACAGTAAATGAAACATAATTACCGAAATGAGGCTTACCTTTGACGTAGAATATTTCGCTATTAAATGTGGTTAAAATAATTCGAAAGTCTGCTTACCTGTTGAAAATATTCGAATAATAAGAACCATTTTTTTTAACTAAACCATAAGATACTGAAAATAAATATATAAAATTCGAAATAAACATGGACATGTGAGTGAATTTGCGAGAAAAAATATATACGGCGAAATAGTCAACAAATATGATATCAAAAAATTCTCTAAACTAGTTTTGATGTAAATTTAAGAAATGCATTTTGTGGCAATATGGCAGTATGATACAGAAAAGTCGTATTTTTATAGTTTGAATAAAAATAATTTTGTTTTCTATTTTGAAATTCCGAAATAAAACTCAATATAAGTAAATCTATCCATATATATTTAATTATATACATATAATAAATGGAGTATGCCAAAATATGTAACTAGTTTCTATATTTCAAAGATTTTGTAATGTTTTTGCGATTTTCCGTCTGTCCGTCTGTCCATCTGTCCGTCTGTCCGTCTGACCGTCTGTCCGTCTGTCCGTCTGTCCGTCTGTCCGTCTGTCCGTCTGTCCGTCTGTCCGTCTGTCCGTCTGTCCGTCTGTCCGTCTGTCCGTGTGTCCGTCTGTCGGGTCATGAACATCATAACTTTCGAAAGGTTTGAGCTAGAGACTGGAAATTGTGTATAGTGGCGTTTTTCGTACATTGCTAGGGTAAATTCTTGAATGGGCAAAATTGTACCATTCCATCCCCCCTCCCCCATACAATCGAAACAGGTTTTTGCGATTTTCTCGAAAACGGTCTATATTGAAAAAATTTTAAAGGTAAAATGTGTTTAGAATTTGATTTTACAGAACTTATCTATACATAACCACTCCTTCTCCCCTCCCCTATACAAATTGAATAGTTTTTTTATTTTCTCGAAAACGGTGAGTCGTATTGAAAAATTTCTGGAGGAAAATCTGTTTAGAATATGATATTACATGACCGTTTCATACATCAAAATCCAACGGGACCACTCGTTTCCTATCTCCAAATCAAATGGATTTTTTTTAAATAAACATTTTGTCTGTCATCAAATAGAGTATTTGACGATTGGCCCCGGCCAATTGTAGCTTTTCTTATGTTTCCAACAAGATTTTTAAAATGATTCACATTTTTTTATCTTCTCTTTTGAGCCGGCATCTGAGTATTTCCGAATGTACTGCACTTTCGTTTTAAATTCAAACAGATTGAAATTTTAAACCAAAAAGATTTGATAATCGCCAAAAAATGTCTGAAATCGAGCTTCTTCAGACTTTTTGAATGTTGATATTTTTTTTTTCTTTAAAAAAATTAGATCCTAGTTTTTATCGTGTATGTATTATCTACCTACAATTTTTATAAAATTCCTGTTTACTTTTTGCATTGAAGGTGGTATATTTTCATAGGTTTCACTGTACGTATTTCTGACCCCCAAAAAAGTTCACTATGGGACTTGCTCGCGATATCATTGAGCCGCATATGGATGAAGTCGAGAGTAAAAGTGAATCTGTCCAGTACAGCGAAAAATCAGGTGGATGTTGAGGCTGAGACAGATGTCGATGTTGACCAACATCTTGAGTCGATCGTATATGCACCACTTTCAGGTTCGATTCGGTTAGTTACCTATCTGCCGTCTACCAGTGAAGCATATACCTAATATTTTCATTGTTGTAGCTGGACTGTTGCTGGTATTTCTCTATTTGAAAGATTACCTTTCGCATGTTGGGCCAGTCTATGCCTCATATATCGTTCGGTGCGGTCGATCATCTGAGTAGACGCCACACGGTGAAAAAGTTTTTCTGATTCGCAAAGATAAGGCACTAACTTAAGGTTTTTTAGTATCTTATAGTGATCCCAACCGTTAAGTAGCTTCGTTTGTTTCGCTTGCTAAATGCGCGTTGTGACCTAAAGGAATAAATCCAAGGTTAAAGAAAAAAAATCGTTTAAATCGTATTTGAAAGTCCTTCCTGACTGAAGGATGATCATAAATCTTTAATTCGGATAATTCTAAAAATTATTGTGGATACAGTTTGTGAATATCATATTGGCAGTAAAGGATTAACATTTTACAAACCCAAAGGATTATTATAGGAATTTATAAAAGATAGCAAGTAAGTTTCAAAAATCACCATAAAGCATCATCAAATCTAAAGCTGAAAAAAAATATATAACAAAGAGTGACAATTTTTAAAACAAATATTTCTTATTCGAATTTCTTTCAATTTTTTTTATACCCAATTCAAAGTCTCTTCGCTGCTGTTTGATTGTGAGATGGAATATATTTTATTGACATTTCATTGAAAACAGAAAAATTTTACTTTTACTCGTGTGACGATTGTGAAAAAGTAAAGATTTTTTGCTACTCAAACGATCTCTTGTTATTAATTGGTGATCAAGAAGATTTTTATTACGTAAGAGTCCAAGCACCCATGTATATTGCCTAATTTCGTTGACATATAGTTTTTATATTTTCTATGTGAATTTGGATTTTTTTTATTTCTAAAAAATTATAATAATAAAAAAAATGGTGAGAACTTGGGGTAGCAAACTCGAAGTCCTTGAAATTTTTCTCAATCCCAAACAATGCACCTACTTGATGCAGTTCATGAAATTACACTTAAAATATAAGAATTTGGGTTATCACGAAAATAATGAATATCATATACCATAGAGGAAAGTGAAATGAGTGAATTGCTTCAAGGTATATATTTATTGAAAGCGATATGATGTTATGCAAAAGATGTACACGGCCACATATGATTTGATTACGTTCAACCGCATGTGTACAATGACCATGGCCTTCATTTAGCTCCTGCACCTTAAGGTTTTCTCTATTTTTCACAACTAATCAATTTTTTTTACTGATCAATATTGAATTTTTTATGCTATGGAAATACTTGCAAATTAGTTTTTTTCAAAATTGATAACACAGGTTGATAAAAACGTAGTTTTTTTTTGTAGATTAGAGACATTTAGGAGTCATTTGACGTCGCTGGTTCGGAATATGACACTGATTTTCTGAGATTAGCTATAAGTGTTGATATATTCAGGGAAAAAATTTTGAATCGATCTGTACACCTCAAAAATTTAGGGTTGACCGCAAGCAAATAATGTCAAATTCGAAATCAGCGATTCTAAATTTCCCAAAAATACATTCTACTTGGAGTGCACTGATTTTCCCTGTATTCGCTATTTATTTACGCAGGGAATCTAATGCGTTCCATTGACAAACCGAATAAACTGAAATATTGTTCATAAACCCAGGCATTTTTAAAGCTCGTGCCGAAATTCACTATTCCCCTGATTTACACGGTGGAAAAATAATCGCGTAAAAAAAGTAAAAACTTCAGAAAACTTAAATTACGTGGTGGTGTGTAAATCAAAATGCAATAAAATTTCCATAGCATCTATAAAAAAAACATTCTTAATGAAAATTTTCATCAAAAAAATGTCACACCAACGCCCATAAATGTTTGTAAAAAAGATTCCACGATTAAAGCAAATTTCAAAAAATTTAAGGAAAACCAAGTTTCCTACAGAGCCATTTTCCGTAAACTTTCTTTCTAGATGAAAAATCTAATTGTCTATCACTTATCCGAAGGCTCAAAAATGGCACTTCTAAAGGTTTTTCCCCAAAAACTATTCCCGTATCTAATTTTGGAAAAAATCGGGAAATTCATGCCTCTCTCTATTCATTTGCTTGATGTATTTTATGGACCTATTTTAAATGTTTTACTATTTCCCTTGTACGACCTTGAATTTTGACCAAAAACGCCTAAGAAATTATGAACAGAAATTATAGTTATATTTGAAATATTTTGGGTCTAAATACTTTTTGGAGTATGTCACACCAACGCCCACAAAAATTTAAAAGTTCACTTGAACATGTAGATATGATTTTTGTTTTCATACCTACTATATAAAAAAAAATCTGAATTATTGTAACCAAAAATTGTTCCATGACCGCAATAGTTTTCAGTTTTGTTAGTAATTAAGAATAAAAACACGAAATACTTACATTTATTTGCTTACCAATTGCTTCTGGCATCCATCAAGATTTATACCCTTGGACCACATCTATTGAGACCGACCAACCATTAAATCAATCAGCAAATCTTTTCCTAAGACACCAAAACGATTACTTGTGCACGTTTTAAGAGCACCTAGGAAATATGTGAAAAATTTATCGAGACAAGGCTATCGATGAAACGCAATCAAAACGTTCTACACCTTTAAGCAAGTGAGTTCAAGATTTTTTTAGGCTTCTCAAGAAGGCATTTCTAATGTAAAGCAACATTGACCGACATTGTCTAAGCTTCCAACAATGAACTTGAGAGTCTCGACGGTATGCTGAGTGGAAAACATATGAATTTATGCCAATGCAACTATGCTTTAAGCATAATCGAAAATTATATTTTCGATTTCAGATGGCTTTTGATCAAATTAGTGAAAGTGATAATGCGGAACTATTTTAACCTTTTACTGTTGGAGGATGAAGGTCTTCATTTTTCTAATGACATACGAAACGAAAATAAAATCTTTTTAAACTTGACAATGTCAGAAATCTAAACAGTCATCAATTAAGAGAGCTATATATTTTTAATTGACCCTCTAGGTTTTAAAAAAATCCCCAAAAGTGTTTCCTTCGCTCAAAATTCAGTAAACTGAGTGCAGTTTAAAAAACCGCACTTCATTCTGACAACTAAGTCACGATAAACTGAAAATCCTACGCAAAAACGCATAATATTTATGGAACTAAAATTTCTTAAATCGACCTTAAGTTTACCTTTTTGGTTGAGGAAATTTCGAAATATTCCAGATTAAAAAATATTCTTTTCCCAAAAAGACAATTTCCACTCTGATTATATTGGTAAATTAAAATTTCGTTTTAATAACGCATAATTTATTTGAGATGCGACACTGGAAGAAGTAGATCTCCTTGAAATGTGGTCAATGATCAAAATCAATGCAACATCTGATATATTTGACCATTGATCATATCGAGACATTCAAACGTTGAACTCGCGCCACACAAAAAAAAAAGTCAAATCGGACCGATTGTTGAAAAAATATAAATTTCCTCAGTTTGTATATCAAATACAAACTCATTTCGAGATAAACTGCGAAGGTAAACTAAAATTTATATTTGTCCAATAAAGAGGGATGTCGAAATGTTTTCTATTCAGTGTAAAGAATATTTAACCCTGGGCTGGGCTGGTCTGCCTGACTATAACTATTTCTAAATAATAAGAGACTATAACTATAAATCTAAAAGAAACGATAACTAATGTCTTGTTTGCAAAAATAACAAACTCTTTATTTTTTTGTCTTTATGACATTCCAGTGTAAAAAAACGACTTCAACGAAGGCTGAGCTTCTTTACAAATTGACAATTCTTGGGATCATTGCAAATAGTTGACGGAAGTGACGTTGAAATAACTTCATTAATTTTTACCTTGAAATTCGATCACTTTTGTGTGATTAGAAAATTTGTATACCTTCAGAGGCTTACCATTCTACCAGTTTCCCCCTTTCCTTCATTTTCCTTCAAAAAACTTCATTTTGGAGAAAATACTCTACAGAAATTCACGTTACATTCCATTACCCTAGTTGAAATTTTTGCAGAAATATCGTTTGAAATGTTCATATAGGAGAAAACTCAACAATACGCCCCACTTTTTTTTAAGAGACGAAACTAATATTTTTTAATATTTTCCAATTTTTCGAAAAACGAAAAAGATAGTCATTTTTGTTTCTATTTTGATTATTATTTTTAAAGTTGGACAAATGAAAGTAACCGAAAAGGAATTTTCAAAAAAGACTTTGCCGCACCTGCATATTGTCACACATGGGCTGAGTAATTTGTGTTTTAGTTGTTTTATTAACAAAAATACAAAAAAAAATGAATATGGACAAAAAGTACCGTTAGATTTCGAGTAAACATTTTAAAAAATGTTTTTTCTGATACTCTTTCGAAAATAGTGCATTTACCTCCAAATAAGTAGTCAAAGTTGGGGTTACAATCGTTATCAAATCGAGAGAAAAGAATTACGTAAACAATATCTTGGTTTTTGCTATATTATATAAAGGTGGGGGATATTACTCCAACATCGGTTTAGTCATATTGTAAATATTGACGTGCAATATGCCCTACATCTCAAAATCTAACAACCTTTGGTTGGTTTGGTTGGTTTGATAGGAACCCCACGCACGTAGGGCCCATTGTACACATCCGATGTCCCTCGCTGGAGCAGATTGAGCTCAAGTACGGTTGTTTAGCCATCCCGACCCGACAGTGCTATATATTTCCGAATCGGCTCCCAGCCCTGATTTCCTGCTGTTGATGGAGTTCCTCTATAAAGGGATGGCCGAAGCATTTGACGCGAGTACGGGTTAAGGCTGGACAGTGACACTAGAAATGCTCCACCGTTTCCTGCTCTTCTCCACAGCCCCTACATTTTGGATTATCCACCTGCCTCATCTTGAAGGTGTGATCTTTCAGGAGGGAGTGCCCAGTTAGAATCCAAGGCATTAGACAACCGTTAAATGAAGGGTGCGGGTAGTTTTTATTTAAATGTCTTTCGTTCTTCTTCTCAACTATATTAGTTGTCTATTTCGACGCCTCTGTGCAAGACTATCGTAACTTGCCTTACGACATTCTTCAATGTTGAATTTTTAATTCACTAAAAAATAAAACTTATTAACTTTTTTGAGATTTGAAGGATTCACAATTGCAGATTGGACAATTTTCTTCCAAAATCAGCAAAAATTAAATAAAATGCTTCCCAATATTAATGTTTTATCGTACTTACAGAAACGTCAGAATTGTATCTATCTTGAACTGTTCGATAGTCTTGCACGGAGACGTCGATTTGAATGTCCTGAAACGACTAAATGAAATGAATTTTACTGGAATGTACTCCAATATGTCTGACTTCAAAAAAGTTAAATTTAGTTATATTCTCCAAGATCACGTTATGATCAAAACCAACTTTTTGCTTCAAGAATAAATGGATACTATTCGAAAAAAAACTTCCCCGTAAGGAATTTCATAATTGTCTCTCGTCAATTCAAGCTTTTAATGCTATATTTATTATGTGGTCTCAATTACCCGTAGCCATAAATCGTGAGAATTAATAAACTATCATACAAATAATCTTTGAACACATAGTAACTTAAAACTGTAAAATATGTAAATAATATCAAAACAAAAAACATTTAAAAAATTTCTAAAAAAAAATCCCCGTCAAGAGGATTTTAATTCAGTTCAAGCTTTATTATTATTATATATTTAATAATGATCATTGATTAATTTCGATAGGTAAAGAAACCACAAAGTTTTCTGTAATTAAAAAGAGAAAAATTAAATGATTACAATGAGTCACGAAAAGAACTTAATTTCCAATGAAATATTTACCCACGATTACCTGTAATTGATATTTAGTCAATAAAATTTTATTTCCATATTTTGTTACATGTGCGATTTGCGTCAAAATCAGAAATTTTAAATCGGTATGTCGCAGTTTCAGTCATACGAAAAAAAATTGTTAGAAACTTTATTCAACCTTTACGTTTAATTTTGTCTAGTAAGTTTTTAATGATCGTTTCTTCACACATTTGACCGGTAGAGAATTTGAAGTTCAATTCAACCACCTACTACCATTTGATATTTTAATTCCATTCGATTGAACACTATGTGTTTTTTCTTACTGGCATAAAAACTCAAGTATTCAAAGATTTCGTCAAGTAAAAAAAAAATCAAGCTCGGTCAAACTTTCACAAAATGATTTTTAATCGCAAAATTCGATGGTGCCAATAGCATTCAGTTCAGATACACATATGCTGACTTTATTTTATGTTGGTAAGTTCAAACATAAAGGCAGGCAAAAATATGTTGCTAGGCGTATTTCATAATAAAAAGAAAGAAACAGATTCCCGCTACTATAATAGAAGAGAAATGAAAAATGGCAAATGTAAACACTTTGAATGCGTTCCATGGGAGAAAATCGCAAAATTTACTAAAACATCGTTTAAAATTATTATTATTTAAGAGTGTTTCCATCATTTTCTTCATATAATCATGATAATTAGTCGACAGGAAAAGCATGTTATTAAAGGTCAAATGAAGTAATTAAAAATGGGGTTTCCCATAAATCAAGAAGTTAAATCTCATTATCATTAGGATTTTTCGTAAAAATATCTCTAAAGTTGTTTTTTAACCATAGAAAAGTAACACCATTTGCAAGACAATGTCTAGATGGTGACTTGATTTACTAAATTTAATCGAATTAATAATATTCTTTGGTATTGAAAGCTTTTAGCACATTTTTTGATTTTATGAAACCCGTTTTTTTCGTGCTAATAGAGTAAAAACTTGTCACTATTCAAATTTATATAAGAGTTACAAAATACGACAATGTTCTTTTAAATTTTAATTAATGAAGCGAAACTTTTTATAATACATTTTCTTTTGAATCTTATCTCCGAGTAGAAAAAAATTATGTAAAATTTTTGACTACTTACTTCATATGCTTAAACTAGCGTGACCATTTATCCCCCTTTGAGGGGGATTATCCCCTTTTCGGACTTGGCTATCCCCTACATCCCTCTGAAAAATCCACCTTTTTTCCAAGATTTATTTATGAATGAAACGCCATTTTTCGAGTTTTCGGCTATTCTCGAATACGCGTTCGCTCTGCCAGGAACATCAGCACCAGTCAAAAGTGTTTTCTCGGCAAATTTGGACGACGGAAAAGACTCGTTTACAAGTTAAAACTCTTAAATCGATTCTTTTTACTAAAAACAATATCAATCTCAGCTGTTTGGAGTTTTTCGATTATTTGAAAAAGGTTTGTTGAAACAAATCTCTTCTCAAGAAAAATACATTGAATCGACAAGTTCATCATCAGTTTGTGCTTGAAATTGAAAAACATAAATAAAAAATCAATATTTTGATTTATTAATACAATTATTTTTATTTTTATTTTTTATTCCCCTTCATCCCCCCCATTTTATCCCTCATTGGCTCCAAAAAAAAATGGTTACGCTAGCTTAAACCATATTAGCAGTTTTGGCATATCGAACATATTTTCTCCTAAAAATGTATCTAATATAGCGATAATCTAACCTATTACTGTAAATTTCTAATATTAGAGTATACAAACTATAGGCTTCAAAAACGGCGGGAAAGATTTTCGTGATAACAGGAAATGGCTTTGCGAGGGAGTTCACAAAATAATATTGAGTATCGGACTTGCTGGTTGACAGTTTTATTGCTCGAAGTCCCATTCCTTCTTAGTCCTCTTTCGCTATCCCTCGATTTTAGTGTGAAAATCGAATGAAAATTTCTTTAACGCCTCAAAAGATACCAGACGAGGGGTCAGAAGGAATAGGGATTTTTCCTGGCCGTTTTACAAAATATGGCCCCTGTCTCTAAACTACGGATTGTAAATTTTGCAGTGGTTCCCAAGTTATAACGGAACAGGTAAACCACATACAACAACATATATATGTTTTGGCAAAAAAGCAACCATATGATTTTATATAACTTCAACATACATCACAGTCCAATCAGAAAGAAAAAAGCCCCCCAACAGCCAATTACATTTGATTTTCGCTGCGAACGAAAAGTTTTCTTTATCATTTTCTTTAAAATAGGTCTAAACATTAAAAGTAGATAGGATATGCGGGTTCTAGCCCGGAAGTGACGTCATCGTTAGAGATAAGGGGGTATATAATAGGTCTGTTTCACCAAACAGGTCTGTTCATAACAACAACTGAATGCCCATCACCCCTTTATCAGGCATGAGTCACCCCCTTATCAACAACAACCGGATGTCCACGTTACCCCCTTATCTCTAGCGATGACGTCACTTCCGGGCTAGAACCCGCATATCCTATCTACTATCAAAAAAAATGTTGAAATATATTCATACATAACTTTCCTATACATTTATTTCCAATTAGACAACTCTTTTGATCATAAATCTGATATTTCAGTGATTTGCACGCGTTTCAAACATTTCAAATATTCATACAACATTTTGTTTCTCTTTTTAGGAGTTCCAAGTGATCAGAAAACCAATCGGATTATAATTCACCTTTGAAAAATAAGGACGACAATTAATGTAAGATAATATTTCTTAGTTTTCATTTGTTTTGTTGCCCTACAAAAATATATTATTACACTACCATTATGATTATTTCATCAAAAATGCCAAAATCGATATTGTATCTCACTAAGTCTATGGCACTTAGTGAGATACAAATATCCATTAGGGAAGTTATCATATGATCAAAAGAACAAATGTCAATCAAATCAATAATAAAAATATCATAAAAATTATATTCCCTCTACGAATACATTAATAGTTCTAATGATTTATTGTTCACAAATTATGTCTCATATAAAATATCACAGATTACAAAATGATAAAAAAATACCTGATGTGAACAACACATGACTTTCTTATACAAAATCTAAGCAATTTATACTATAACCCGACGAATAAAATATTAGTTTATATAAAAATGTGAAGTTTTATTTTATAAAATCTGAAATTTCTCGATAAAGATAAAATATATCGATTTGCGCCTAATTGATTGCAAGTGAAACTATTTTCGTTAGTTCTCAAATTACAAATTATGGCATTAGAACAAAAAAAATCCTCATAGTTAAACTCGCAATGCAATTATAAAAACAAAGTAATTCGTATCGCCACCCTTTGGAATCCGGAAACATTAATTAAATGACTATTTGCTTTTGCAATTTAGAATTGCATAGCAATGGCGTCACTGATGAAAATTCAATTAGTTTGAAACTAGTTTACTATAAAAATATACGAAAATGTATTTCAGTTGATCTTCGATCAAGGTTTTGCTTATTTCAGTTTGTTTACAATTTTCCTATTGCCGGCTATGATAGAGTTTTTGGATTTGTGTGAATAAAATATAGGCATGAGTGTCTACAATAAAATATGTAAAAAGATAAAACCAGTGCTCTTATATTGATTCAATATGCAGGTGAATCAAATCGATGAATGCAGTCACTTGACCTTGATGCTGCTTACGGAAAGGTAAAAAACTGGTTGAGTTACTTTTCGAGCAACATATGTGGGTTAATGCGCAAGTGCAAGGAACTGTTAAGTAATATCCATTAAACGCACTATCTTGGAGACACCAAACACCTATACCACGTGCACACCGATAACTTGTGCAGAATGTATTTTGCCCCAAAACAATTACAGATACATAAGAGATTGTTTCCATTTTTATGGATGATTTCCATTCGAACATATGTTCAAAACATGAATCTTCAATTTATAATCCAACTTTTATTGCGAATATCTTCAGGCATACGCACAACCACAAGCACAATAAAAAAACTTCGATACTTTTAGTTCTTAATTTTTTTATCGTGAGCCGTGATTTATCGTAAGCCATTTTAAGATACCTATTACATAAAAAAACATACAACACAAAGATTAGCTTTTTAGGAAGTCTCACTTTTTATTACTTTACTTCAAAAATCATAACCTTTCTTGCACTTTTCTTTCTTTCCCGAAAACACGCAAAAACTTACTCATAGAAAAAAGAAAAATTACGCCTGTAGAAGTTACTACTGTTTTTTTAATTTCTCTAACATAATCCAATTAAAAGATTTTTTTTATATCTAGATTAATCTTACAATTAGTCAAAAATATTTTTCACTTTGCAAACCTCTAAAAAATGCTTACTATAATTAAAATCTTTCTGTTTGCTTAAAAAGGCATTGTTGATATTTACTTTCCCACGCAATAAGAAATCACAGCAAATTCACAGTGCAGTATTTGTCACCAATTTGTGTAACACTAATTAAGTTTAAAACAAATAAGTTTAAATTAGTGTCACGAAAACTGGAGTGTTTACGAAAATTCTCTGAAACTATTTAATTTTTCTAACTCTTTTGTAAAACAGTCCATATTTTTCCCATAGTATTTTTTTTTGATGAAACATTCTATATTTTTCCCATAATATTTTGTACAATAATAAATTAATAATAAAAGGAAAATAATTTGACTTTATCTGTGCATTTATTGTAAGACTTGTTTGAGAAAAGTTTTTGAGAAAAGTTTCTTGAAAACCATTTTTTTAAACCAAAAAAACAACTTTGAAGACTTAATACCTAATTTTCCCACATATCAAAATTCACTTTAAATAGATTCAATTTGATTTCCCGATTCAAATCGAATTTTTTAATCGCTTCCCATAGATAGGGTGTTATGCGACGATAACAGCTTTCAAATACAAAAAACCGATCAAAAAAGATTACTCTAAAGAAAGTCTCTTGAATTGCATACTTGTTCAAAAATGTATGTCCAGTGATCAGATGTTTTCCGGAAAATTTCAGAAAAAGGATAATCACGTTTTCCTAATAGAACATCCTTACAGACTTCTTAACGTCAGAATCGGATTCATCGGCCCCAAAACCCCCCAGATGAAATTTTTTCCGGAAAATTTGAGGAAAGGAAAATAATCACGTTATCCTTACAAGACCTTCCGTTATCCTTCAGACTTCTTAACGTCAGAGCGGAAAACAGATGAGATTTTTCCCGAAAAATTTGAGGAAAAGGATAATCACGTTATCCTTACAGGATCTTTCCTTCTCTTTGCGAGGACGAAGTAGTGAAAATATTGTATTAGTCATCAGAGTTACTTCTGGGTGCGAAATTTCAAGTCAATCGGTTGGTTGGAAGTGGGTCAAAATAAGATTGCAATATTTGACCATGACAGATAAACAAACATAAAAATTAATAAACAAACATGCAAACAAACAGACAAGCAAACAGACACACAAACAGACAAACAAACAGCAAACAAACAGACAAACAAACAGATAAACAAACAAACAAGCAAACAAACAAACAAACAATCAGACAAACAAACCAACAGTCAAACTAATAGACAAACACGAAAGCAAGGTAAATAAAAGCTTTTTATATTGATCAAATTACACCCCTACTCCCCCCACCCTAGAAAAATGATAATTATCTGAAATTTCAAGTTAAAAAACCGCATTTTTAAATATTTCTTTCCAGTAATATGTTTCCTAAAAAAATGCTTTTTTCGTCGAAATAACGTTTACCTTGATATCGGATACTTATATCGAAAAAATTTTCGTAAGTGAATTATACACCTATTACGATGATAAAATTCCGGAAACAAAAATTACCTGAATATATGTACATTCAACCGTAATAGACTCAAATTAATTTTTCATTTTACAATGTATTTTTTTCGCAATTCGGAAATTGGTTTAACATTTAGAAAGCAATTTAATTATCAAAATTGCTTGTAAGATAAACGGCTTCTATTTGCCATATTACAACGGGCCTCCCTAATTCTCGATTTATGCGCGGTCAAAAGCCAGAGATTTGCCCACCATGCGATAATTCATCTATTGCACTTGTAACAAATTGCCTGAACCGAAACAGATCACACTGTAAATGTCTAAATGATAAAACTTTGCGAGTATTTGTGTCCACAAGATAAAATATCTATTAAATCTACACGATACAATGTATGAATGAAGTAAGGGTCAAATGTGATTACTTGAAATTCCTGGGCTATTTTATTTTCGTTTCACCTGAACAATATCACAGACAGAGGTGTCGCAAGTCACATATATGCAACCTATTCGATTGTAGATCAAACCAAAGATTCATTTTTGAAAAGATAAAAACAAATTTTGTAATGGTCGGCTAAAGTTGTAAAGGAAATACTTGTTGTTTTTATTTATTTATTTTTTTTATACCAACGAAAATTTTACTACATTTTTTTGCAATTTAGTTGAATTCAGTTAATGATTAGCGGGGAAATTTGTTGTGCTTTATGCCCAGTTTAATTTTTTACAATACAGCAACGATACGCGGGACATCATATCCAAAAAAAAAACTTTCAACATAAATCGGTAATTTTCATAACATTACAGTCAAGTGGCCGCAAGCATATTCTCAAGATTACAAGAAATTTTGTAACATTTTCCATATGGATCATAGTGTGAATGAATGAATGAATACTATTAGTGCCTTATATGACATTACTTTATGGTTGAATTGTCTGCCCACAAGCCCACAAATGTTCGACATATGATGTCAGAATGCCGGTGGACGATTTTGTAATAGTAGTCTTATAATGAGCATAAAATAGATTGTTATAAGGGGCTTACAATTTTCTTATGTTGAACGATTGTGGCAAGGTGTTTTTCGTTCAGTAGATTTTAATTTGCTATTAAAAACGAAAAAGAAAAATGAATTCATTGCTAATTTGACTTTAATTAGTGTAATGCACTAGACCGTTTTTTTAAATTTAATTGCAGTTTTATTGATGCTTTGTTTGAACTGTTCATTAATATGAATTATATTCGAATAGTTCAATACGGACGAAAATATTATTTATTGAGTAATTTATGTTTTTTATGTGATTTATGTAGTCAGGATCTTCGGTCAAATTATTGATTAATTGTATGAAAAAAGTTTCATCTTAAAAGATTCCTATATATGACCTAATTAGGACCTAATTAAGGTCTAAAAGAGAAAATGACCTTCTAACAAAACAAGAACAGGTCATATTTATCTTGAATCGTATAACTGGCTTATCTAGAACGTAAAAAATCTACCATATACATTTTGTACCAAAAACTCGACTCTAGTTTTGCTCGCGTACCCCCTAGCAAGCTAGTTTTTTTTCGCGTACCCCTTTATACAATCATACTAATATATAAAAATGAGTTGGTGTCTGTCTGCCTGTCTGTTCCTCTTTCACGCAAAAACGACTGAACCGATTGACTTGAAATTTGGCTGAACCGATTGAATGAGTGTCTGTGGTAGTTCTGGTTCCAACATAGGCATACGGAAAAGTAGCGCGGGGGGTGGGCGGAGTAAGGGGAGGGGGTAAAGTGATTTCGAAACTTAGTTTTTGCGCTATGTTACTCTTTCGCGGGGAAACTACTGAACCGATTGGCCTGAAATTTGGCATAGATGTTCGTTCCAACATAGACCCATTAAAAAGTAGCCCGAGAGGTGGAGGGAGTAAGGGGAGGGGGTAAAGTGAACCCGAATGCTGCAATTTATTGTCTTTTTGTTAATTTTTGATAACAATTTTCCGAGGAGAAAAAACTTTAAAGAAAAGCAAAGACCGCCCTACTCTAAGCTACCTAATTTCCAGTCACGCTTTTAGCCGGGCGAAGCCGGGTCCAAATTCTAGTTGTATATAATGAAGAATTATAATATTATGTCTGAAAAATACACTAATAAATATTGAAAAGATCAAAAGTTCGACCCAGGTGAGAATTTTTCTGTTCTGAATCGATAACTGTAATAATCACCATACGGGTATAAAAAGCTCAAATAAAAGGCAATAATAGTAGGGTCAGGTAGCCATAAAATGGTCAAAAATTGGAATTTTTGCATGATGAGATAGTCAAATCGCAAGCGCAGGACCTAAGCTAACTTTCTGCATTCACAGATTGCCAACTTTTTGACATTAAATTTAATTTTTAGGCATTTATCGAAAACTTTGATTTTTCGATTTTTTCGAAATGCTAGGGAGAAGTGGTCCACCCTCAAAAACTTTCCAGAAATCGCATAAACATAAAATTAAATGACAAATAAAAGTATAATCATGAAGTTTGATAAAAAAATATGGTTTATTCGAAAGTAACAAATGAGTGTTTGGTTTGTTCGGTGTAGTTGTTAAGTGTCGTTTTCCGGCGGCTTTTTCTGCTACTCTAATTCAGCTCGATTTTCGGGAGAAGTTATAATCGAGCTTCGCATCGATTTTCGGCCACGATTTGAAACACTCAAAATAACTCATAAAAAACTTGAAAACACGAAATATGACATTGACAGGATGGAGCACTTCACCCTACCAAACGTGGACCACTTCTCCCTACCGAAGCTTTTTTGCGCGGAATGACACTGCTTCAACAATTGTGGAAAAAAGTGCAGAAATTCGGTGGATTTACAAAGTTCATAATGTAAACAACATTTTAGATTAATTACCCTATTGAAATTGATGAAGAATTTGTCAAAATGTTGTTGAATGTGAATACTTGTGAAAACTTTTCACAATGTTTTTTTGGCACTGGTCTGTGAGAGTGAGTAAATATACGTCTGCACACTTCAATGACTAATAAAAAACAAGGTATCATCAAGAGCAACCGATGAGAGTTGCATATTCTGTTCTAATGTCACTATTACTAAAAAAAATTGTGGTGGACCACTTCTACTTAAGGTTGCCCTAAAATAAATAGCCCCTGCTTTTGAAACGTTAGCTGTCACCGAATAAAAATAAAATTATTAATTTGGTGCCTAATAGTAAAAAGATGTACGGAAAATTTCAAATCGCTAGGTCCAAGCGTTCTCGAGTTATTTAAGATACGTCAAAAAAAAATTCCAAAAATTTTATAACACCTCGCAACTTTTCCGCCATTTTGTTTTCAAGATCTGGCGTCCTACTGGAAGCAGCTCGCGTACCCCCTGGTTGAAAAACACTGCTATACTCAGTAGAGTTTTCAAACAATTAAAAATATGCTACCAGTTATTTTTTTTTTAATTTTTTTGTAAATTCTTAAACGTTTATTAAAGTTTATCTATGCATTAGAATTTTTCATGAAACATCAAATTTTTATATTGCGACTTGCGACCTTTATGAAAGGCCTTAAAATATTATTTATTTTCAATATTTACAAATGCCATGTAATAAAAATTTTGACAGTCATTTAAATCAACCAAAGATTGATTAACGTCCAATTAGAAGCAACAATCATCATTATAAAATTAAGTATGAATCTGTCTAAAACGTTAATGAATATCATTTCCCCCTTTTTTCCTAATTTAAGTTACCTTAAACTTCAACCAAAAACTGACACTGTGCAGATATCAATTATTAACACATTCAGCATTCAGCATCGAATCACATGCACTTGATTCGATCATCAATGATGTCGTAACCGATGATTTATTAATGCTTTTTAGCTAAGATTAGCTTGACTTGGCTTTTTATACTTTTATCTCACTTTCAGCTAAATTCCCAAAAACATTTCTAGTTTTTCTTATGTAGTCGGTTTTAATTTTACTCATATGTGCTTGTATTTCTCCTATGCACAACAAAAAAAACTCTAACTTTCGGATTTCCGGACATATCTACCTGTATCTACTATCATCTATGGACCACTTCTATCCACAATAGCCGCAGCGAAGTGTTCGGGATTACCGAAAAGTGTAAAGCCAAGATATCTGGCCAAAAGACAGGAAGACCGGTTCGTTATGAAATAGTCTAAAATCGACATTATGTACTGGCATCAAATGGTCAAAAATGTCTTTTCGTTGTCAACGTTTCAAGGCCTAAGTGAAATTTTTCACCATATGGGATTATCTCGATTAAAACAAGTGTACGGTCGGGGTCATCAGCCACTACCATCTATGGCCATTTATGTCCATTTTTGGTTTTATAATGCCGACAATTAAAAGAAATGTGTGACGATCGGGAAAAGTTAAAACTTCGGAGAGAGGTGTTGAGTTAAAAAAAAACTTTTTTTTTAATAACCAAGAACCCCCAAAAAATTCATATACTCATTGTTCTTCCTGTAATACCCGATAGTTAATAATTATGTTAAATTTGAGGTACTTTGAAATTTTGTTTATCATAGGAAATTATTTATTTGCCAGTGAAATTTCCTCATCAATTCAGAATATTTAGCCCGAAAATTTTCACGGCCAAATTTTGTGTCGGTTAAAATCACGCTTTTTTGGAAAATGCTGTCTTTTGGAAAATCGCAGCTCAAGAAAAATTGCAAAAAATTAAAGGAAATCTTTTTCCTATTGAGTTTTACACATGATTTTTGTAAATGTTGAAAGTTGTGTTGCAATTAAATTTCCAAATTTTTCCAAAACAATTGTTTTTAAAAATTTATGAATACGCGTTGTGGGAAAACCATTAGAGTACAAGTTTTCCATCTTCAATTGACTAATTATTACAAGATATTAAAAAAAAACTTTCCTCAGTATTAGCAATGAATTGTTTGTGCTTTGGTTTTGTAAATTTTCAATTTTGTCTTTTATTTTTAAAGACGAAAAAAAAGTTTAATATATGAAAATGTAAGATAAAAGCAATAAATCAATAATTACAATTTAAAAAAAAATTGAATAATCTGATAGGAATCTAATTAAATATAACAAGACAAAAAAGGCATTTATAGAATTTACGATAAATCATTTATGGAGTGATTTTCTAAGCGATTTTGCATAAAAACCCATTTACGCTGCATTTCATCTTCATTCAATCTGAACGCTAATGTATTTCCATTTGCTATCGCCTTATATGGAAGTTTTCCTATAATTATTAAAATATTGTAGACCTAGCTAGCATATACGGATTGCTATTCAGTTTATGGTCAAATAACCGAACCCTGTCTGATTGCCGAAAAACTTTTAAAATAGCGAAAGTGTAAGAAAGTCAACAAGAGTGACTACCAGACCCGACCAACATCTTACAATGAAGCCGATAATCAGCCATCGCGGGTCTAAAGCACATAACATATGCTAAAAATTCAAATATTACGCTTGAATGGCGTATAATGAAGCGTGGTTTGATTTTTTCTTTTCTTTTGCGTATAATAAGTTCAAAAATTTATTTATTTATGAATTTACATACACAGTTGAAGCCGGTAACTTGATTTCATTTTTGAAGAATCCATTCACTTTCGGCTGGATGCCCTTGAAGCCCTCCTTCTGCGATTAATTGGTCACGCATGCTTTCTTTACGAGCATTTCTTGTGGGAATAACTCTAGTTAACAGTAAACGGTTCTGTATGTCAGAAAATTTAACCCAATTTTGCAAAAAATTAAACGCTGCTATTTTCTGACAAGTAAAAATCAGTATCTTTTGGATCAATCAGTTACCAAAATGTTTTAATAAAAACGATATGTATTTTCTGGAAAATTAAGCATAAAATTTATGTAAAAAGAATTTTTTCCCAAATATGACGGAGAGATCATAAGGACATGTTGTTAAATAGGAATCTCAATTCCGAATTAATCGATAGACTTGAGCTTGTAAATAAATAAAACTAAACCTTGAACTCTAAAATGCAAGATCTTCAAGCAAAATGATTTTTAGCACCATTTACACGGCGGTAATTTGAACAATAAACCCTCAGTTACATTGCGATGACAAAGCGATGCGAGAATGCGACATGAGTCGCACTACAACGCAAGCTGACGACAGAGAAGCAACATATTACGGTATTAAAAACATTTATTATGTAATACAAATATAAAATATCAAATGTCAAGCAGGCTCGTGGTATGGTCTTCGGAAATCAGTGTTTGTCTCCCTCTGTCCTACCTGTAAATAAAAGATAACACTGCGTGAATATAAATATATTCAGTAAGTTGCATTCGTACTAAAATATTGCACTACTACAGCGAAACAAAGACAGCTCGGAAGTTATATAGAATTCAGTGGAAACGACACACAGTTTCCAGGAGAGAGTACGCACACACAGTATCTCTCTATTGGCGAGGGAGAATGAACACACAAATCTCCCTGTACGTGAAAGAACGAACACACAGAACTTTCACTGTTGGTCTCGGCACTGCGGAGGAGGGGAATCACGTGCGCCCTACATCGATCACTAACACCAAGGGATCACAACGAAGCCCCGTAAAGCACCAAACGATGGTTTACACGAAATGGCTGAAGTGAAGCAAACCATTCCCTCTGAACCTGTGCCCCACAATCTTCTGTGTCTAATCAGTCGAATATATCTAACGCAATGCACTACAAAACCACAAAATGCCAACTTACAAATAAAAATGAACGAAATCTCTCCAGCCCTCACTGGCACGATCCACCTTTACACAGGTTAGCAAAACGAATAACTGCCCAGGGTTACCAACGCTGTCTTTCGTATCGTTCGCTGTTCAATTTAATACCAAAAAGTGTTACCAGTGCTTATTAGTAAATTACCTTCTGTAACAGCTCGGCCAACCTGATGTGTAATCGTCCTCGATTATTTGCTGCATTCGGGTAATTCGTCATCGGTGTCATCTTCACTAGATTGTGATTCTTCTTGTTGAACGAACCTTTTTAAATGTTCAGCTGATTCTACGTTTTCAAAAGCGCCCCGTTTACTTCTCAACGAGCCCGTCAACTCAGCAATTACGTATCTGTCGTTCGGAAGAATACGTCGGACTTCAAACGGACCTTTATAATGAGGTGCAAGTTTCTTGCTTTGTCCGTCCGATGCACTAGGTTTCTTTGCTAAGACTAAATCGCCGATTTTATATTGTTTAGCTGGTTTCCTTTTTAAGTCGTATCGTTTCTTTTGCGCCAATTGATTTTCGTCCAAACGATTAGCTACTTCATCCCGAATTTCAGTTCTGTTTTCGTTATATTCCCGTTCCGGTTGTACTTCATTGGATAATTGCGCATCCGCTGGAGCTCGTGGTCTGTACCCAAAAAGAAGTTCGCAAGGCGTTCGTCGAGTTACGCTGTGGATAGTGTTATTGATGGCAAACTGAATCTGCTGCAATTTCTTGTCCCATTGGTTGTCATCATTTGTTGATGCCGCTAACGACGTTAATATTGTATGGTTGAACCGTTCAACCTGGCCATTAGCCCTTGGAGTGGCTACAGCATTCATAATATGCGTAATCCCCTTTAGTTTGCAATAGTTACTAAACGCGTGTGAACTATAACACGTTCCACGATCCGTGATTAGACGAGTTGGCACCCCGAATTGTTCTAGTATATCATTTAAAAACTTTAGTACCGGCAAGGTTTTGGTATCTTTGACGGCTCTTATAAGGGTATATTTGGTGAAAGATTCGACCGCTACTATGATGTACTGTTTACCACTGGAAGTTTTCTTAAAAGGCCCCAAATGGTCCATGTGTACCGTGTGAAAGGGTACCTTTACTTTTTTTATCGGGTTCAATAAACCTTCCTGTTTCCCTCTTGGTGTCTTAGTAAACATGCAAGATATACATCCTGTGATATAACGGTTCACATATTCCCGCATTTTTGGGAACCAATATGTTTCACAGATTTTGTCCAATGTCTTTTCTAGCCCGAAATGACCAAAATCGTCGTGACAAGCGCGTACAATTTGATTCCTCATCGACTTCGGAATGACCCACTGTTTTTTATTTCCAGAGACACGATAGATTCGTTCCTTTTCCAAGCAATAGTCCTTATGAATTTGCTTCTCATAGGTAGTTGTAGGTTTTTTTAAAAGAATTTCTCTAATCATTTTAATTTTTTCATCAGTTAATTGACTAGCGAGTACCCAGTCTGCCTGCTCAATTCGAAGTACGGGGTAGATAGTTTCTTCTAGTATTGGATTTTCTACAGGGTTTCGACTTAAAGCATCCACATGCTGCATCTTTATTCCTGGTCTGTGCTCAACATTGAAAGTAAATTCTTGCAGACATAGCCACCAGCGGGCAATGCGAGGTATTAAGTCTCTTTTTGTTGCAGCTGCCTTGATTGCATTGCAATCTGTGACGACTTTAAATTTGACATCTAATAAATAAGTCCGAAACTTTCGAAGTGACTCTACTATGGCTAAGCACTCAAGTTCGTAAGAATGATATTTTTGCTCAGCATTCGTCGTTTGTCGACTATAATAAGATACAGGCTTCAGTTTCCCATTTGCTTGTTTTTGAAGAATTATTCCTGCAAGGCCCAGCTGACTCGCATCAGTGTGAACTTCGGTCTCATTGTTTGGATTAAATATTCCCAATAACGGTCGTTTCGTCAAAAGTTCTTTTAAATGATTAAAACTTTTAATTTGATCTTCACCCCAAACCCAACTATGATTTTTCCTTATTAATTGAGTGAGTGGTTTGACTATGATCGCATAGTCTTTAATGAAATGTCTGAAAAATCCTGTCAATCCTATGAACTGACGAATGTGATGGACATTCGTTGGGGTGGGAAAATTAGTCACACTCTTTATCTTTTCGCTACCAGGTTTTATGCCCTCAGCACTTATTTCGAATCCCAAATAAGTTATGTGGGTTTTGAAGAAATGGCATTTATCTGGATTAAAAGTGAGGTTAGCATTCTAACTACTTGAAAAATCTGTTCTAAACGTTGCAAACCATCGTCAATATCTTTGGACGGGATTAAGATATCATCTAAATATGCCAACGCTATGGTTCCTCTTAAACGTCCCATAATTTTATTTATCATTCGCTGGTATACAGCAGGTCCCGTACAGATGCCAAACGGCATTCTTTTAAATTCGTACTGACCGTCCGGGGTAATGAAGGCAGTTTTGGGTCGTGATTCCGGTTCAACAGGTATTTGGTAATAACCGGAAGCCATGTCGAGTGTTGTAAAATACTTGAATCCCTGCAACTGATCTAGCTGATCATCAATTCGCGGTAGAGGAAATCGATTTTGTTTTACTTTAGCGTTCAGCTTCCGATAATCAATACATAGCCTTTCCTCACCATTTTTCTTCTTGACAAGCAGAACCGGTGAAGAGAAAGGAGAAGTAGACTCTTGAATGATATCGTTTTCCAGGAGCTCCTGAACTATGGATTGTGTTTTTCGTTTTCCTTCTATGCTCATTTTATAAGGTCTATAAACTATAGGAGTTTCGTCGCTGAGTTCAATTTTTAATTCGGCTGCTGTGCAACAACCTAGTTCTTTCAAATTTGTTGAAAATAAGGTTTTGTTTTTATTTAAAAAGGAAAGTACACGCTGTTTTTCATCTTCTGCTATAGAGGATTCAATTTTAAATTCGATTTTCTTCGAGGATTCAGAAGGGCTGTCAGAAATTATGGTCAAAACATTACTGGTGGAGTTAACTTCGAGACAACGTCTGCCTCTTGCAATTGGATGCTTGGTTTTGATGACAAGATCTTGATCAGATTCATTAACAATGGGAATAACACATTCATGATTTAAATCAATGGTCGTTACGCATCTAGGGATATAGTGTTCGTTATTTTCTTTCATCCGAAGACTCGAATCAATGTAAACGTCACCTTCAGTTTCAGCGCGACAGATTAGGTTCACGGAATGATTTGCTGGAATTACCGTGGCTTCTTTTGCCCATAATGGTATCTTTTGTGGACGGTCCTGAATATCAGTTTGGGGTAATTCATCATTATATTTGTCATAAACACATAATTTTTGACCATCCTTGAATACACAGATATGAGTTTGTTCCGTAAACGGTTGTCCTATTATAACAGGAATTTTCTGTATGGAATCTCTGACCACATCAAAATCGCAAATAGCATTTGCCTTATCGATCCCCGTTCGTACATTTCGAATTATTCCCAAAGTTTCGACTACACTACCTCCGTACCCATTAATAACTTTATGAACCGGTTCTATTTTATCGCTTAACAATTTTGCGGTAGCGAATGTAATGAGGTTACAATTGGAGCCAAAGTCAACAAAACAGGGAAAAACAACCCCATTTAATTTTGATTCTATAAAATATTTCATACCTTGTGGATTGTTTTGCTGGGTAATCATCACCTGTCGACCGCCTTCAGTTTTTGCTGCCTGCACTGGCTTGTTTTGGTCATTATTTGGTCCTCTGCGATTTTTCTTTGGGCATGAATTTGCCAAATGGCCACGATCACCGCAAACAAAACATTTCCTGGAAATATCTGATGTCACTGTTGATATTTTTCTTGAATGTTGTTGCGCTGTCACATATGGCTTATCCATTACCCTTTTAAAATTTCTACTTGGACGCTCCTCCTGCCGTTTATCGTCTAGAGTTTTGAGAAATTTCAAAAGTTTGTCTGGATTGTCATAATCTCCTGATTTTGCTGCCGCTTGGATTCCCGTGTCTGGAATTCCCGCAATGATGCAAGATACCGCCTTAGACTCAAATATTTCACAAATGTTTAAAAGTGCTAGCTTTTCATAGAAATATTCGAGAAGAGTTTCTTTTGATCGCTTCTCCCGCTTTATCATTTCTTGTAGAAGATTCGCATAATTCCTTTCTGAAGGAAACGCTGCCAACAATTTGATTTTCCACTCGTCCCAACTAAATCGAACACTCGGGAGACTATCGAACCAAGTGCGAGCATAGCCTTTAAGTCGATTTGTAGCATAATATGATGTTGTAGCTTCGGTCCAATGGTGCATTTCCCTCAATTCATCGATCTTTGCGAGCCAACGTTTCATACATGTAGTTTTATCATTCGGATAAAATAAGGGAATAGAATCTGCCCCCACTGTAACATTGGAGCTACTAGCTCCTATTTTATTTACTTTTTCGGCCAAAACTGTCATTAATTGTGCCATATTAACCATGGTGGAACTTGACGAGTCTGGCACCGGATCTGTGGCGGCCACAAGCCTCCTTTTTTTCACTGAACGAACAGTTTTCTCGCTGCCTGAACCTTTCCCACTGTTTGACGACATTTTTTTTTTAAATTTTATTTATTACTCAATAAATTTACGTCCGATCTAATCAAATTCTTGAGACGAAATGTCTCACTAACGCCAAATAAGTTCGACTGTACAGACCAGAAAGAGACAGCACACTGATGACCAAGTATCTTTATCCCACTTCTGAAGTTATTACGGTATTAAAAACATTTATTATGTAATACAAATATAAAATATCAAATGTCAAGCAGGCTCGTGGTATGGTCTTCGGAAATCAGTGTTTGTCTCCCTCTGTCCTACCTGTAAATAAAAGATAACACTGCGTGAATATAAATATATTCAGTAAGTTGCATTCGTACTAAAATATTGCACTACTACAGCGAAACAAAGACAGCTCGGAAGTTATATAGAATTCAGTGGAAACGACACACAGTTTCCAGGAGAGAGTACGCACACACAGTATCTCTCTATTGGCGAGGGAGAATGAACACACAAATCTCCCTGTACGTGAAAGAACGAACACACAGAACTTTCACTGTTGGTCTCGGCACTGCGGAGGAGGGGAATCACGTGCGCCCTACATCGATCACTAACACCAAGGGATCACAACGAAGCCCCGTAAAGCACCAAACGATGGTTTACACGAAATGGCTGAAGTGAAGCAAACCATTCCCTCTGAACCTGTGCCCCACAATCTTCTGTGTCTAATCAGTCGAATATATCTAACGCAATGCACTACAAAACCACAAAATGCCAACTTACAAATAAAAATGAACGAAATCTCTCCAGCCCTCACTGGCACGATCCACCTTTACACAGGTTAGCAAAACGAATAACTGCCCAGGGTTACCAACGCTGTCTTTCGTATCGTTCGCTGTTCAATTTAATACCAAAAAGTGTTACCAGTGCTTATTAGTAAATTACCTTCTGTAACAAACATGATAAAATTAAATACGAAAGTGATTAAATCAACTATACACCGAGATTAAATCAATTAACAACTCATTGTTGACGAACATTTTTTTAGAGATCACGATAGTTGTTTAATTTTAACACAAACGTAGTTGATTTAAATACGGATTCGTGATATATTGATCACGGAACCAATCTACGCCCAGGCGCCTTGATGACCAAGCTTTATTGTGTCAAGTGAAACCATGGATGAGAAATGATTGTTGAAACACAAACATTATACGTCGTTCTGTGACGAATAACTTTTGCATTTTTACAAAAATGAATAAAATCGAATATCGTGCAGTGATTAGATACTTGTTTTTAAAAAGAAAAGGATCGATGAGATCAATACCGAATTGAACACTCTTTACGGGGACTCTTCGCCTTTGCTACCAACAATGAAATTGCAGCTGAATTTAAACGCGGTGGTACGAGCATGTTGGATGAAGAGCCTTCTTATGCGAGATTTCTGAGGGTGTGGACACAACACGTGAACGAGTGGAGAATATATTGCATGAGGAAGCTCGCTGTCAGATGGGTGCCGCGTTTGCTCTCTGTAAGCAACAAGCGGGACCGTGTGACAACTTCAAAGGAGTGTTTGGCGATGTTTGACCGCGATCAGAAGGACTTTTTGAGCTGTTCCGTCACCGTTTCGTAAACATGAATCCAGCGCAACACCACAGAGACCAACGAGCTGTCGAAACAGTGGCCTTCTCCTGGCGGCGTATCGAAGACGAGGAAAACCAAGATAGGGCTGCCGGCCAACAAGGTTATGGTTACTGTAATATCATGGTTATTGTAATATCATAACTTATTCGCGTCGTTCAAATTTCGTTAATTTTGACTATATGTTTAGCTTAAGTTCTATCAAAAGAGTCGAATCCGTCAGGGATCTTGGGGTAATATTAGATCAAAAATTGACCTTTGATCTACACCGGGAACTGGTAATGACTAATGCAACTAGAATGCTAGCCATGATTAAAAGATTCTCGTCTGATCTATCAGATCCATACACTGTTTTGTCTTTATATAATGCATTTGTAAGACCTATACTTGAGTATGCATGTGTTGTCTGGTCTCCTACGTGTACTACGCATATTCTTAGGCTTGAGTCTGTTCAAAAAAGATTTTTAAAATTTGCTTTGCGCAAACTACCTTGGATTGATCCACTCAATTTGCCGTCTTACGAACAAAGATTGCATCTATTGGGGTTGCCTACTTTGTGTAAAAGACGAGAAACTCTCCAATGTATGTTTATTTATAAACTCTTGCAAAATGAAATCGATGCTCCCAATTTATTGCTGGAATTAAATTTTAACACTAAGCCTAGAAATACACGGAATTATAACTTTTTTTATGTCAAATTTTCTAAGACATCATATGGGAAAAACGCACCAATAACGCTCATGTGCAATTTATTTAATAAGAATTATAACTTTATCGATTTTAATTGTTCGTCAAATATGGTAAAGAAGCAACTGCGATCATAATAACGCTGTATTTTGTTTATATTTTTCTTTTGTTTTTAAGATTGAATAATTGTTTTTTTTGATTTGTAACTATCTTGGAGTTTTGCTCTGTATGATCAATTAAATAAATAAATAATATAAAGTTACTGTTTTTTGGAACGCGCGCGGCATAATTCACATCGATTATCTTGGAAACGACAAAACGATCACTGACGTAAATTATGCAAAGCACAGCTGTTTGATCGATTTGACGCTGATTTGATGCGAAAGCGGCCGCTTTTGGTGAAGAAAAATGTGCTCTTCCACTAGGACCACGCACCAGCGCACAAGTCCGCAGTCGCAATGGCAAAATTTCGTGAATTGCGCTACGGATTGGTTTTCCATCCACCATATTCTCCAGATTTGGCCCTTCCCGGTGATTATCTATTTTCTAACTTGAAGAAATTGCTCGGGGGTAGGCGATTTGGGTCGAACAATGGTCGAACAAAAATTGGAGAATCGTTAGACGAATTTGACTGGTAAAAGGATGAATTTGATATGCGAAAAATCATACAGAGCAATTTGATGTGTAAAATCTTGAGTTTGGGCATTTTAATCATTTTTTCAACATTGTTACTACTATCCTTTTATGTTTTTCAAGCACCATAAGTGCAAGCGGAGGCAATCGAGTGCTATATTGTACTGTACAAAAGGTTGATCAAATAATTTCTCTTCCAATCTGATTTCAAAAAATTAATCATCGTATGGAAGTTAGACAAATAAGTGTTATTCAGAACTTTTTACAAAACTATCTCTGGATTTGTTCTTCGCACTAAAATATTTTCAGAAATTTTTCTTACACTTTCAATTCTATAGAAATTATCTTGTGTTAGGGTAGTTATTAAGGATTTGTTATTTAGCTCACTCGAATCTACTTTGAACTGCATATCGTAGTTGGCTACTAGTAGTCAAAGTAGTGATGGCAGACCGATATGTCACAAACCCGGATTGATAACGAGTGAGTGGTTTGCAGTTTATTAGTTATGGTGAGTGTTTATAGTTAATTGT
The DNA here is from genome assembly GCA_964034945.1 of Chrysopilus asiliformis. Lineage (NCBI taxonomy): Eukaryota > Metazoa > Arthropoda > Insecta > Diptera > Rhagionidae > Chrysopilus > Chrysopilus asiliformis. The sequence goes on from OZ035961.1 coordinate 9,861,284, forward strand.
TAAGTATAGTAAGGATAGATTATAGTAGATATTTGTAATCGTTCTTTGGGGATGATACTGAAAGGAAAGTAATGAGGTAGATTGTTTTACGTCTGTTGGTTTGTTGAGTTGCTGGATAAGGTGACGATTCAGGGAAGGTGAACGTGTGTCGTTCACCTGAGCGTGTGTCGCTTGTCAGCGTGTGTCGTTGACTATCCTGTCATCAGAGGTCCAGAAGGAAGAGACACGTACTACCGTCGTTATCGGGTTAAAGTTTTTTGCATAAGTTTTATAATACCAAAAAACCCGGAAAGAACTTAAAAACTTTTGAGAAAAATCTTATCCTTGCAGGACCTTTCGTTTCATTCTAACACCAGAACGGCCCCAAAAATCCCCGAGTGATACTTTTCAGACTACTAATGAGCAGGATTCATGGTGAAAATTAATGTTTTACAGCACCCAAATCCTCTTTACCCTCGTTTACCCCCTTAGCGGTTAAATTTCGAAAAAACCCGACCTTAGTGAGCGCCTACGTGATGGGTTGGTGGGACATACTGTGAAAATTACAAGTCAATCAGTCAATCAATCAGCTTAAACGATTTTATATATATATTTAGATTTAATACATCTCAAAAGTAAAATCTTGGCATATTAAAATTGTTTTCAAGAAACTAGTTTTTCTTTAAAAAAAGTTGATACCAAATCAATCAAATTGAAATTTTTTGAAACTGACCAGTAATAGTTTTGCAATTGAAGGCAATTCAAAAGAGTAAAATCACAATCCGCAATTCCCAAATTGAAAAATAATACGTTAGGTTCGAAACTTCAGAACTATTTTAGGCCCATTTCACTCAACGATTTTATTATAATTTAGAGTTTATTCGACCTTAAAAGTATTAACACGTATCGGTTTGTTAAAAAATGAAAAATTTTATATACCTGATAGCGTTTTTAAAAATTGGTGAAGCATTTGTAACCAATATCCATCCATTTTGTAAAGGAAATGTACTTACTGATTTAGTTTGCGAAAAAATAAATTTTGTCGAACCAATAGAATTTGATCTGGCATACAAAATCGATATCTTCAGTGTTGAATTATCAAATTCGAAAATTAAAAAGATCCCAAAAAATTTCTTCAAGGCTTTTCCGGAAATTCGATGTATATACATGAGTGAGATTGAAATCGAATACTTTGAAAAACAGGATTTTGAAGCAATTCCGAAATTAGGAGTTTTAAAGTTATATAATGGCAACTTAATAGAAATCAAGCCACTGACGTTCAAAAATAATAAGAAATTAGAAAAACTAATTATTCAACAAACAAAACTTGAGAAATTACATTCTAATAGTTTTGAAGGTTTGGAAAATTTACACGAATTAACATTGGTGAATGGAGATATATCAGTTATTCCAAAGGGTTTGTTTAAACATCTACCGGCTTTGAGGGCAATTAAATTAAAAGATACGAAAATCGAAATAATCGAAGAAGATCTCTTTCAGGATAATAAACATTTGGTTAATATTAATTTAGAACAAAATCGAATCAAAATTATTGGGAAAACTATTTTCACAAATCGTCATCTTTTTTTCTTACAATTGAGTGGAAATAGATTCGAGGAACTTAATGTAGGAGTTGTTGATTCCTTAAATTTCCAAATTGGATTAGTAAAACGTTTTCGTGGTAATGTAAGTGTTCTAATTGCAGATGATAACGAACTCAAAGAGTTATGCATTGGAAATATCCAAGAAACCACATCTATTAATGTGAGAAATAATTTTTTAAACAGTCTTGATTTTCTTATAAACGCAATCAACTTAGAAGTGTTAATCGTTAAGCAAAATCCCATCCGAAATATTTCGCTGGATCAATTTAAAAATATGAAAAAATTAAAAAAATTAGATTTAAGTTTGTTAAATGTTTCAAGCATTGATCCAGTAATGTTTAAACCTTTAAAGAAACTTGAACAATTATTCCTATACGGCTATAGTTTTTCAAAAAAAAATATTCAGGGGCTTGAATCACTCAATATTTCCCATTTGAACTATTAAGCAAAATTTTTAATGATCAATTTTTTATCTTTTGTTTGAATTGCAAATTTGAAATTAAAATTATTTTATAGTAGAGCACACAAAGTAAAAAAAAAATAGGAAAAAATTACTTTAATTCCTGATTATGCCGAATCCACAAGATCAACCTTCAACTATCAATAGGCATTAGGCTATTGCAAAAACAGTGAAAAGGACGTTGAAATTGACAATCATAGAACATGTGCTTTCAACCATAAAATGAAATATTTTGTTGACGATCAAATTGTTTTCACTAATTCGGTTGATGGTCTGAATTGGGCATTATATTTTTAACATAAATACGTCTATAAGTTGACATCAAATGTACGCACTAGCACACTTGTGTGTTTCTAATGTAATCAAATAATAAAATGTAATGTAAAGAATTTTTTATGTATGTATTCAAAAGCACTCAATATTTAATATGAGAAGGTATGTTAAGAAATGCTGTTGAAGTACGAATTCTAGATTGGTAAAATATATAAGAATATTTGTAACAAAACATTATATTTTAAATAAACCAGTAATCGAGTTAACATGTGGTTTTATTTACTTTCCCTAAAAACACATATTGCTGACTGGATATATATTTGTGTAATGCTTCGTCTCCATGGTTGACCATGTGAATTCGGCATAATTTTTTTCTCGCAAAAGATTCTTAAGAAATTTAAAAAAAAAATGCAGAGGTGGATAAATTTTCAACTATTTGATGACTGTCTGCGATTTTTTTATCGCTCCATAGCAAGACAACAGATTAAACGTCAACAAAATGCGTTTTTATTCATTTTCGTCATAATTGATCGAGGTGCGCACCTGTAAACGATCGATTCGGAATATATAAATTTTAAAGATAACCCAGAAGCCGCTGTCTAGACTTGCCGCGATTAAAAGATCCGATGGGTAAAATCCGTTTCAAAAACAGTGTAAAATTTAGAGCAGAAAAAAGGTTAATGATCGTAATACAGGACTTTTAGTACTATTTGAGTTAAAAACCTTTTATTCGAAATATTAACGTGCTCTTTGCAAATTTAAAATCTGGAATGACCAATATTTAACCGTTTCTGAGAAATAGCAGTTCAGTGTCAAAGTAGCTGTCCATAAAATACGTCCCATATTTGGTAGAAAATAGTAGTATTCGATAGTTTCGTCACTTAATAATTAATGGGTATTAAATCCTATAAAAAATAATGAAAAACGTAACTAGACCGCGCGAGAATAGACCAGTAAACAAGCATAATAGACCCCTTTATCTAATACCAAGTGTGGTTTTATGAGTTTTCGGGAAAATTTTTCTTATTCGTTAAAGTTCGGTTGGAAATTCTAAAACAATTCATATATCGTTACTTTTTTATGTGGTTTTTGGTGAAAAATTTCGACACATTGAAAAAGGATTTTCAGACCAATCCTGTAAAATTTCAGGTCCATATTTGCAAAATGACAGGCTCATTTGATGGATTTCCAATGAAGAACCATGAACCGATAGCTGTCACCGCAAATCACTTCCAAAAATAGATCCTTTTATACGCTTTTTACGAATATATTAGTTCTGAAGTTTCGAAGGGATTAGTGTTCTATTTTTTTACATAAAAAATCTGGAATATATTTGAACTTCTTTATAAAATGCAAGGATGAGAAACGTTATCATAACTTATTTTCAATTATTGGTTTTCTTATACCGTGTAACGAAATAATAACGTTATAACATAACGAAACAAAATTTGAATTTCGTTACATAATCAAATCCTCATTTTATCGAGAAAAAGCCATCCTCATTGGGCCTTACCAATGACCCGTGACTAACTTAGTAACAGCTTTTGGTGTGTGCGAAACGGGCTATTTGCTTGCTAATTTCGGTTCAAATCCTAGTTTTTATTGAAAAGTTTTAAATTCGCTGTCATAAATGTGTGAAAACTTACTAGAATTAGCGAGCAAATAGCCCGTTTCGAACACACCAAAAGCTGTTACTAAGTTAGTCACGGGTCATTGGTAAGGCCCATTATATCGAGAAAACGCAAAAGAAAAAACAAAAAAAAAACAAATTTCTTTTCAAGCCTTGCATGTAAACATGACACATGAACTACACGCAGAGAAAAAATATAGTAAATCGAACTATTTTATAATGGGGAATTGGGTCTATAACTAAAATAGTTGATTTAAATTATAAAAATAGTCAAAATCCACTCTTTTTATAATAAATTTAACCACATAGTAGTAAAATTTACTATTTAGTGGTTATATTGCCTATTTTTGTAATAGAAATTAACTATTTCAGTTATAATCCCGGTTTCTCAGAACTCTACGAGAAACAATTTATGCCTCACATCGTCTTTAAGATTAAATATAGCTAAAAAACGATATGGTTTTTAGATTAAATGTATCTAAAAAAAGATGTAAGAGATAAACTATCTATCTTAGGTCAGGCGCGCACCGCGATGGCAAGCATGCAGAATGGTTCCGAACGGGCAATTTGAGTTTTTAAAACCCGTTAAAAGGAGTATTTCAGCATTTATTGAGGTAGATTTAAGTAGAAATAAGTAAGTAGAAATATACTTGATGCGAATTTACATATTGTTTATTAAGCATTTCAAAAACTCAAATTACCACTTGAATGTCATCTACATGCTTGCCATAGCGATGCGCGCCTGCACTTAGAGTTCTGGAAAAGTTTTCCACAGAAAAAAAAGTGCAGAAATTTGGATCTCGGACAGTCATTTTTCAATCGAGAGCACCTAAAATTCGCCTCACCGAAGTTTCTTACAGGATAAAACATACATTTTACGAAGTTTAGGTGTTTTTACTTGTGTTTATGTTATCATATCATATCATCATACTAATATATAAAAATGGGTTGGTGTCTGTCTGTCTGTCTGTTCCTCTTTCACGCAAAAACGGCTGAACCGATTGACTTGAAATTTGGCATGAGTGTCTGTGGTAGCTCTGGTTCCAGCATAGACATACGGAAAAGTAGCGCGAGGGGTGGGGAGAGTAAGGGGAGGGGGTAAAGTGATTTCGAAACTTAGTTTTTATGCTATGTTACTCTTTCGCGGGGAAACTACTGAACCGATTGGCCTGAAATTTGGCATAGATGTTCGTCGGGGATCCAGCCCCGACATAGAGCCATTAAAAAGTACCCCGAGAGGTGAGTGAGTAAAGGGAGGGGATAAAGTCATCTCGAAACTTAGCTCTTCCTCTATGTTACCCTTTCGCGGGGAAACTACCGAGCCGATTGGCCTGAAGTTTAGCTCCAACATAGACCATCAAAAAAAAATTGAAAAACTTAACCCGACAACGACGGGTATGCAAGCTAGTTATTTATAAATTTCTCGTGTATTAATCAAAAACAATAAATCATATTTGATGTTTATATATCGTTATATGACATGATTTGACATTAAATCTCTTTTAACAATGTGATAATGCCTAATTAAATTATCGTTTATTTCATTGTTATCAATATAGGCTCTCAATTAAGTCAATTTAATCCTTTTATACAATCCTGCTTCTCATCCTTAGAACAATTTTGTTCTCATATTTAGGGGAAGCTGGGGCACATTCGGCAGGTTTTTTTCAAAGTCATTTCCTGCCAAATTCGTTTGATGAATTTGAAAATCTTGAAAATTTGTAAAAACTTTCATTATTTTACTATTAAATAGGAAATAGATTTTTTTTGTGGCTCTAAAGAAATATACGATTTTTACTAATTTCAAAAAGGAGGCCATTTTTCTGAATGTACCCCATGCCGGGGCACATTCGGCTTTTGAAGGGGCACATTCGGCGAATATACGTTATTTGTTTGATTTTACTAATTGAAAGACTATTAGATTTGAATTCATTTTATTAATTCTTTAAAATAAAATAAAAAATAAAAATTCATTACATATCACATACAAGAATGATTGAAAAATCCTATTTCACGAAATAGTTATCGAAATTTATATTAAAAATATATTATGTGGAATATCGAAATGTGCCGACAGGATTCATTTAAATTCAATCTATAATTTAAATTTAGTAATTTAAATTCAATCTCTCTTCTTAAAATCACGGATGTATTCAATCTCACTTCTTAAAATCACGAAAGCCGAATGTGCCCCAAAAGTGTCAGCTAAATGTTTTCAGATTTTTTATCTAAAATACTGTAAATTAAAGGGCATTCTACTTTCGGGATTGAAACTTAATGTTTTTAAATGCTATTTGCGCGAAATTTTTTAAGCGTCGGACGAAATTGACTTCAAAAATTCCTTACGTACCTGCTTGGGAAAATTACATCAAACTTCCGAAAAACACAAAAATACCTCTTGCTCTTCTGAGCGCCGAAATAGAACTCTCAGACTTTATTTAAATTCAAGTTATTGCATTATTGTGCATTTACGTATTTGATCGCTCCTTTCTGAAGCATTCTTGATACTGAAAATGGCAATGCCGAATGTGCCCCTTTGCCGAATGTGCCCCAGTTTCCCCTACATCTACAACAAGATTTCAAACAATGATGATTGTGTACAATCTAAAATCCCAAGAATCACCTCATATATCATCCATAAATTCAATCTCTATAGCCCATTTAAATGCCATTTCCTCGAATAATTAGACAACTATTTGAAATTTCACATATCTGACCATAATTAGAGCATATTGCATTATCAATTACCATGTCAACGATGCGATATTGTAATCATCGAAACCACAAAATACTCACAAAATGATATTCATAAAATTTTATACCCTTGACCAGTGAATGTCCTTCAATTATCATCATTTGATTTATCCAATTAAATGGACATTTTCTTTGTACTGTTACCTTCAATTAAAAGTTTTAATTACGATTTTAATTAAAGTGGTTTTAATTTTATTTCCAGATTTGGTTTCTACTTTCGCACAGGACTTTACATAACATCCGGCGCAATGACTCAAAATATGACAGAATTGGGAGTCATCGATAGACTCATTCATTTTTTAGTCATAAATGAAGGTAATTCCGGTTAGACTGTAACGGAAATTTTCATGCTTTTTTTCAAAAAATTATTCTAGAAAATTAAAAATGTTTGCAAATTTCAGATCAACGGACAAAGCCATGGTTTCTATCGAATTCACCTGGTCCACTGATCACAATTTTAGCAACGTATTTATATTTTTGCCTCTATGCTGGACCGAAATACATGAAAAACCGGAAACCATATGAATTAAAGAACACACTATTGATATATAATGCGATTCAGGTTGTACTTAGCATAATCCTGTGGTGGGAGGTAATTTTAAATGATATTACGTTGTGATAATTTTGTTAATAAGCAGGTGATGCATTGATTTTAAGGGACTCGAGGGTGGATGGGCGAAACACTACAATTTCCGATGTCAGCCAGTCGACTATACCTACGATCCAATTTCGATGCGGGTAAATTGATTTGTTTTCAACGTGATTATGGTAATTTTATCATTTAATCTAATGTAATCTGATGTAACTTAGATGGCACGTGCTGTGTGGCTGTATTATATTTGTAAAATCACTGAACTTTTGGACACCGTGTTCTTCGTTTTAAGGAAAAGACAGCGTCAGGTGTCATTCTTGCATTTATATCATCACACGCTAATGCCAGTTTGTGCATTTATCGGAGTTAAATATTTTGCAGGTAAATCACATCATTTTATAACTTTTAATCCGGTTGCCTTTTTTTTAGTCAATTACAAAAATCACACGTGAGACACGCAATTACTTCGAAAATAACCTTTGAATGGGTTTTTGAACAGAAATCCATTACGATGATAGCATTTTGATCATTTTTCTTTTAAAAACATCATTGAGAAAATTTTCTCTTTAGAAAAAAAACATCTTCCGGCATGAGAAACGTGTTCGCTAAAGTTCGCTAAAAAATATTATTCCATAAGAAGAGCTATGATATAAGGAAGTAATCGCAAAATACTCTGTTTGAATACTTGAAATGAAATGTTTATAAAAAATTTCAATTGAAATGATAAAATCCATTTGAAGTTATTTGGAGGTTACTCCAACTGGAATTCAATGTATGGCAATATTATGTAAAATTAAATTCTTAATAGGCGTTTTCCATTGGGTTTGTGTACTACAAGTAAGAAACTGCTTTATCGACTTACCCTACCTTATATTCCGAGGTAATTGGCCCTGGTAGTTAGGACGACAAATCGCTACTTCGGAAGAAGACTGTCACAACTCAAAAATTGTAAATTTTGGGAAATGACGTTTTAAAGTTATTCTGATATTTTGTGTTAGTATTTTTGATATTTAGAAAATATCTACAGTAACGAGAAGTGGTCAGAATTATAAGTTACAATTGTGACACTCTTCTACAACAAAGTATACCATAATTACCACTCTTCCGCACCTTTAGTACAAATTCGACATTTTTTGAGTTGTGACAGTCTTCCTCCGAAGTAGCGAAATGACCGCGAATTGGAGATAGCCTTATTTGGAAAACATAAAAACTAAATTTCGATACCTTTTTTTCCAATGGCTACAAATTTAAATAATTTTGATGTTAATTTTACTAAAATTTAAATAATACGGCACTTTTTCCTTAATTGAGTAAGAAACAAAATCCAAGGAAGCTAGAAAGATGCTTAAAACATTATAATCTGAATGTGGCACTCGAAATGATGCCCCATTAGAAACCTATTGCCGGCACTAGCAACTAATACAATTTTCTCAATGGAAAGCGCCTAATGTCTTTTTTCTTCGCAACATTTATTTAATATGACGCCGAATTTTAAAAAAAATATCAGTTTTAATCGACACAAATCTTTCCTCTGAAATATTTAGTTTAAGACTACGATGTTTGCAAAACTGATTTACAAAAATTTTCAACTCGCTAGGTTAACGCGTTCTCGAGTTATTTAAGATACGTACAACGGAAAGACCAACAAACAGATGCACGGACATCCTCTGAATTTTGCCTGAAACGGAAATTTTGATGCGGTTTTCACTATTTGACAATTCACCCCAAACGAAAATTTACTCTCACTTTATATTTTTTTATTTTTTTTTTGTAATTCAGGCAAAATTTATAGGCCCTATCACAGAATCCGATACGAATGGTTTGGATCGTAAACTCAATGTTGTTGTTGGTATAAAACACTAACAACAACATTGAGTTTACGATCCGAATCATTCGTATCGGATTCTGTGATAAAACCTTATGTTTTTAAAATACGATAATTGATTCTTTTTTATATTTCAGGTGGTCATGGTACATTGCTTGGATGCATAAATTCGTTCATCCACATTATTATGTACGCCTATTACTTGCTCTCCGCCCTTGGACCAAACGTTCAAAAGTATCTGTGGTGGAAGAAGTATTTAACTATCCTGCAAATTGTAAGTTTCACATAAATTGAAATTTTAACAAAATTTCTAACAATTTTCTAAATTTCCAGGTTCAATTCTTGATCATTTTCGTGCACACGATACAGATCCAATTCCAGCCAGATTGCAACTTCCCTAAGTCAATAGCTGCCCTTCTCAGTTTGAATGCTGGATTATTCACGTACATGTTCAGCTCATTCTACGTACGAAGCTACCTTAAAGATCGAGCAGCAGAAGAGGCGAGAAAAGCAGAATTAAAGAAGGACTAATAAATAAGGGCTCCCGTGAAATTAGGATATTATTTTTTAATTATTATTTTTTTTTATGTAATTTTATTATTTTTCTTAACATAACAATAGCGCCAAATATTTAATTTTTTATCATTTTATAATAACTTTTTATAGAAAGTTTCACCTTTGAACAATAAGTTTTTATTGTTTAGTGAAGTAATGAAAATGCCTTTTAAGATTTTCTTTTATTGTGTACATTGATGTAATTATTGTAATGTCTGATTTCTTGTGGAAAAGAAGCGATCAACGTGAAAAGTCACAAAATCAATTTTGATAGTAGACCCACCAATATTTTGTATATATTGGTAAGGATGTACATTGTAAAATTTAGGGAAGCGATGGTAGCATTAAGAATTTCTAGAATAAAAAAAAAAGAAAAGAATGCAAAAAAAATATGAACATGAGTAATAATAATATTAATAAATGTGAAAAATATATTTATGATAATAGTAGTTTTCTTGCTTGCTTGTAATGTTCTTTTTACTGGATCCCAGCATGACCGCTCCTTGTCTTTTCACAGATTACACTCAAAAAATTAATAACAAAACCTCGCGATTTTATCCATATGAACAATTTTTTAACAATGATTTTATCCATATGACCAATTTTTTTCTCTTAGTGTAACTTTATGCCTCTCAGCTTCTATCTCCGTATTTTAAGGACTAAAGTTTAGGACTATGTTCTGAGTCCCTGTATGTTAATAGCTGTGTTCTTAGCCTGTTCAGAATTGAGGCGTTAAAAGCTAGAGTGGACCAACCCACATGTCGAAATCGTGAATTTTTTTGTGTTTGAATCACTATTGCGACTGAGTTTTTAGATAAAAATGTTTGGATGCACAAAAGAACATTTCAACATTGAGTAATAAAGCCCACAGAATTTTTTTTTTCCAAAAATTTACAGTCAATAATAGTACAAAAGTGGAAAAGCTTCAAAAACTTGATTATGTGGCTTGGTCCACTCTAGCTTTTAACGCCTTAATTAGCACTTCTAAATTTTGTGAGTTAAGAACGACTTTTTGGAACCAAGAACGAATATTTTACACCCGAATTTTTTATACAAAAAGAGCAGTTTTTTACTGAATTCAAAATGTATAAATTCCTCAAATTAAATACAACACGAAAAGATGAGCAACAAATTTTATATTGAAAATAAAATTTGATTTAGATTAAGACCAAGGAAAAAAAATGATTAATCTGCGCACTAAAAAATATTTTGAAACATAACAAAAGCTATAATTGCCAATCTGGCAATTACTGAAAACCCGCATGGTGATATTCGTATCAAAATTCGAACAGTTGTACCAAAATTCCACTTTGAAGTCAAATTTTCCAATAAGATTTTGTAAAATTTATTCCAATCGGATTTTGATGTATGGGAGTTTTATCCCATATCCTAAATAACATTTGTTCCTGCACTTTTTTCATAAGATGCATCGTTTTTGAGATATTCACAAAAAACGTTTTCGTTCGTTTAGGGGGTAACCCTCCTAATGGTCCATTTTTGCCCTTAACAAACTTAGCCTTGCATTTTACGAAAAACGAGTCTGCGTAAAATTTCAAGTCTCTAGCTCAATCCGTGCGCCCGCAATCCGCGCCACAGACGGACAGACAGACAGACGGACGGACGTACAGACAGACGGACAGACAGACGGACAGACAGACGGACAGACAGACGGACAGACAGACGGACATACAGACGGACAGACAGACGGACAGACAGACGGACAGACAGACGGACAGACAGACGGACAGACAGACGGACAGACAGACGGACAGACAGACGGACAGACAGACGGACAGACAGACGGACAGACAGACGGACAGACAGACGGACAGACAGACGGACAGACAGACGGACGGGCGACGGACATGCTAAATTCAATTTTTTTTATCATTCTAAACACACTGGTGTAATTCATTTTTGTGTGTGCTGACGGGAGCTTGACGTTACAAACGGTAAGGCAAATTTAATATACCCTTCGGTTTCACCATACGGGTATAAAAAGAATGCGGTGCAGTTTTTTTTAAATCAACACAGCCACAAGCCAAAATTTAGTTAAATTTTTGCGTTCTATACGCTTTAGAAATAGTCACGAAGGAAATTTAAAATAAAAATAGCAATTCACGTGCGTTGAAGTTTTTCACTCGCTTCTTCTAAGTTTCCACTAAAAGACAAAAAGGTATTTTGGTAATAAATATGACTCCAGTAGACTCAAGACCACTCGGAAAATGTTTTTTAGACAAATAGGTAGAAATTTTTCATGATCACAATAACTACACACTATCCACTTCGTATGAAGAATATATTTGCTCTAGAGAAAAAACGGATGCCGAAGAGTTTAACAATAAATTAAAAATTGTGGAAATCTAGAGTTGGATATGATTAAATAGGATAAATCCGTCAATAAAAATCAAAAACAGTAGCGTTAATTTCTTTAACTTATCTTTTATTTTCACATTCTGCATTCTTGAATTTTACAAAAATACAGCTATAGTATTTGCATATCAGTATTATATAAACAATAAATATATAAATAATATTTTTTTTTCCACCGATTTAGTTATACAAATTTTCTTCTATTATTTTTTCTTTGTGAAAAATATTCGGGACCAAGCTTAGTACCACAGCTTGTAGGTAGATATTGATATAATTTGATTTATTGATTTTTCTTTGACGTTCTATTAAAAACACAACAATATTCGTACTTAAATTCTTATAATATTGAAGACTGATAATTATTTTTATTATTTTTTTCGTAAAAATTATGAACTTCTACTTCAGCGGCACTAATAAGTTTTTTTTCTAACTTTTTTATTGTTGATGTTGTTATTAAAATATACAAAAGCTACTTATGGGAAATAAATTTTAAATTTTTGTCTGTAGTCCATTTCAGTTGTTTTTTACTTTCTTCTGCGTAGGCAAGAAGGAAAGCATTGTATTATTATTTATTGATATATTGTTTCTTTATCAGAAAATTAATGTTTTTAAGCGGTAGAGAATTGCTTTGAGCCTTGTAAATAGAGATCAGTAGAAAGGTTCAAATTTCGGAAATTACAAATAAAAAGGAATTTTTCTACATTTTGTTATGATTATGTCTACGAAAAATGATATCTACTAATAAATTTCTTTATGAAAACCTAAACAAAAATATAGGAAAATTGAATAAAACTGAAATTAAAGCAATTTTAAACAATTAGGAAACTTAATAAAACAAAATCAAAATCTTACATCCTATCTAACACAAAGAGTAATGCTACATTTACACGAATGACAAATTTGTCATTTTTTTCTTGTCATTATGTTAATTCCCGTGTAAATGGCATAATTTTTGTAATTTTTTCTGTCAGAAAATGTCAATCTCTCATAAAAGAATGAACTTGTCCATCGTGCAAACGCAATATTAGTTATGACAACTTTAGTATTCAACTTTTGTCATAACTAATATTGCGTTTGTACGAATGACAATCTGGCATAAAAGAATGGACAAGTTCATTCTTTTATGAGAGATTGACATTTTCTGACAGAAAAAATTACAAAAATTATGCCATTTACACGGGAATTAACATAATGACAAGAAAAATGACAAATTTGTCATTCGTGTAAATGTAGCATAACACATTATTTTATTACCATTTTTATGGTATTAGCCCATTTAAACCCAAAGCGTCGCAAACGAAGTTTCAGTCAAACGGTCGTTTTTGAGCACCTCCCTAATTTTATCCCTATTGATCCGTTTAGTCAAAATTGATTTGAAAGTTCCCATTCTTCTTCGTCTTTTCACTCCAGCGATTCGGAACAATATCAGTTCAAGCAAAAATATCTTTTCTCGATTTGGTTTCAACCATTGGGAACGAAATTAAAGATACAAAGTATTGCATACTCAAAGCAAAGAATAACGAAAAAGATCGTGCTTCGCTCTCGATCCAGCGGCCAATGCAACCACCAAAAAAATCCATTCGTGTAAAATCATATTCTAAATACATTTTATCTCTACAAATTTTTCGCTACAACCCAACCCCCTTCACTTTGCTTTTTTCCCCGTTTATTGTATTGAGTTCAGACCCCCCCCCCCCCCCCCCCTTCCCTCCTCTCACTCTTAATGTGTGACGTTACGTTTTACCTTTCCTACATATAGAAAGGTATTAAAATCACTTGAAGTAGAAATCAGAATGGGGCCCGTAACGTCCACGGGCAATATAACCATCGACTCAGCTCTATGACTCTGCAAAATGTCAGTATGAGTGTCTGTATGTATGCAACAAAAGATCGCAGGATCGATTTCTAGCAGTAAACCTTCAGTGATTCCGACTCGATTTTTTTATTTGAAATCTATTATGGAACACGTTTTTGAAAAATTCCAATTGAAATCCGGCAATCGAAATGAATTTATAAGAAATAAGAATTTATCTCCAATTGGTTTTAGATGGGAAAGTTATCATCAAAACACTTTTTTTTTAATTTTTCGAAATTTCCAGAATCAGAAAACAATTTCATTATAATGTGTCCCCTCCAACTAAAAAACAAAACAAGAATAAAACCAAAATGTAAAATAAAAATATTTATTAACTCTAACTCACTAAACCTTTAAAACAGTTTTGAAATCATAAAAACAAACATTTTTATATCGTCTAAGATTTAGTTACCAATTTTGGGAACTCTTCATCATTGTTACTAAATATTTCTTTAAATAACACACAAAAAAGAATTCAACTAATAAACTTTTCTACAAAAAAAATATAGAATAGAATAATTTAATAATTCATTTCAAATAAGTAAAACTAAGAAAATAAACAAAAAAACAGCTTAAGTACTTTTCTTCTAAATATAGCTGAGCAAAAAAAACAAAAAAACGGATATAAAAGTACTATTAAATTTATTTCATTGTTTTTCTCTCGCCGTAAAGTTGACATTTTCTTGCAATTTACGCTCCAAACGATTCTAAAATAAAAGAAGTTCATTACCTGTTAAGTAATAATTATTTTCCTACAGTTATAAATAAAGAACGTAACTAAATTAGGTGAAACAAATAATAAAAAATAGACTCTTTGAGAAAAATATAGTAGGTGAAATATTACATCATTACAATCAAAAAAAATGTATATTTTTAAACTTATACATTCGCCATTCTACTATTTTCAGATGTGTTATATTTAACTTCTATCAATGGATCGATTTATCAATAAAAAAGGAAAGTTGAATACAACTAGGTCTGTATAATTCTATTGACTGGCTATTTTCTACCCTTAAACTCAATAACATAGTTACATTGATTTGAATTATTCTTGTAAAATATTTTCTCTGTCAGATTCGTTATCAGTTTTTAATGTGAAAATCGTTTGCGTGAACAAATGGTTGTCGTATAAAAAATTGTTTTTTTTACTGTTTTTCTTTATTTATTTTTTTTAAGTTTTTGATATAAGCAGAAGTATATCATATTAAATAACTAATAAATAATACGATGTCGCCATTGTTGGATTACCTACTTAATTATTTCTTTTTATTTTTCATGTTCTCTACAGTATTACAGTCATAAACAATTCATTTTATTCGATTATAATTTATCTTTTATTTGTCTGATTATTTAGAATATCTCATAACGTAACGCATATGAGTGAAAACGTAGTTACATTTCCTAATTTCTGGCAATCGCAGAAGAACCTTCTAATATTGTAAATAAAACAAAAAGAATATCATTTCCTTTTAATAATTTTTTTACAATTCGAATGATTGGGGGGAATACAGTTTTCAATATATTTTTTTTTCTTCATACTTTTCAATTATTCAAGACAGTTTTTCGATCAAATAAAGATATTTTAATGAAAAATTTCATATCTTATCCATTCAGTATCACTATTGATCCTTTTTCATTTTGTTTAGTGTTTTTTTTTTGTTTAAATATAAAGATTTTCTTTTCTTATAAATTTTAATAATTTTACTAGATTTGTAATCATTGGCTTTTGTTTATAAAGAGAGATAAAAAAAATAGTTATATTAACGAAAGTTCTTAAAATGCGATCGCTGGATGAGGAACTGTACATTCACCAACGGTTACTCTATACATAGCCATTTCACTAATTCCGTGGTAATGCACGAACGCTGCCGCAATGACAAGAACATGAAAGATTTGATGTGATTGAAACTGGAATAAAAATAATAATATAAAATTAATAAAATTCTTACAGTAGTTTTTTTTAAATTCAGATGAAATACGAAAAACAAAAAAAAAAACAAAAACTTTCTTGAAACTTACCCAGATATCGAATTTACCAGGGAACCATCTCTCTGGTACCCGTAATGCGTAAAACAATGCGCCTAAGATGTATAGTAAGCCTAAAAATAACGAAATAGTTTTTAGTATATAAATGAAACTTTATTTGATTTTTAAATAAGATTTTTGTGGCATTTTAAAATCACAAAATGTGTCTGTTGTAGAAATAATATGGAAAAATATTTTAATGCAATATATTACAATTGCTAACACGAAATGCAAAAACAAAATTGTTATCAAAAAATTACGTCGATTTCGGGTAGTGGCAAGGAATGGGTTAACAGTTCGTTGCATTAAATCTCTGAAATTACAAAGCAAGGATCATAAGCTTGTCTGGTAACTGTGAGGCTTTCAATTGAAGTGTATTGCTTGATTCCAGAATTGTGAGATATTTTCTTCTGAAAGAGCCTGTTCACATTGGTTGAAATAGTCCGCCTAAATAGGACATAAACTGGCAACATTAGGGCAAGGTGAGGAAGTGGGACTGCTGATAGGAAAATCATCCTCAAAACTAAAATCTCCGTTCTCAGAGTTCCGCCTGTCGTGCTCTGATTGGTTGGCTGCCACACTGAATGTATTCCATTTTCATTATTGTTTCTGTCGTCGTCGATGCAACACGTCGCAGAGCAAAAGGCAGCCACGTATTACTTGCAATTCTTTAGAAATGTTCCGTTTCCCAAATGTTCCACGCCAGTCTGATTGCTCACAGCTACTGGTTCAAATAGTCTCAATCTGAACACGAGCAATTTTTCATCCGTCCTATTTAGGCGGACTACTTCAACCAATCTGAACATAGTCAAAATGATGACTGTCACCATTTTTGGTCTATTCCGAGTAGAGAGTGGACAATCGCATGTAAAAACATAACAAAAGCTATAATTGCCAATCTGGCAATCATTGGAGACCCGTATGGTGATATTCGTATCAAAATTCGAACAGTTATACCAAAATTCCACTTTGAAGTCAAACTTTCCAATAAGATTTTTTAAAATTTATTCCAATCAGATTTTGATGTATGGGAGTTTTATGTAGAATCATATTCTAAATAACTTTTGTTCTTGGACTTTTTTGATAAGATGCACAGTTTTTGAGATATTCACAAAAAACGATTTCGTTCGTATGGGGGGTATCCCCCCTAATGGTCCATTTTTGCCCATTAACGAACTTAGCCTCGCATTTTACGAAAAACGGATCTGCGCAAAATTTCAAGTCTCTAGCTCAATCCGTGCGCCCGCAATCCGCGCCACAGACAGACAGACAGACAGACGGACAGACAGACAGACGGACGGACGGACGGACGTGCAAAATTCAACTTTTTTTATCATTCTAAACACACTGGTGTAATTCATTTTTTTGTGCGATGACGGGATCTTGGCGTTACAAACGGTAAGGCAAAGTTAGTATACCCTTTGGTATACATACCATACGGGTATAAAAATCATTACAGAAAACTTACCCATAAGGACGAGCCAACCGAGACTGGCTTGGCTAATTTTACTAAACCATCCCTCCATTAGTCCATAGTGAATAGCTGGAATAATTCCTGATAATCCGAAACTCATGAATACACCAGCCCGTAAAGGTCTCAGATTCGGCTCCGAAAATTTATCCCACAGTGAAACGATTATTGATAATACGCCCAAAACACAAACAACTGATAGGTATATAACTTTATGCTGATAATGGCAGTAGAATCCATAGTATAACCATGGTACGAATGAGCCCATTATAAGTAAAGCAATACCACAATAGTCTAATCTGTAAATAAATGAAATAATGTAAATGTTTTATTTTCAATAAAAATCGTATCAAAATCATTGCTTTTTTTGTGGTGTTTTTAGTATCACTTACTTTGAGAATAATTTACCCACAACTTCTGAATGACAGCTAAGCGTATGGAATGCGAATGAGAATCCAAGACACACAATGGCACCAGCGAAAAAGGCACCAAATATTAATTTTTCCTGTATTTGAATTTCGATGGAGGGCCGCGTCAGGAAATATGATGCGACACCGATAAAAGCAACACAACCCAATAGATGTGTCCAAATATTACCAGTCTCTGTGTGGATACGGAAAATTGATTTGAAACAAGCACCGAATGACGGCAATGGCGGTCGATGTCCTTTGTGTAGAAAGTCATTATCTTGTAACCATTTTGGAAGATTTTTATAGTGACACACTTTCCAGCTAGCCTCCCACACCTTAAAAATAGAAATAGAGGCAAACGTTTATTCGTATTCAATTCTATTTATTCAATTTTTATTTTTATTTGTTGCGTAATCCGTTTTGACGCAATTAAAACTTACTTTTCGTACGAATTCTTCCGCTTGTTCAGCGGCATTGTGAGCTAGGGCTCCTAAATCAATTTCATCTGATAGAACGCCAGCTTTAAGAACTTCTGTCATCTAAAAACAAACATAATTCAGGATTAATAACATGAGAAATCTATGAAATATTTTAAAACTAGTTCCAATTGGATTCTGTTGTATGGGAAAGTTATGTCCAACTATTTTCTAAATATTTCTTGTCCGAAATTTCTTTTTGAATCATTTTTGGGAAAATTACGTGAACTTTTTATTTCATTTCCACAGTCGGATTTTTTCGAGACTTTAATATTTATTTTAGGATTCTTATCCTTATTTACCTAATCTTTGATGTTACTTTGCAAACCATAGATGACTTAAAACATTTATAAGGTTTCGTTGTAAATCCAAATTTTAGTTTTACCGCTTCTTTCCACGTATTGTGAAATAAACTCATTTTTTTACTTTTGTAGCGCACTGCTTCCCAACCCGTGGATCTTGACACGTTGGACAGTTGGCAAACATTTTTGAGGAGATAACATTTCTGGGGTGGAAACATTTTTAGAGAGGTAGCATTTTTGGGGATGTAACAAAAGCATTTATAAATTGTTTAACTAAATTACAGTTAACCTATTTCACTTGACAATCATTTTAGTCCATAACGAAGTTTTCTTGGAATATTTGTTTTCTAATAGGATATGGAATTTCGTGAATTTTTCTTCGCAATAATTTTTTTATATTCCAAAAATAAATGTTTTTGTTTTTTCTAATTTTACAGCTAATATTGGAGTAGGACGTTATTCTTAATTTGTAAAAAGATTAAGAGGTAAAGAATAAGGTTGCTAACCACTGATGTTTGACAATTCATTGCTTAATTGGAACATTGGCTTTTACCAAAATGTGGTCATATTGACTCAACTGATATTTTCCATTGAGTTTATGATCAAATAGAATAAAATTCCACTGGTAATTAGTATTATTCTTATTGTTTCTGAAAGAGAATTGAAAGAGGAAAGCCTTTTCTAAATTTTTATTCGAAGTTGAGATATTTTCAGATTTTTTAGATCCATTAGCGCGTATTATTCTTAAAAAATTAAGTTGCGGTTAGTCTACTTAAATCGTAGAAATTCTTCGACTTAAATTTTTTAAGTGGTGAATAAGTGTCTAAGTTTTGTTGGTGCAAACGGCACAAAATAAACTTTCCTATAACAAGAAATACGAAATCTAATATTAAAAAAGCTTTTAATATCACATTTCGTATTTTTTTACAGGATAAATATTAAGTAAAACCTGTAGTAAAACATCAATGTTTCACCAAATTAATCATCATCATCATACTAATATATAAAAATGAGTTGATGTCTGTCTGTTCCTCTTTCACGCAAAAACGGCTGAACCGATTGACTTGAAATTTGGCATGAGTGTCTGTGGTAGTTCTGGTTCCAACATAGGGATATGGAAAAGTAGCGCGTGGGGTGGGGGGAGTAATGGGAGGGGGTAAAGTGATTTCGAATCTTAGTTTTTGCGCTATGTTACTCTTTCGCGGGGAAACTACTGAACCCATTGGCCTGAAATTTTGCATAGATGTTCGTCGCGTGTCCAGCCCCAACATAGACCCATTAAAAAGTAGCCCGAGAGGTGGGGGGAGTAAGGGGAGGGGGTAAAGTGACCTCGAAACTTAGTTTTCCTTCTATGTAACTCTTTCGCGGGGAAACTACCGAGCCGATTGGCCTGAAGTTTAGCTCCAACATAGACCATCAAAAAAAAATTTGAAAAAACTTAATCCGACAAGGTGGGCACTTTTCTAAGGCAATAAAGTTTGCTAAAATTAATGGAAATAAAAACAAATAACTCCAATGAGACTCTTTGATAATTAACAGCCATTTTAGCAGACAATTGACCTTCATTTACTTGCTAAATTCATTAAAGAAAACTGTCTGTGAAATAATCCAGACCAAACTAATTAATATTACATGCCAAAAAAAATTCAGTAAATGTGGAAACATAAACCGACAATTAAATACAACAAAATATTGACATAATGAAATAAGAAAAAAATTATCTTTGAGACCCAGTCAAGTGATGAAAATAAAAACATTTAACAAATGATAAGAGAATTTTTTTTCAACGAATTTTAATGTCATTAGAAGTATTATTTAAATAAATATAATTGGCAAGTAATACTAGAATCTGAAAAGTAATTCTTAATTCATAAACGTTATTGAAATTATTCGATTGTGACACCAAAATGTTTTGATGTATAAAATTTATCAATTCTTACTCATTTAACTTACAGGCTGCCTATAAAGTTTGTTACGGTTTAAATAAATCGCGGAAAAGTGCGACGAGGAGGGGAGGGGGGAGTAAGGTTTTATCGAGAAAGCGAAAGTTAGGGAGATTTGCTTTATATATATAAAGTACATCATGTTTCTGCCACTACATTTGATCCTTTTTAGTGCCAGATACCAAAAATGCTAATAGATATATACCTTATCAGAGCCTTGAAGGATTTTCGCCTTTTTGAATCATACATGCCCCTTCCTCTTTACTGCTTTTTAACATTTTTTGTATTGGTTTTTGTACCGCTGCCATGCATCTCGAAACCTGCCATTTAACTTCGAAAACCCCCACTCCCTTCTCCTAAATGTGACATGTTTTTTTCGACAGTCCTTATTGGCAAACATGTGCGTCAAATTTTGCATAAAAATTGTGAAATTGGAAATAAATTTTGAAGGCGATAGATAAATTTTTTACTCTAAAGGTGCCGCTGCACATGAGAGTAAATGCCGACGAGAACCTCTCGATAGCAGCTACTCGCAAATGGACACGTCTCTGAGAGTCGCTCGTAGAAACTCGCAAAAACTCGCGAGCTAGTTTCTGCGAGCTGTCAAAAGTAATTCTACTCTCTAGTCGACAGGCCTCCACTGAACTCTCAGGGAGTAGCTCGCTAGATACGAACAGCGTTTAAATTTCGCTAGCAGCTCTCGAGAACGCTAGAAGCTAGAAGCTCGATTTCGCTAGTAGCGATGGAAAAATCGCCGAAATTAACTCTCAAATGGACAACCTCCTGCGAGTAACTCTCGAGAGTTTTTGAGAGTGACTCGCGTATTTACTCTTATGTGGAGCGGCACCTTAAGTTTGCCAAACTTTACTCAGGATTTCGGAAAAATTCAAAATTTCAACGTTTGACTAAATAAAAATTTGACAATATTAAAATCAATTACAACCGAAATATCAAATAAAAGGTTATCAATTATTAAAATTCGCTCAGATTCAAATCGTAATTTGTGCTAATCATAATTTTTTTCAATGTAGGAGACATATCTGATACCTTTGGCCATGTTATCTGCAATCATTAAAACCATATTTCGTTTCCGTTGCTGTTTTATTACAATTAAATGAAAATTATGACTCTTCAGAGTTTTGCGATTTGATAAAAAAGAAATTGATAAAAAAGAAATTGATACTGATTTCGTTTTTAAAAAGTTTTCAACCTTATCAACGTGGATTTTAAGCAAATAATCCAAGTTGGTGGTCCAATTTACAAATTTAGTGATCACATTTTCATGATTTATCAAACTAAATTCAGTTAGTTAGTCACGTGAAATTGATTAGATTAAATTGGTATTTCCGCTAAATATTTTTTTAGAAGGAAAATGAATTTTGAATTTCAGAAAATACAATTCGAATTGGATTTTTGAATTTAGGCTCCGAAAAGCTAAAATCTACGTGACGTACTTAATGGACAGTCCTGTAATTCTGGCATAAATTAAATGAATTTCTTATTAATCGTCCCCTGTTAACAGAATAACATTTCAGCAGCATTTCATAAAATCAACATTAAATTTCAATAACGCTTTAAAGTTGAATTTTCACAAGTTTAACATTAAAAATCAATTTGAAACGGAACTCAATTCCACAACAAATCTCGATATAGTTTAAATTTATAACTTAAATAATCGGTATTGAAATCGATTACGCAAATTGCTCAGGCGATGTTGACTATCGACATCATAAACATCTCGAATCATAGAAATGCCAATATTGACGAAATAATAATTTCCATCAAGTTGTTTGCCATGTTTGATAACATCAAAGTCATCAAGAACGAATTACGCGAGAAAAAATAACCACTTTTCCTCTGTTAATAATTTTTTTTCCCGTGTAATTATTAATATTTAGCAAGTGAGCAGACGACATAATTTCAGGCCAATAACTCACACAAGTCAAAACAATCTGTCGAGAGAATAATTTTCGACTTGGCCAAATATACGATGATGTCAATTAATTAATTAGGATCAACAAATTTGACCCAGCCAATAGGACAATAGGATGTAAATAGCACCAGCTAAATCGACAAAAGACTATTTAGTTGTCGTGAAAAAAAAATTATTTTTGCCAAGAGTTATCGACATGAAAGTCATATTACTGAAATTTATGGATTCAGTTCAGCGTTTAATATTCAATTTAATGGTAGAATTTTTGTGGTATATTTTCAGCTTATTACTTGTACTTGGAGAAGAACATTAAAAATTCATCAAAAATCGGCATGTGAAAATAAACATTATCCAAGATTATTATCTGTCCTTATTGACCTTGACGAGTATACAACAAATTTCTTGTAAATGATTAGTTACGCTTTGATATGCGAATAAGAACAGTACAATATTGTGAATCATAGCAAATTCAGGAATATTTATCGAAATTTTCACAATATTTCGATATTTCTACATGCCGACCAGCTCCACATTCTTGGCGAATAACAATCACGATTACGAGGTTGCCAGGTTGCCAATTTTTCCTTCTCCAAAAGGGTCTGATTTGTTAAATTCCTATTTCTTCTTATCTGACTGCGCAAATATAAACCTTTAGTAGAAGGAAACATGCACTATATGAGGGCAAAGTTTTTATTTAAAAAAAATCCATTTTTATGGGAGTGGTGGGAAGGAGTGATCCGATTGGATTTTGATGTGTGGAATGGCGATGTAAAATTATATTCTAAACCCATTTCATTTTAATACATTTTTCGATACGATGCATCGTTTTCGAGAAAACAGGAAAAAAGTATCCCATTTGTATAGAAGAGGGGCAAAGAAATGATCCGACTGGATTTTTATGTATGGACGAGTTATGTAAAATCCCATACTAAAGACATTTTACCTTCAAAATTCTTCAATACGACTCACGGTTTTCGAGAAAATTGCAAAAACACGTTTCGTTTATACGGGGGAGGGGGAAGGAATGGTCCTATTTTGCCCGTTCATAAACTTAGCCTTTCGATTTACTAGAAACGCAATCGTAGAAAATTTCAAGTCTCTAGCTCAATGCTTTCGAAAGTTATGGTGTTCACAGACGGACAGACAGACAGACAGACAGAGAGACAGACAGACGAACGGACAGATGGATGGACAGACGGACGGACAGACGGACGGACGGACAGACGGACAGACGGACAGACGGACAGACGGACAGACGGACAGACGGACAGACGGACGGACAGACGGACAGACGGACGGGCGGACGGACAGACGGACGGACAGACCGACAGACGGACAGACCGACAGACGGACAGACGGACAGACGGACGGACGGACAGACGGACAGACGGACAGACCGACAGACGGACAGACGGACAGACGGACGGACAGACGGACGGACAGACGGACGGACATGCGGAAATCAAAATGTTTTGCCAAACCAAACACCCTGAAGTAGATAATTTTTGTGTCCGCCGACTGGTTTGATGCGTTACAAACGGTATACTAAATCTAATATACTACTATAAAATTCTCATATAGAGTATAAATACGTCAAGCAATGCAACACATAGTATTTGATATAGCTCGTCAAACTTTTCCCGGTGTTTTCTGCAATTCAGCTAACTTGACTTGGTGCTCGCGTTTGCAATGCCGTTTATTTTACACGTCTTATTTTAATTCGATAATGTAACCACTGTTAAGGGCCACATATGTAAATGTGGCATCTTATAAATTTCCACAAAGTATTAAAAAAAAATCTCCCGGAAAAAAAAGTTCTATACAATACCGTCAAGATATCTAAATATCAACAAAGTTTGTGTTCATTTTTTTACAGCAGAATATTTTTTATGCATTTTTTTACTGTTTTAAGTCGTGTTTTGTGACAAAATATTAAATTTTTCATCAAATACAAAACTGGTATATTGAAAAAAAAATTATTGGTCAATAAATATTTCCGTGATTTGATATTTTTGAACGTGTCTGAAAAAAACTTGAACATTAGGGAAAAAAAGACTTCAATGTGTGTATAAAAATATCAATTGTTGGTCAAATGTGAACTTTTCGTGCTACCTTTCGATAGATTTACGAATTCATATGATCACCATAAACCAAAAGCCATGGAATCAATACAAAAATAATGTATAAATAAAATTTCGCATGTTAATAATTGCTACTCTTGGGGTTTTTCAATTAGCGTTTCCAAGCGAATCAACGCAATACAGAGCGAAACGCCACTGAAGTCCAATAAATAAATCATTTAGCTTGCATTTGCACAGCATGGCCATGCAAGTTGTATAAATGTTTGTACGGTACGGTTTGGTTTGTTTACTGAAATGGGAGAGTTTATTAAGTCCAATTGAGAATTCAAAGATTTAACTAAGTTACACAATAAAATCTTTATTATTAAACACTGCATAATCGCAAAATTATAAAATTACCAACGGGATAGATAGAAAAGTTCTGACATGCGGATCATTATTTAAATTAAAATGAAATTGGCGACACGCCACACACAATTTTAATCTAAAGGTCAGGTGCATTGCCGCCAAAAATATTCTCTTGACTTCATCAAATTTTAATGAACGTCCAACAAATGCATTAAAAACGTCAACATAATTTGAGACTATTTTGAAAAATTGACGACAAATCGTTGGGAAAAAAAATCTACTTCTTTTTTTAGCAATCAATATACAAGAGAGATATTTACAAAACATCAGACAATGGCAATCAACTATTTGTTTTAAGAAATTTTCAATGTTTACTAAATAAAAGTGTACTCGGCTACAAAGCGAACGAGCGTGTGTATCGATGAATTATCTGATGGCATTTCAAAACATAACTATCGACACGTGGGCGAGACACACAATTGACGTCGTTTTATAGAAATTACTAGCAGACCCTACGAATGCCAGCTTAAAGTTTTTTGTATAAATTTTAGAATGCAAAAAAAACATAAATAATTTAAAAACTTTTGGGAAAAAATATTATTCTTACAGGACCTTGCGTTTCGAATTTTGAAATTTCAACAACAGATTCGTGATAAGCAACCATGAAAACCTCCTAAAGCCAGTTTTTGCGAGAAAAATTGGAAAAAGGATATTTGCGTTATCCTTACAGGACCTTCCGTTTAGACTTTTTAAAAACTATTACCGGATGCGTGATCAGCGACCCCGAAAATCCCATAATGCCAATTTTTCCGGGGAAATTTTGGAAAAAGAATATTTTCGTTATCCTGACAGGACCTTCCGTTTCGATTTTTAAAAATCCCACTGCAGAGCTGTGATCAGCGAGCTCAGAAACCCCCTAATGCAATATTTCCTGGAACAAATGGGAAAAAGATACTTCCGTTACCCTTACAGGACCTTCCGTTTCGAGTTTTGAAAAACTATTACCGGATTCGTGATCAGCGACCCCAAGAACCCCATAATAGCAATTTTTCCGGGGAAAAATATGGAAAAAGGATATTTGCGTTATCCTTATAGGACCTTCCGTTTCGAATTTTGAAATTCCAACACCGGATTCGTGATCAGCGACCCCAAAAGCCCCATAATGGCAATTTTCCCGGGGAAAAATGAGAAAAAGGATATTTGCGTTATCCTTACAGGACCTTCCCTTTAGCATTTGAAAAATCGAACACCGGATTCGCGATCATAGACCTCGAAAATCCCTTAGTGGCAATTGCATCAAGAAAAATTGGAAAAAAGACATTTGCGATAATCTTGCAGGACTTTTCGGTTAGAATTTTGAAATTCCAACACCGGATTCGTGATCATTTTCCGGGGAAAAATGGGAAAAAGGATATTTTCATTATCCTTACAGGACCTTCCTTTTCGAATTTTGAAAATATAATACCGGATTCGTGATCAGCGCCCCCAAAAACCCCCTTATACAGATTTTTCCGAGGAAGAACGGGAAAAAGGATATTTATCCTTACAGGACTTTTCGTTTCGAATTTTGAAAATCTAGTATCGGATTCGTGATCAGCGCGCCAAAAACCCCCTTATACCGATTTTCCGAGGAAAAACGGAAAGAGGATATTTATCCTTACAGGACTTTTCGTTTCGAAATTTGAAAATCTTATATCGGATTCGTGATCAGCGATCCCAAACATAAAGCCAATTTTCCCGGGGAATAACGGGAAAAAGGATATTTCCGTTATCCTTTCAGGACCTTCCATTTAGAATTTTAAAAATCTAACACCGGATTCGCGGTCAGCGACCCCGGAAACCTTATGCCGATTTTTCCCAGGAAAAACGCGAAAAAGGATATTTGCGTTATCCTTACAGGACTATCCGTTTCGAATTCTAAAAATCTAACACCGGATTCGCGGTCAGCGACCCCGGAAACCTTATGCCGATTTTTCCCAGGAAAAACGGGAAAAAGGATATTTGCGTTATCCTTACAGGACCTTCCGTTTAGAATTTTGAAAATCTAATACCGGATTCGTGATCAGCGCCCCAAAAACCCCCTTATACCGATTTTTCCGAGGAAGAACGGGAAAAATGATATTTATCCTTACAGGACCCTTCGTTTCGAATTTTGAAATTCCAACACCGGATTCGTGATTAGCGACCCCAAAAACCCCATAATGGCAATTTTTCCGGAGAAAAATGGGAAAAAGGATATTTGCGTTATATTTACAGGACCTTCCGTTTCGAATTTTGAAAATATAATACCGGATTCGTGATCAGCGCCCCCAAAAACCCCCTTATACAGATTTTTCCGAGGAAGAACGGGAAACAGGATATTTATCGTTACAGGACTTTTCGTTTCGAATTTTGAAAATCTAATATCGGATTCGTGATCAGCGCGCCAAAAACCCCCTTATACCGATTTTCCGAGGAAAAACGGGAAAAAGGATATTTATCCTTACAGGACCTTTCGTTTCGAATTTTGAAAATCTAATATCGGATTCGTGATCAGCGACCCCAAAAACCCCATAATACCAATTTTTCCGGCGAAAAATCGGAAAAAGGATATTTGTATTATCCTTACAGGACCTTCCGTTTCGAACTTTGAAAATCTAATATCGAATTCGTGATCAGCGACCCCAAAAACCCCATAATGGCATTTTTTCCGGGGAAAAATGGGAAAAAGGATATTTTCATTATCCTTACAGGACCTTCCGTTTCGAATTTTGAAAATCTAATACCGGATTCGTGATCAGCGACCCCAAAAACCCTATAATGCAAATTTTTCTGGGGAAAAATGGGAAAAAGGATATTTTCATTATCCTTACAGGACCTTCCGTTTCGAATTTTGAAAATCTAATACCGGATTCGTGATCAGCGACCCCAAAAACCCTATAATGCAAATTTTTCCGGGGAAAAATGGGAAAAAGGATATTTTCATTATCCTTACAGGACCTTCCGTTTCGAATTTTGAAAATCTAATACCGGATTCGTGATCAGCGACCCCAAAAACCCTATAATGCAAATTTTTCCGGGGAAAAATGGGAAAAAGGATATTTTCATTATCCTTACAGGACCTTCCGTTTCGAATTTTGAAAATCTGCATAGCTAAAAACCTGCTCCTGGCAACGCAGATCATTTTGCAAAAAACCGCGTAAAAATCGGTCCAGTAGTTCTTGAGTTTTGTAATCTCAAACAAACAGACAAACAGACAGACAAACAGACAAACATCCATTTTTATATATATAGATTACTGACATTACTAGTAGTAAAGCTATTAAACCAGAAAATACTAAAAAATTACACCTTTTAGTGAATTGGGAATGATTCAAAGCAGTTGATATATAGATATTAAAGTTTATAAATAACTTTTTTTTTCTTCAATTACATTTGATGAATTATATATGATTTTTCACGATAATCGACAATTAGATATATTTTAGAAATGATTTAAGTATTTAGATATATTTTTTAAAGGCCTTTTTGGAGTAATTTGAGGTAGCTAAAACCGAATCTGACCGCGGGTTTGCTGCATCACCTATAAAGGGAAAAAATTGTTGATTTTCAAATTTTAAATATTTAAACCAATTTGTGAGTCACATATAAAAAACTAAAACTGTTACAGTCAAACTTCTGTCAAGCTCGGACCCTGTAGACTGTAATATCCATGGTACCAACAAGCCGGAGTAAAAATATAATTTAATTTTAAAATGTTGAGCTGATACAGCAAAAAATATGGACATATTCGGATTCAGCGACCACAAGTTACCCAAAAAAAAGTGTTTTGTAGGCACCGCCCAGAAGTGTCCGTTTATGAGAAGCTTCCACTATATAATATTTCTATTCCAAAGAACAATTTTACATAGATACCAATTCTTACATTTGTTAGGCATTGCAACCGATTAACAACAGAGGTCGTGAGAGAAGTTAAGAATCCGAATGTCTGATTGTCTATTAAATACGTTATGCTAAATTTAACTTTTCCTGATCTCTCACCACCAAAATGTGTGACTGTGTGATTGATTTAATGGACAGCCTCTTAATATTACACGAAATCAATACAAAATTTTCTAAACGGATTTATCTGAAATTGGGCAAGGATAAGACCCGCCGTACACTTGAGCTAAGTTAGCTCAGCTATGTGCCTGTTTAGAACTTGACGTGGCGTGTTTTGTTGCATGCAAAAGTGAGGATAAGATGAAGCACCAAGCGTCTAAATCTAAACAAGCACATACCTGAGCTGCCTTAGCTCAAGTGTACGGCGGGCCTTATCCTTGCCCAATTTCAGATAAATACGTTTAGAAATTTCGTATTAAATCTCAAGCTTTTAAACTTGAGCTGCCTTAGCTCAAGTGTAAAAGCTTGAGATTTAATTACAATATCGACACATTGAAATATGCTCCACAGTTACAGTTGCCATCCTCTTTTTAATTGGATCTGAAAACATCCGGACGAATTTTTTTATGTGTCCGGAGAATTTCAACGTTTACATAAAACCAAGACATCAAAAAGGGCAAAACATGGAGTTACTTCCCTGTCTCAAGTGTTAGGCTTTGTCTCTTAGGAGTTGTCCATATAGCAGTGCAACGAGTTTCTTATTTTTTCATTAAAATCTACTGTTTTGGATTGGCCTGCACGCAGCATGACAAACCTTGCCCTGCGAATGAAATTGACGCGCTAATTTTCGGATTTTTAAAAAAATCTCACATTGTAGGGTCAAATGTATTTTCATGCTTGCCATCGCAGTGCGCGCCTGCACTTGGAGAAGCATAACAACTTAGGATACCATACATATCTGCTGCGCCACATTGTTAAAAAATTAAACAAACACAAATTTTCTAGTAAAACAACATGCAAAAAACATAATCCGCTGATCATTATCTGTTCTTATTTTGATTGTATTAGAAAAAAACAGTCAAACCTCGATAAGTTAAATGTGAGGGGACAGAAAAAAATCGAATTATCAAATATTTGGAAATTACTGAGGCTTACATAGAAACAGGGTTCAGAAGGATTAAAAGAAAATCCGAGTTTTCAAGCAATCCGAGGTAATCGAGGTTCGACTTATCGAGGTTCAACTGTGTTTTTTGTCCTTGATTGAAAATAATATTTCTGTATTGATGGTCTTTTATCAAATTAAGACGCAAAATCCTAATCAAATTTGGAATTATACTTGAAGCGAAAGGCCTAAATGTGTTTTTATTTCATATCATAAACAAATACAACTGGTACAGTTAATCATTTGGTATCATAAATTAAATGATAAAAAATATTACATGCTTTCCGTAGTAAAAAAAAATTTGAAAAATAATGTCAATTGTTTCTCAATTTAGTCTTTTTTATTCAAAACAAAAATTATTTGAGTTTTCTGACTTTGAACATGACTTTAAGTTCAAAAAATCAGCAAATTTCTTCATAAACAAAAACATTTCAACGTTTACATTAAGAAAAAACAACGAATTTTAACAGAAATGCAAAATACAGCCTGGTTCGTGCGGGTAAGGGAGATAGTGTCCAAGATCGGGCGTTTCTAGATTGTCCTTTGAATCTTTCGCAATGACGGGAAGATTTTTGTTTTTCAAAATTTTCACGTTTATCTTTCAGATCAATAGGCGACTTCTTCATACATTTTCCAGTGCAGCGAAAACACGAAGCTAACCAGTGTTTGCTACACTACAATCGATAAAAGAACCATACAAGGAATAGCGTTTTTCGTGCCCCTGGGTTAACTTTTGAATTCGTGTAGTTTTCACTTTGATTGAGGGCTTTTTGGAAAGGGCACAGTCTCTAGTTTCATCCATATATGGCTTCAAGAGCCACCGATTTGCAGGGGGATAGTGCGGGGTTAACGAACTTTCTCGTGGGCACAAATTTTGTTTTCTGTGAAAAATCACGAGAAAATTCATTAACCCCTCACCATCCCCCTGCAATTCGGTGGCTCTTGAAGGCATATATGGAGGAAACTAGAGACTGTGCCCTTTTCAAAAAGTTCTTAACCAAAGTGAAAACTTCACTGATTCAAAAGTTAGTTTAGTGGCAAAATCGTGCATCGTTCTTTGTGTGCTTGACACTAGAGGGTCATGAGTCAGAGGGTATTTTTCCCCAAAATTGATGGCTAATGATACTAAAATGTTGTCAGCCATGAAGGTATTTCACTGTAAAAACTATAAAAAGTATACCAGCTGTTTTTTTTTGGACATCTCCATAGTTTTTACACCGTTCGCAGCTCGACTGCTCCGAAGTTGAGAACGATGCAGAAAAAATGTTTAATTCAAATTAATTTGGCAAAGCTTGTTTTTTGACATTTAAGGATTAAGGGTGAGAAATTAATTTTCTTTTGTTTAGTGCTATTTTAATAGTTTCTACTGTGAAAAAACGTCATAACAAACAACATTCCAGCATCACAAGGTGTTATTTTGGCAAAAAAAAAGAAAAAAAAAGAAATTACCCTCTCACTAATGCGCCTCTAGTGTCGGGCACATAAGATTTACCCCTCGAGTGAAAATATCACCAGTGAACTTAAAGTTTTCTTTGATCCGAAAAATGTATTGGTGTTTCTTTGACCTAAAAACAAATCAAAAATGCTCAAAAACTATGATTCAAGCAAAATCACGAGGACGACACCAAGTAAACACGACAGTTATTTTTATGACACCACGAAGGTATAAGAATATTTTAGTATGATGCAATTATTACCTACATTTTGCATTCAATATTTAACTATAATAACCATTTATTACACACGATTTGAATGGGATTTTATTTAAATTACTCTAGTTTATGAAACACTATAAATTCTCTCATTAGCCGGTTAGTAACATGGCTATGGGTATTGAAATATCGATTAAATCTGTCACAGTTTGTAATTAAAAACAGCAGACGGGTCTCTGGGTAGCAAAACCTGAACAAAAACGAATTTTGAATTTCTCAATTTTGCTATGCAGAAAATTTACACAAAAAAAAGACTTTTAAATGGTTAACTGGAGCTTGAATGTGCCCTTTTAAAAGAGAAAAATAATTTCGCTTTGAGTCACCGAACATTAAAATATCATTAAAGTAATTAAAGCAAAACAAAACCTTCAAATTTTTATCTAAGATGAAGCAATCATTTTGTCGATTATCATAATAAGGGATAGACATTATAATCATGAAATTTGCTTGTAAGTCAGGTAAGAAATGGCAACGATTTTAGGAATTTCGCTAGAGATTTGTATTGGTTGACAAAGAAAAACTAATTTTCATAGAGTTAACTAACAGATATTTAAGTTATCCACCCCGAATCCGATAGGAAATCAAGTTTAGCATGAAAAATGGTTAGTAAAATTTAGTTTTTTGAAAGTATCCCCCCTCTTACCTCAGCCTCTAAAAGTTGATTATCTTCCGGTGTGGATGGTAGAGGACATCCGGCTCCGTCCTCTTCCTCCTCAACCAATTCATCGTCGTCGTCATCCAACAGATCGATGTCCTGGGAGACGAGGGAGTCTGTATCGGGGAACCAGCCACGGCGTTTTCGCAGGCTCATATCCGAGTTTAGGATGGCATCACTACCTCGCAGAGGGCATTTCTCGTCCACCAAGTCCTCAGAGATTGGCGGCAGACGGAGGGCGCTTGGAAGTACAGAAATAATTTCCTCTTTGCTAGACATTATTATTATTTTTGAAGCCTCTGTTGACTCTCCCGTCGAATCTCGATATCGATCAGAAGATTGATCTCTATAAATGACGAAATGATAAACAGATTAGATGCGTGTCACGTAAGTGCAGAAGAAATTCACGTGGACTTTGGCGAATTGTGATTGAAGTTTCTGCTTGCGATCGTTGGGTGCTTTTGTCGGATGTTGACCTTTGGAACCACGGACATCGCCGAAGCGTGTAACGGTACCACTCACTGGCACAGAAACAAAACAAAAAGAATTTCTTTTTCGTTCACTTTAATCTAAATGGCAATTCGCCTCGACTGTTTGTTACATAATTTTACAACTTAGAAAAACATCTTGAGGATAGATTTCTCAACACTTTGCAAAAATTACATATTTATATTGCAGGTGGATGAGACGTGGGGACAGGTCAATGTTCCGAAAAACGCACTCGATGACACCACAAAGGCTAGAATATCGCAAACCAGAAGAAAAACTGGTCGCTGCCCCGACAACGACAATGACGGAAGTCGGTTTTGAATGTTGCCCTCTTCAGCAAAGCAGGAAGTAACCGGACACGTGAATTTCCACTGCAACGCAAGGCGAGGCTTAGCCACCAAGTTAACAAGGGGCGCCCGCGAAAGCGAACAAAATAATGCCAACAAAACTTACGTCTCTCACGTGAACTACTGGAGACCCAAATCAAGTGTGTCCCCAAAGAAGAAAAACCTGCAAACCACGGAAGGCGCTGAAGGTAAACTAATAAGGGTACAACTGAAGCACAATGCGGCCACCTAAAATACTGCGACAGCTAAGCTAGTGACGTATTCCACTTTTCGACGATTAGTGAACTGCGAGAGAAAAAAATCGAGGACGGACTTCGCACTACTGCTAGATGATTGTTGGGTGTTCAGCTGATGTGGTCGTGGAGAGCAATTAGTTTTCTACTTCACTGATTGAATTTTCCGAATCGCACTAGAATATCTACAGATGCTTCTCAATAATCCATCATCCGTGGAAAAACACTCAGCTACGATCGAATTTTCATTGTTTTCACACAGCGATCTAGCTAAACTGTTGCACTTCACTCGGCCACCAATTTCAATTGTGAAAATCTGTCGAATTTGCAGTATGAAATAAAATTATAATTTTCAGCTGTAATTTTTTCACTTCTTTTCCAACTGAATTCCACTGGAAAACAAACGTCAAATGACGTCAGAAAAGATTAGTCCAGACTTTTAGCGCGATTTGAATTCTATTTTCAAAAAACGTCTCGAAAAGAAAAATTATTATTTTGAAGCTAAACAAGCCACTGACTAAAGTTCACACAAATACTGGTTATTTCCAAAGCTAGTCTACAATTTTATGGACCGATTAAGTTTTTAGAAAGTCACCATTAGCGATTTGGCGGATGAGAAGAGAACTAAAGTTATTCCAGCCAGTGTTGCCGGAAGAACTTACGCCTGAGTGCTTTTTGATCTGCAAATTAAGGAAAAAAAATGCTTTTGACTTTGAAAAAAAAATTCGGTTTTTGAGAACCACATAATAGTAAGGGCGTGTGCGAAGCGTTCTAATTCCGGTTCTGATTCCATTTTTTATTGGAAAGTTTCTAGTTTCTAGTTCCTTCTTAGTAGGACAGTCTATTAACTCCAAGATACCTCAGATATGAGTTTTTTCCTTATATTAAATGATTTCAGTTATTTTAGCAATGAATTAATTTTTCTGTTTTCACCGTGCGAAACGGGCTTATTGCATACTAATTCTAGTACGTTTTCATACATTTACTGGAAACTTTCCAATAAAAACGGGAATTATAATGGAATTAACATGTAATTATATCGTTTTTTTTAAATTAAAAAATAAAAAATTTGAATTAAAGATTCAAAACCCAAGAGACAGATTAAAAACGGTTTAAAATAAAATAATGTTAGTAAACATTTTTTTAATTATGGCAAAGGTAAAGAAATATTAACAGAAACAAAATTATTTCCTGAAAATGAACTCGGATTTTAGATTTTCCAAATTCGGTTTATGTACAACATTTTAGAATAAATTAAAAAAAAAATAATACAAAATATGATGAAAGGACGAGAATTTAAAAAAGTATTAATGTACATATCAGAGATGCAAAACGTTATTGCAATAACGAAATGATTTTTCTTTTTTTTTTCTTTAAAATTACATGGCAATGTTATATTAACGAATAACGTTACAATACCGATAACGTAACGAAAACCGAAGAAAAAAATATTTCGTTTTTTCGCTACACACTTTTATTTGGCTTCTAGAAGTGTTTAATTTCCAAAATAAATTAAGTTAGTTCTATTAAACAGATAAAGAATTTAATTGTGGAGGTATTACTCTCTACTTTTTCAAGTAAAAGGCAAAAGATAAAATCGATTTGCAAAGATTGATTTTTAAAAGAACAAAAAATCAAGTATTTGGTTATTTTGTTTAATGGCATTAATTAAAACTAAGACCCTTTATTTTAATTACGCGTTTATGGCAAGGATATTAAACAGCAACAGTAAGTTAAAAATGCTAAAGAACTATATTCGATCAAGAAGCTTATGTAGTTCAAATTTTTCCTAGTTTTCAGTAGAAAATTCAAGGCCCGACATTTTTAACAATAACAGAAATGTCGGGCCTTGAATTTTCTACTGAAAACTAGGAATCACTAAAAAAAACTTTATGAGATTTATTGGAGAAGTAGCGAAGAGATACTTGAACGGATTTGGCATCTAGACAATTTTTTTCTTGAAACTTTTTAAAAATCATTGGCAGGGCAAAATAGAGAAAATCAGCATTGTGAATAAATTATCTTAAATAAAAATTGAACTTAGTAATTTATGTGGAACTTAAATTATTTAAGTACACACCAGTTCTCGGACATTTTGCAGCCTGCCTGGCTTTGGTGAAACTTTTGTGTTACCTTTCGAATTATATGAGTAGTGTCATAGGCTTCTGTGATCCGAAATTCCTCTTCCATTTTCAGTGGATATTGCAAAGGCGCCAAATAATAATTTACACAAATCATGCCTTACCTAACAGTGAAACCTTGAATAGTGGGATATTCAAGGTTTCACTGTTAGGTAAGGCATGATTTGTGTAAATTATTATTTGGCGCCTTTGCAATATCCACTGAAAATGTTAAAAACAATGGAAATCTTTATAAAAGAAAACCCTTTTCTAGTCATGTTTAGAACTTTATTGCTGGTAAATATAATTTTACTTATATATTACGAATATATTATGTTTAATAAACAATATTAACACCTTTTTGTTCTGTACTTAATTTTTTTTATACATTTATATTTAACTTTTTCCATACTTTTTGTTTAAAGCGTACAAATCCTTTTACGCTGAGATTTACCTCTAAAATAGAAAATATTCGACAAAAAAATATAATAGAAAACAAATTATGATTAGATACAATTATGTAAAGGAATGGCAAATGAAATTTGTTGATTTATTCATTCATTTCTTTTAAAATTAATTATGCTTAAATCTCCATCCTACATCGTAAATTTATTCTAATGAGTTTAATGTCAAGAGTTGCTTCAAAACTTTGGTCTGCGATGTTTCCCGGATCTCTCCAGCCAAGAACATTTCATCGACGACAGTGTAGACTTTATAGAAATTGAAGACCAAGTCCAATTCACAGACATTGTGGAAATATTCGTTCAGTACTTCCACGAAATTGTGAATAGCTTCTAGATAGCATAAATTATTGTCGTTCACGTCGACACAAATGCAGAAGTAGAGTCCAGCGTATCGCCGATAAACAATCTTGAAATTTCGGAACTGAAACGAGATAAATTAGAATTTCTTGCTTTCATTCTGCCGCTGACTTTGTAAGCAGCACAATTAAGTGATAAGAATTCAAGTGAATGGGATGGATGTGATTAATTCACAGAAGAGGCGTTTTCGGCTAAAAGTGGTTGACAGGAAGCAAAAATCAATAGATGGGAATCTTGTCGGGAATTTCACTTTCTTACACTACTTGTTCTAATTTAATACATGGAATTGTTCTACCTCAACGAAATTTGTGTGTTTTGCGTCCCGAACGGTTACTACTGCATGAACTTCCTCGATTAATTTCTGTTTCTCGTCGTCATCGAAATTCATGTACCATTTTGCTAAGCGGGTCTTTCCAGCACGATTTTGTATCAAAATAAATCGAATCTACAACAGAATATGGTTGTGTTTAGTAAATTTTAGTTAATTGTAGAGAAAATAATCAAAATTAGTTGTTAGTTACCATTTTTGAGCGAGATTTTCCAAAATCGGTCGCCTTCGAAAAAATTTGCAAATCGTATTGTCAAAATGACACCCTCTAAAACAGTGGGATGCGAAAGAACCCCCCGAAAAACAAACCGATTGAACCCGTTTCGGATTAGAGAAACTATGAACTAGAGTGCTCTGAAAAATGGTTCGAAACGTTTACAAAATTAAAAATTTTCATTTAAAGAAGCAAACAATTTATAATAATAAAAATACATTCTTGAAGTATTTCAAAAACATTTTTTCTCATCCAATTGCATAAAAATAAAAATCCAAAAATTTATTCAAACTAATCTGGTAACACAGGTAATCCAGAGCACGGTGTGTCAACTTAGAACAAAAAGTAAATTTCATTTTTAGTTCCGATTTCAAACACGGTGCGCTGTTGTTGCATGCGTTTTTCGTTTTTCAAACATGATGGCGCGTGTGTCGCATGTTTTTCCCGACTTGACCATGATTTGAGGTTAGTTTTTTTTCTCTTCATTTTGGGGCACATATTAATTCCTGTAATTTTTCAAGTATCAAAACACCGGTATTTTAGGAAGAATCAGAGAACGATTCGTTTGAGTGGGTAGAATTGAAGCAGTTGTACCTTGAAACCCGTTGTGAGCCATCAGTTTCGCCCCTGAGACTTCGCTGTCGGTTTTGCCCAAAGTTGTGACATTCTGTGCGGTTGGGGCGCATCACTGCTTAAGAATTTTCCACAGTGATACAATTTAACTGCTGAAAGGTATCTCCATTTATTTGCAATTTTTGAGAAAATTTCATGGTGTATTTCTAGGTCACACAAACTACATTAACGATGTTTCTTGGGAGCCCGAGGGCGAATATTTAGCTTTAGTCAGTGAGGACCACACCTGCATACTTTTGCAGTCAGAGACGTGATTATTTGGGATCTGAGGAAGTCGAGGTAATGATCTCGGGATAGTCTTACTTTGCTACAATAAATTCTAATTCCTCTTCCAGTCGTTCGAGACACTCGAGCATTCCATGAAGACGGAGGCAAAGTTGCCTCAAAATCAAGCCCCACTTAAGCTTTATGGTGGGCTTTGCTGGCACTATCGCCTTCCCTATATCGTAGCTGCGTTTGATTGTAAACTGCTTTTGGGACGGCTCTGGAGCTCTAGCGCTTGGCTCGACACATTTGGCTTGTCCCTCGTCTTCACTGCCACTGCAGTAATGTGATATTTATTTAAAAATAACAAAACAAAATGTGATATCTATTTAAACATATATTGAAATTTAAAATAAAAAAAAATTTAAAAGATATTGGTTTTGTTTTTTCAAATTTTTATTGGATTTTCTAGCGAGAAAAATGTATCAAGGGCACAAACCAAGTTTAGCACAGGCGAGAACTACCCAATACTCAAACCAAAATAGTTCCGATTTCAAACACGGTGCGCTGCAGTCAATAAGCCAAAGTTGGGCGTCTATTATTATATATATTGTCTATGATCCAGAGTAGACTTCGAACTTACCTAGGACCTATCTGAAGTGACCAGTAAGTGGGAACTATTTAGAATTCTAGTCACTTCAGAAGTTTATGCAGTTGGGATTCGCCCTGTTCTCAGTGAAATTAGATGAAAGTTTTCAGTCCACACCGAAAAATCATGTTTTTGAAGACGTTCGCTAGTCAGATTACTGTCAATTCACTCTCGAAACAAAGCCTTCGCACGTATTCCGCAGCAGCGCCCAAATTTGACCATCTACAGGTAGGATCTCTATTTGTCTATCGAAAATCTGTAATTGTTTATTTTCTTCCGAATGTCAGGAGGCAGCATTAAAGGAGAATTGCATTTTGGTGGACGAGAATGACAAACCCTTGGGATACTCCTCGAAACGAGACTGCCATAGAGTTCAGCCATCGGGAGATGTGAAACTTCATCGGGCCTTCAGTGTCTTCCTTTTCAATGCCCAGGGGGAAATGCTGGTCCAGCGGAGATCCGTTCACAAGGTAGGTTTTGTAATCCGTCAAAGCGTTTGGGATCCCGCTTTAACATAAAATTGTTTCAGATAACCTTCCCGGATCGCTACACAAACGCCTGTTGTAGCCACCCACTTCATGACATTGACGGAGAGCGGGAGGAACTAAATGCGATTGGTATTAGGCGGGCAGCACAGCGGAGACTTAACTACGAACTAGGAATTCCACCAAATCAAGTGGATTTCAACAACTTTCATTTGTTTTCTGTGAATTAATCCTTCTAAATTTCAGATTAGACCAGAGAACTTTCACTATTTGACCAGGATTCACTACAGCAATCAAGGGGACGGGACGTGGGGTGAACACGAAATCGATTATATTCTCTTCCTGAAAAAAGATGTCGATCTCAATCCAAATTCGAACGAAGTCAGTGAGGTCCGATACATCAAACGACAACAGTTGGACAACGAGATTTCAGAATTGAGCGCTCCGATGACCCCCTGGTTTGAACTCATCCTGAAATATCGACTGAAGCTGTGGTGGGACAATTTGCATAAACTGAGTCATTTTGAAGATGTGAAAACGATACACAAATTATCGTAGGAAAAAACTATTTTCTTTGTTGTACTTATTTGAAATCTCTCAGACAATAAAATTCTACCAGTTGGAGATTTGTTAATATTTTTTTTTATTAAACAATTCCATGTATTTTTTTATTCTGACAATAAATGATTTTTATATGAAGGTGTTCTGAAAATTGTGGAGTTTTGTTTTTATTATGAAAGTAAAGAGTTTGGAAATTATTGCAAAGAATTGCGACCGAAGACATGCTGATAAAAGTTTTCTTTTGGAATTAAGAAAAATTAAAGCTTTTCACGAGTTAATAATTAAATGTTATTGTTTTCAATTTTTATAAAGCACGACAAATTGATTTAGATATCTAAGTATTTTATTTTGTACAACCTCTTCTCCATTACAACAAAATTTTTGGGAAAAAATGTGTTTGCAGTTTACATGAATCAAAAAAGTCTGACATATTCATATTTGATTGCTGTTTTGTATTTTTTTTTTTTACTTTTCATGCATATAAGTACGGTGACCATATTTTTCAACAAAATAAAGGACAAAAACACTTTTTTTTTAGGAAAATAAGGGACAAAAAAGGAAAAGTGAATAAGTAGTCCATGTGAAATACCCTTTATGATGTGGTTTTAAAACTTTGGAAACAAATTTCTGCTGGAATGAAAGACTGTAATTTTAATGAAATACTGTAATTTAACTTAATGTAATACTTCAGCGATTTTTAGATTCTTCTACGGATAGATTCTTTTTACGATAAAACTCACACAAACAATGTCTTAATATCTAAATGTGAAATATGAATGTTCCGCATTATCTGAGGCCGCATTACACAAAAATTTTCCCAAATTTATGAGTTTATGGTGTGACATATTAAAATATTAGTGTGAAATATTACAGAACAATTGACACATCATGGCAAAATAAGGGATGTTTAAAGTTATAACAACAAAAGTTATAACTAAAAAAAGGGATCAAGTCTCCGTCTTCTCCCCTACACTTGATAAGCTTGTTTAAAAAATAGTATTTTTTATTTTATCCTTTTTAGCCTCCTTTTGTATTTCTCGTACATGCATACAGATATATTGTATTGTCATCGGGATTACGTATGTATGTGTGCAAAATTTGAGCGGAAGTGGGCCAAAATTAGATTACAAGATTTGACCTAACAAACTAAACAAACAAGTGAAATTAAACAAAAGCTTTAAAAAAAGGGGCTGTCTTTTAACCCTTTGTCGACCGCCCGTACTTTTAAGTACCACCAACTTTAAATCTTTATATTTTTTGTTTATCCAATAGTATCAACATCCTATACTTCTATATACCACAGGCGTAAATACCACCCCTCCATAAAATTAGTTCATGTCTTTTTTTTAAATGCTTTCTGGAAGCATTTTCAACGAAAAAAAGTCATGGTTATTGATTTTTTGTTGTTCACTTCCTGGGCCACAAATCTTTCACAGCGAATGGGACATTATATGTGTTAGCAAAAGGTTAAAAACTACTGAACTTAAAAATTTCAAAAGACTGATCCCAAGCAACCAGATAAGGCATAATGCCTTAGATTAGGGCGTGGTGTCTTAAAATTGGTCGTTTTTTAAGACAAAATTGGTCGTTTTTTAAGACACCACGCCCTAATCTAAGGCATTATGCCTTATCTGGTTGCTTGGGATGGGTACATTTTCCACTATTCAAAACTAATGGGACACATATGTCCCGCCATAAAGTTCTACTGTGAAAGAGTTAAAATAAAGGACGTCTGTACACCGTATATATTTAAGAAAATTATTAAATCACTTGAAAAATCGAAATCGCAACGGATAAAAAAGAAAAGCCAATCATTCATTATTCATATAGATAGGCATAAAAACGAAATATGAGGCAAAACTTTTAATTGAACAAAAAAAAACATGATTGTAATTGTAAAAAATCTTCTGCAGTTGCATGGGAGACGGAGAAGGATTGGTCCGACTGAACTACGTCCGAATTTTTGACACTTTTTATACCCGTATGGTAAAACCAAAGGGTATATTAAATTTGCCTTACCGTTTGTAACGCCAAGATCCCGTTATCACACACAAAAATGAATTACACCAATGTGTTTAGAATGATAAAAAAAATAGAATTTTGCATGTCCGTCCGCCTGTCTGTCTGTCCGTCTGTCTGTCTGTCCGTCCGTCTGTGGCGCGGATTGCGGGCGCACGGATTGAGCTAGAGACTTGAAATTTTACGCAGATTCTTTTTGTAAATATCGCAAAAACGGTGCATCTCATCAAAGAAGTCCAAGAACAAAAGTTATTTAGGATATGATTCTACATAAAACTTCCACACATCAAAATCCGATTGGAATAAATTTTAAAAAATCTTATTGGAAAGTTTGACTTCAAAGTGGAATTTTGATACAACTGTTCGCTGTTCACTTAAACTTCGAACAATGCCATATCACCATACGGGTTTTCAATAATTGCCAGATTGGCAATTATAGCTTTTGTTATGTTTGCCAAGTAGTCGAGATGACGCACTGTTTGTGTGAAAATATTTCGGTTGCCTAGGGGATGGGGGGAACGGATTGTCCACATAAAAAGATATACTACCCAAACCAGGAATAGTTCGCGTATCAAGAATTTTTTAGAACTTATTGTTGAAGACTGATTTGCTTTTTTTTTATTTTAATCATGAAATACATTTATTTTTAATACAGTTACTTCTGCATTTTTTATTAGAATTGTCGACAAAATCAAATACGAAAAAAATGCCATTGATTTGAAGTTCTAAAAAAAATTCTTGATAGGCGAACTATTCCTGGTTTGGGTAGTAAGTATATTCTACAATCAGGCATATCAGTAACTTCATATTCTTAAAATACATGGAACGTTTTTTATTTGGAAATTTTCTCATAAACTAATAGATTTTCAAAAAATTAGTATAAAGGAAAATTGTAATCAACAATTTTTTTGTAGAAATTAAACTTATTTGTACAAGTGTTACCCTGGAATTGCGAGGGTTTAATTTAAACAATTCGTCGGCCAAGAAATTAATCTTGTATGTTGTTCTAAAGGTTAATTGAAATTGACAGAACTTGTAGTTTTGCGGTATCAAACACTTACCACATGTCTACTTATTCGTTGGGAAAAAAATTATTTCACATATAAAAATCTGGGCGCATCATACAACTTTTAAATCCTATAAAAAAAACAAACAAAACGATTAAAACGTTCTAACTTTAAAAAATGCAATTCACACTCAAGAAAAAATAAGATAACTTCCGACGATTAATGAATTTAAATTAGTACAACAAACAACAGTAGGGGTATTCACTTCACCTCGTAAAACCTTCGCAAGCATCGCAAACTTTGCCAAAAACTCAGTTTGTGGAATTTGCGACGGTTTTGTGAGATGGAATGAATACCCCTAATATACTAGAAACAATAACCATTTAATAATATCAATTGTTTAACCATAATATGCAGTGCACCAAGATATATACTTAACTAAAATCGTAAGAAAAGATTACAACATTTAAGAGAAAATATTGCATCAAGTGGCTCTTTTTGGAAATTTCCGACTTTCTTCTTGGCCGTTTTTCCCCAAAATTACAAAATAAACACATTTTTTTCAAAGATTTTTATCTTGTAAGCAACAAGAGCGATACCAAAACTGAATATCATTAATATGATTTAACAAATCCACTACTATTAATAATTCTTATCCTATCTCTACGTAAATGAATGATTATTTTTTTCATGTTTGTGAGAAATGAGTTGGAGATCATAGACAACACGCGGCCGATCTCGGATGGAGAGCGATAATAGAATTTTGCGGCCTACACCCAATCCAGCCCCAGACTATAAAAGTGACCGTTGTTGGGAGATTCAATTCAGTAGACATTTAAAGTGTCGAGTCGAATCTTTCAAAGTGCTGTGGTAAAAGAAAATTAACAATATCAATATGAGATTGGGAGCAACAGTACCGAATTTCAAGGCTGATAGTACTAAGGGCCCAATTCAATTTTATGATTGGCTTGGCAAATCGTAAGTGGAAAATAATTCAAAATTTAAAGAATTAATTCTTTTTCTGTTGCATATAAGGTCAAAAAAATGTTGAATCGGTAAAAAATTGAGATGAAGTTCTTTTTGCTTCTTAAAAAAACGGTGGTTCATAATAGTTTTCAACCTTATTACTGTTGACCGTTTGACCTTTAATACTCAAGCAAAACGACAATTATATATTTTTTACTCCAAAAACCGATCAGTTCTCTTAACTCTGGTGTCGTGCTACATTTCAGGGGGAGTGAATTTCGGAAGAGTGGATTGGCCATTCCGTCTATATTTGATCTGTTGCACACAAATTTTTTGAATTTTTTACATCGTTTCAAGAAAACGGAAAATTGAAAAATGATGCCAAGATTCTGATTTCTTAATAGCATCAACAAAAAAAATTCTGAAAGTTTCATTCAGTAATTCCAATCATTTGATTTCATTTAACATGAGTTAGTAGGGATGGTACGGGGAATCTTGGGTCAGCTTATCACCTAAAACATGCTTATTGGTGCCCGTGAACTCCTCTAAAAGTTTCATGCTAATCGGTTCAGTGGTTCTTAAGTTATAGGCGAACCTACAGACAAACAGAAAGTAATGTACATGAATTGAGGAAATTGGTGACCTGTGGCCTAAAACCCACCCATTGACGCTAGTAAGCTCCCCTGAAAATTTCATCCAAATCGGTTTAGTGGTTCTCGAAGCGAACAGACAAATAGAGAGACACAAATCCATTTTAAAATTATTAATTTTTCCCAAATAATAGCTGTCTCAACAAAGAAACATAACACAGGGACTACATTGACTTTTATTTCTGGTGTACCAGCAAAACTGTTTGCTAAAAAGCCAGTGTGGACCAATCTGGTTTACCAGTTTTTCTGGTAAGGCAGTGCTGGTATACCATTTTCGTAGACAGCGCTGGTATACCAGATTTTGACAGGCAACGAAATTAAAATGGCGGAAACTATATTTTCGAGAAAAAATACATGGGAGCTTATAATTATTTTACGAGAAAAATAATTTTGAATAGAATGCACATTCTAGATATTACAAGAGAGTCGATTTGAGGGGGCAAAGGGTAGATTAGTTCTTTTCCAGATGTTTAAAGCCAATATTTT
This sequence comes from Chrysopilus asiliformis, assembly GCA_964034945.1. Classification (NCBI taxonomy): domain Eukaryota; kingdom Metazoa; phylum Arthropoda; class Insecta; order Diptera; family Rhagionidae; genus Chrysopilus; species Chrysopilus asiliformis. The sequence continues at coordinate 9,905,775 of OZ035961.1, forward strand.
GGCAACCACAATTTGTTGTTTCCTGTTCAGTGACATTTCGCCTACTGAACTGTTTTACCAGAATTTGCCCACCAAACAAATTTGACAGATTGCGACTAAAAGGCTTACCAGCTGGTATACCAGAAATAAAAGTAAATGTAGTCCCTGTGTAAGAAAAGAAAAGGTACAATTGAGGCATTAAAAACTAGAGTGGACCAACCCACATGTCGAAATCGTGAATTTTTTTGTGTTTGAATCACTATTGCGAGTAAGTTTCTAGATAAAAATGTTTGGATGCACAAAAGAACATTTCAACATTGAGTAATAAAGTCTACACAAATTTTTTTTACCAAAAAACAGTAAATAATAGTACAAAAGTGAAAAAGCTTCAAAAACTCGATTATGTGGGTTGGTCCACTCTAGCTTTTAACGCCTCAATTGTCAGGGGCCCATCGTCACATACTCTATATGATGACATAAAACGTTTATTTAAAGTGAAAAAAATGAAGTGTGGATTTTATTACATTATTTTTATTGCAAAATTTTAACAAATAATACTATGTTACGACGATAACAGCTATTTTAATAGCAAATGTGAATACCGTTTTGTGATAGAACCTAAAAATTATGTAATTCACGTAATATCGAAAAATAATATCATTTTTTTCTGTTATCTCAAATGAATATTTACCTCACTCAAAAATAATCAGTCCATACAAATTATAATTGCTTTATTAAATTATTTTATCAACAAGATTTCTAAAATTAGTCTAAATTCAAATTGAAGATATTAAATTGACATTTGAACCTGTTTATAATTTTTTTTATTCGCCTTTAAAAGTCGCCTAAAATGTTTTGCAATTTCAATCAAATCACACCGAAAAGTCACTTTTCAAGAATACAAAACAACTGATAATTATGTTGACGGTAAATATTTTTGCAGAGTTTAACCTTCGATATTTTAATCTCAAGTTCAACAAAAAAAAAAAGTAAAAATTTGATTAAAATAGGTGCACCTTGTCTAGACAACATATTCACAATTCTATTTTTGTTAACATTGATATTTGAAATCAGTGGGACCTCAACCTCTGTAAAAAATTGTATGCTTTAATTTCTTTCTTAGCGCGATATTACACACGGCAACTTTCGGGCTTACTTAAGCCGATTTTTGGGAGAAACGACTGAGGAGGGAAAAGTTGCCACTCGAAATCATGGCTTATCGACAAACTGCATACATGCAAACCGTGTGAACGGGTTTGGGAAAAGTAGTAGGCAGAAATCATTTTCGTTCTGACCGTCAGCAGGTAAAGATCTTGGGAAGTATATGAGCAGCAGCAATTTCAATCGTTTGAGTCCACACACACGCATGTAAACTTGTGTAGCATATGCAAACAGGATTGGCTTATTTAAGCCACAAATGTAAGCACATTGGCTTATTAAGCCCAAAAGTTGCCGGCTTAAATAAGCCCGAAAGTTGCCGTGTGTAATATCGCGCTTAGAGATTTTAAATAGTTATAGAAGTTGTAACCATTGGTAATGTTTGTTCACATTACTTAATTATTTTTAAATAATTGCCGATAGCCGGTTGAACTTGCCCTACATTTTTACGTTTCTTTTAAATACTTTTCATTCAAGGAATCAGCAGTGCAAGATCGCTTCAAACTATATACTATAAATAACTTCAATAACTTAAAACGTGAAGTGAAATTTCATTCCATCGATTTATTAGAGATATGGTAGTACCAGATGGCGTAATTACAAATGTTGTCCTCCCCTTTCTAGAAATAATATGTTTCTAAAAGCTTCTATTTAGCTTGCTTTCGTATTTGTCTATCTGTCAGGCTCAAATCTTGTAATCTAATTTTGATGCACATCCACTCATCCGATTGACTTGAAATCCATAACGTACGTAACTCCGATGATAATACAACATTTTCACCACTTCGTCCTTGTAAGGATAACGGTTCTGATGTTAAGAGTTCTGTGAGGATAACGGGAAGTACTATTAGGATAACGTGATTATCCTTTTTCTCAAATTTTAAAAGTATTAACAAGTGTACTAAAAAGAAGAAAAACATTCTGACTTTTTATTAGCACAAAATATTCTAAAAAATCAAAGATTTTTTTCAGTGATTTTTATTCAACAATTTTTGCAGCTTTTAAAAATCTCCAATTATTGTTTCTTTCAGTTGGTGTGTGATTTTTTCTCATCCTGCTGACTTTACGCCAGTTTGTACCACTGAACTTGGTCGTATCGCCGTTCACCAGGCGGAATTCGCCAAACGAAATGTAAAATTATTGGCACACTCTGTTGACGATTTGAAGAGCCATGTTGACTGGGTTAACGATATCAAATCTTACTGCCTTGATATTCCCGGAGAGTTCCCATATCCAATTATTGCCGATGGCAAACGTGATTTAGCGGTTCAATTTGGAATGTTGGATGAAGATCAGAAGAATGACCCAGAAATAGCGAAAACCATTCGTGCTTTGTACATCATTAGTCCAGATAGGAAGCTCAGATTATCGATGTTCTATCCAATGTCCACAGGACGTAATGTTGAGTAAGTTTTAATTATATCGGATTATATTACACATTGAGACCTAAATTGTTATTTTTTTGTAGTGAAATTCTTCGTTGTATTGATTCTATCCAATTAACCGATAGAGTAAAAGTTGTCGCAACTCCAGCTAATTGGACTGTAAGTTTATTTTCTTTGTATTATAAATTTGAATAATTTCGGCATTGTCCGTTTCAGCCTGGAACCAAAGTTATGATTTTGCCGCATGTCTCTGAAGCTGACGCTGATAAACTATTTCCGAAAGGAATCGAAAGGGTCGGCATGCCCTCTGGAAAGAATTACGTCCGAACAACCACTAACTATTGATTTTTATAAAATTAATCAAGCAACATAAATACAAATTCTCTTGTATTAAAAATGAATTTTGTTTTATTTTTTTCTTTACTTGCTGCTGTAATTCGACTAATTTCGTACCACGTAAATTCGACACTAAAAATCTATCGATATTGACAATGTCGAAATAACACGTAGTTCAAAAGGAAACCACCAATGGTTTAATAAAAAATATGTAGTTTCAGCTTACGTTGTTTATTTATGGGAAAATCAGTTACTCATCTATATCTTAAAATAATGTTAATAAAAGAAGATGGAGCAAAACACGAGAAAATTGCAGCGAGAAGTTTTAACTTCCAAAACATCTCTCGATAGATTCACATAACAAAAATCGAGAAGATTCGAATGATTTGCCATTTGTCGCTACGCATTATACGCACGCGAACACAAATGGCAATTCATTCAAACGAAGAGAATTCTGGACCAGTGCTTTCCAACCTTTTTAACTTACGTACCGCCCAGCGTGCTATTTTTCCTTGTTTCTGAGCCGATTCAATAATTATAATAAAAGGCGGTAATAGTAACTAAAAGTTACCCTCAAAATCAGGTGTAGATAGATATTTTTTCCAGGACACTGAGAAAAAGTTGAGGAGTGATTTTTTAGGTTTTGAGCATCTCCCCTCTCATCTGGCAGTTAATCCAAGGTCAATTGGGGCTGTGACGCATTTTTTTATCCAAAACCCCCAAAAAAAATGAAACAACAATAATAATTAGATACCCATGCACAATAAGATTTTATTGAATGACTTTTATCTGTGTAAACTTGTATAATGTTAAATTTGTAACGTTTAAAATATTTTTTTATAACAATTTAAAAACTACATATGAAAGAATTTGCAATGATTTTTTTTGAAACCCCACCATTCTACTGTACTAATATATTTGCATCATATTCTTCTCACATTAAATATTAAATACAAAAAATACCACTCCTAAAACTATTCTTAATCGACTGTACAGTTCATAACAGTATTTTGTTCTCGTTTATTTCCATTTTAAAAATGTTTAAAAAATCATAATTCATTATTTATAGGAAATTCAGTCGCTTACTAGTCAGTAGTGAATGAAATCGCATTCGAAAAATTACTCGTACTGGCCTAAAGCAGAATTGCTTTAGTTGATACCATTTTTTGTGTTCAACCATTGAACCATTTCTGATTTATGGTTTTCTCGACCTTTCTAGCAATGAATAATCCTATTGGAATTTTTCGGCTTATAAGGTCTGGAAAAACAAAAAATAATATAACAAAATTATTATATTATTTTTGCGGATGTTTTCACATCCAAATTTCCCCCCAACAGGTCAGGCATGTCTGCCCTGAAAACCCATCAGGAGCCTGTTTCTGGTATGGAAGCTGGCTCACCGTCATCAGAGCCTGCTTTACCAGCTTCCAAGCAGGCTTACAGGATTTGGTTTGGTTGATACCAACATGAGCCTGTTTTATGCTTGGAAAACGACTATCAGCAGAACGGAGTATTAGCCCGTCTTCTCACTCCGCTTACAGGACTTTATAGATGGAGACTAATTCTTTTTTCGAAGTTTGTATATTTAACCATGAATCAAAGAAAACAAGATTGCGACAGTAGGAGGCTCGCACGGCGTTTTTAAGATAACGCTCTTTTAGATCAATTTTCCAATAGCGAAAGTTACTAATCTGAACTTTTGTCATTCACTACAGTTTATTATTGCAATTATTATTATTTCGTATTTTTTTTGATTCATTATCTCTTACAAAGAGCTCTTAGTTACGTAAAATGACGCGTCATTTGCTAGTGCCGAAATCTATGTTTTCTTTGATTCATGATATTTAACAATTCAATTGCATAACTGATCGGTATGCGAGTTATTTTCATATCAATATGACAAGTTGCGATCGAGATAATAAAACAATTAAAATTCTATATAATCTTATATTAGACATCAAAAAATCACAAAAATGAAGTGTAGAAATTTTTAACATTAAAAAATGTTGAAGACTAACTCAAATCATTGCATTTAACAACAATGCATTTTAAAGTTTTATTAAAATTTTTTCCTAAAAAACATATTTTTCATTTCGACGCATTCGTGGCAGACTATCGTATCTCTCTTGAGCTGTCAAAATTCTGACGTTTATGTCAGTACGATAAAACATCAATATTTGGATTTTTCTTTTTTTGCTGGGGCCTTATTCTAGAACTCGTACCGAATCAAATCTCTACCGAGTGGTACAAAAAGCGATTCTTGAACTCGGAAACGAGCGATTTCTTGCGAGTAAATACTCGGTGGCGTTTAGCCTGCCGTGTGAGGTCAATATGAATCTGAAACTATCTTTTGAGAGAGATCGCTCGTTTCCGAGTTCAAGAATCGCTTTTTGTACCACTCGGTAGAGATTTGATTCGGTACGAGTTCTAGAATACGGGCCCTGATTTTGGAAGAAAATTGTTCAATCTGCAATTGTGAATCCTTAACATCTTATCAAATTTTATTTTTTTTGTGAATAAAAAATTTAACATTGAAGAATATCGTAAGTCGAGTTCCGATAGTCTTGCACGGAGGCGTCGATTTACAGATTGCGAGCAGACATTATTTTCTGTATTTTTTACTGATTTTATTATAAAATCATTAACTTGTGAGTTTTTGTTGGTTTTTCTTTTCACGTTCACGTCGACGTAATTTCTTTCGTCGTCTATCAATGCTGGCCAATTCCGCTTTGATACTATTGTAGGTTTTTCGTAGCTCTTGGATTTTCTTTCGAAGTATTGCGATACGTTGATTGGGATTCATTGCTGGATCTGTAAATGGAAAAATGATCAAAAAAAATTATAGAAAAATATTTATCTACGAAAAATTGGAAGAGAGATAAATTAAATACGAAAGTATAAATATCAGAAACCAAACCTCTGGCTATCTTTTGATAAACGAAAATACATTCGCATTTCTAAATTTTGATAATTTGCAGAGGAATAGGAGAAAAACAAATGAATGTCTGATATAAAAGCATATTCTAAAAAAGTCTGTCCTTGTCAATTTCTTGACCGTTTTCGTAATAATTACGTAACAACACTGTGAAGTTGTTATGAGGAAATAAATAAAACGTGCGCCAACAAAATTTTCCTCTAAACTTATAAAAAACTGTAAGATTACTTGCTGAATAAAAGATAGGACACTTATATTGACTTCCTACTTCGTTTTCGATACCCACTCATAAAAAACGTTTAAACCGATTGGAATGCGGTTTCTGTGTGAGATAAAATACCTCATAAAACATGATATGCTACTAAAAAATACCGTTTTCTCTGATCGTTAGCTCCCCGCCCGCCATTTTTGAAGGGATTTTAATCGGGTTTCGCTATTAAACGGTGAGGCCCTGAACACAAATTTGTGGGCTAATTAAATCTACCTACCATGTCCTCTGTAAACCCCTTACCCCACTCCGCTATCTCCAGAAGGAAATCTCATGAAACCATCAATTAGAGACCTAATTATAATTTTAACAAATTTGTTGTCCAGTTAATAAACATTTCTTAGATAATGATTGTTTCACTTGAAACTGGAACCTTTCCTTTCTCTTAATAGTTCGAACATTTTGGAAATATTTTGCATTCAAATGTTTCAGTTAGGAAAGGCCAAAGTTAACCAAATCTCGTTCCGAAATGCCGCTGTAAAGATCAACTATTCTAACTTTGACAAACCCAACCTTCACTCTATATTAAAAGAACGCACTCCCTACAAACTCACCCAATTGAACGAGGAAATTGTACTGGCATGGCCGAGACGGTCGCGAAGACGTCGACCGCTGCGATAGAGTGGCATCTGAATTATCCTCGCTATCCGATCCTAAAACAACAAATCAAGAAACAGCATTAAAAAAAATCAAATTTTGTAACTCATTTTAAACCCTACCGTTATTCTTCCTAACGACACTCATATTCGCTCTCCTTCTCTTTGAAAGAGTGGACAAATTTTCACCCTCCGAATGCTTTCGGGTTCTGCGTCGCTTCTTCGGCGATACATCGATATCCTGCTCCAATTCCTGCTTCTTGAGATCCTCACTGCTGTCATCCTGACTCATCGATTCACGCGGTGAACTGTTCGGTGTCCGATCTTCGCTCTTTGTGTGCTTGCCCCCTGGAATATCTGCAGTCGTTGATATCGCGCCACATTCGATATCCATTGGAATTGGTTTGATGTCCGATTCGATTGGATGGAGATTCGGTTTGATCTCGGAACAGTCCCGGGCGGGTGTTGGACTACCAGGAATCGTCTCCTCGCAGAGCAATAAATTTATGGACTCGCTGTGAATGCTTTGATTTTCCTGGCACAGAAGATCTTCCTTTTTCAGTGTTAATGGCTGATTATTCGCTGTCGATGTGGACGCTTCATTCACCTCTGGATGAATTACGAGTGTGAGTTTCGGTGGCGGTTCCTTATCAATTTTAAACGAGGGAATTATGTCAACAATCGGTTTCACACCGACGTCAGAAAGGAGTGCCGCATCCGAATAGCTGGCCGCATGCAATCCAAATATACTTGTGGTAAATTTCGGAGCGAAAATGTACGGCTCGTCCTTGACGGCAGTTGGTGGTGGTACTGGCGGCGGCGGTTCTGGCTTAACGACGGGTTCTTCTTTCGGTGGATCAGGTTTTCTGGCTGGTGCAACAATAATGACAGGGAATTCGGTCTGTGTTTCCGGTTGATTTGGTTCGGAGCTCTGTGAGTCATCTTCGATGACCAATCGGCGCTCTGAATCCGTGCTATCAGACGAATCATCCTCGAAATGATCCACATTTGATGTTTTTTGGATGGCACTTTCGAGTTTTTGTATCGTTTCACTTAGATCGTTGTTTTTCGGCGCTATCGATTCCAAAATGTCCAATTTATGTTCGGGACTACTTAGAATCGGCTTTTTCAACGGCATCTCGATTTCCTTTTTGATAACTGCTGGAAGTTCAATCTTGGGTGGCTCGGCGATTGGGAACGCCGGTATTTGGGGTGCTTCTGCATGAAACAAGGGTAATTCGCTATTGATCTTCATGTGATTAAATCTAGTAATCAACTTACCAACGACAGCAGGTGGCGCTGGTGGTTCGGGCTCTTCCTCCTTCGGCTTCAGGCCTTCCTGCTTCTGCTGATGCAGAGCTTTTAATACTTTATCAGCGATAGAAGATGGCTTTTCAATTTTCGGTGGCTCCAGATCGAAACTGGAGTCGGATAGTAAGATTTTCTTAACTGTCTCCAATTCATATTTGTTGCTGTACTTCTTATCGTCGTCGCTGCCTCCTTGAAAATTCTCGCAGTCGGCCTTCAAGTCAAACACCTTCGACGTCTCAGGCTTAATAGTTTCCATGAATGGACTTGAGAATGGGAGGATTTTCTGCGGATTCGGAGGTGGCGTCGACGCTCTTTCGGGCTCAATCTCCAACGCTGGTGGTAGCAAAGGTGCCGGTTTTGTGATGGCCACGACTTCCTGAGACATTGACTCGTCCATGGCCTCCGCTGAGCCACTAATGTTCAAATTAAAGCTCGGTGACTTGCGAAGCGCATCGAAGAGAGTGGATTCTGGCTTTATCGGAGGCACCAGAAGCACTGGCGGTGATTGCTCCATTGCCATTGGCTGGGCCTTCTCCTCAATTCGCATCTGTTTCGACTTCTCTGGGTCTTTTGTTGGTGACTTCTTGGTCTTCTTGGCTGTCGCTGGTGGCGTAGGAGCGGAAACTTGTGCTGGCTTAGTGACTTCCGGTTCTGACGGAAGGGATTTTTGTGCTGCTTTCTTATTAGGTTTTTTGTCAATGTCCGGCGAAGTGGTGACACCCGCTGTCACTTTCCTGCTTTCGAATTCAAACGGTTCGGGCTCCTTAAACTCGTAGATGTCCGCCGAGAGTTTTGCCTGTGCGGTGGCCGACTTGGTGGCTGCACCCGTCGACTGGGGAGGAGTTGGCGCGGGTGGCGGTGCCGTTTCTCTAGGAATTTTCTCCGAACCGCTTTCCGATTTCGTGGACTGCACTTCCAATGGCTGCGACTCTTTCGAAGAAGTGGAAGCTTTCGCAGGACTGACTGCGAGTTTCTCCATCGCGGCTGCAGTTTTTCGATCTAGTCTCGCTGGAGGTGGTCGAATCTCCTGCAGTGTTGGAGGCTTCTTTTCCGCCTGAGCAGCGGCCTGCATGGCTTTCCGTTCAGCTGGACTGACTTTTGGCAATGGCGGTGGCTTAATCTCGGCCACAATCTTCGGCTTGTCTTCCTTTTCAACAGCCTTGAAGAGGGATTTCTCCAAAGCAAACGGTTTCGCCTTCATCGTCTCCTGCATTTTCTCCGCCAAGGTTTCTTTGATGATTTTCTCAATGCTAGAGGATTTGATCGGTGCGATTTTCTCAGCCCCCTTGGCACCGCCCATTCTTTCCAGACACTTGGCCTGTGCCAGCTTCTCCGCTTTGATCTTCTGCTGGAGTTTTTCGGTCATATTCTCCAGGGTTGTCGTCTTGTCCGACGACTGCGAGTCATCGTCGGCGAAGGAGTCCGTCTCTGATGAAATGTCGGTCGAAGATTTGGATTCAGTGACCGACAATGACGATTTTGATATAACAGAAGCGGTCGGTTTTCCCTCCGATTCATCGGTAATATTGAAATCGAATGCATTTCCGGGTTTCTTACCATCGGCTACTTGTGACGGCGTCAATTCGGGCTCTGGAGATGGTGATTTCAATTCCTTGAAGCCCTTCAACTCTGACCGTATTTGGTTCAAGTCGTAATCCCTTCCCTTTGCCACCAATGGACTTGGATTCGGTTCTTCCTCTTCCGTTTCACTCTGGCTGTTTGCTGTCGCTACGGGTGGGGCGGATTTTTGTGCAGCGCTCTTGGCAGCTGCCGCTTGGCTCGCCAAGGCTGAAGCTGAAGAGGACCGCGTCGGCTTTCTGACAGGTTCATCGGAATCCGTGTCAGAATCAGTGTGGGCTGACATATCGGAAATATTATTTGAAGTCCGGCGTGAAATACTCGGCTGGGCGCGAGTTGTACGCCTCTGTGTGGTGGTGGCGGCCGGGGATTTTGTTCGACTCGATCCCGAAGCCAAAGACGAAGGTGTAGTTGACCTGGGTGGCTGTGAATCACTTCTGCCACGTCCTCTCTTCGAAGCACCGATGGGTTTCGGGGTTGTCGACGGGAGACACGAAGTTAATAAAGCGTTCTTTTCGCTCGCCTTCGCATTGCCATCATTCGGTGGAATTGCATTTGCTTTCTGATTGCCACTAGCCCCGCCCTTCGTGCGTTTCGTCTTGCTGGTAGTTAAATTCTCGGCTATTCTCTCACGCGGAACCCATTCGTCGTATCTGGTATTCCAACCAGTGTAGTGTACCAGATATAACGGCGTTCCCTGCTGCATGGAGATCTCAATCACCTTCGCCTCGTAGGTGACTTTCTTTTCGTGATAGTAGACCTTCAATTTGTCGCCAACTTCAACAGGGAATTCGGGAACCGCCGCTGGTTCGGATGGCTTTTCTGCTATTTTCTCCACGTCTCCACCGTCCTTTCGCTTGCGTCCTCGTTTATCCTCCAAAACTGGTGTTTGTTTTTTAGTCGGCTTCTCCTTCTTGGCCGGACCCGATGGGGTTGTCGACGTTGAAGCCACTGGGATGACCTGCTGTTCTTCAGTTTTGCTAGTAACAGTAGCAGTAGTAGTAGTAGCAGCAGCAGCAGCAGCAGCAACAACAACAGCAGCAGCAGCAGCAGCCGATGCTTTGCTAATTTTTGGTGGCGGTTCAGATTCCTCCTTATTTTTCTCCTCGAATTTTTCCACCAGAGCTTTGACTTTTCCACTGCCAGTAGACAATTTTCTCTTCATTTTCGTAGCATCCATGCTAGACTCGCTTGTATTTTCAGATTCCTCAGCCGCCGAAACAACTTTCGGTTCCTTTAATTCCGGCTTGGGAGACGCCACCGAGTTCGCTCTCACAAGACTCCGTCCCTTGCTGCGATTCGTCCTTGGCGTCATGGACATTGAACAGCCGAGCTTTCGATCGAACTCCTCGAAAGGCTGAAGGAACTTTTTGTACGCCTGCTTAACGAGATTCGTAACACTCACCGTAGCCGGATTGAAGCCCAATCGCTGAGTGATTTGCTTCCATTGATTCTGTCCAGTGACGCGATTGTAGCCGCCAAGTTTTTGCACAGCTCTAAACAATCGATACAAATCGACGTCTTTATTCGTAATGGATGGAACTTTATTGAGTGGCGTTCCACGATCGTCCATGTATTTGTAAAGTTGCGCCACGAAGTGATCTTTCTCCTCGCGCGGTTCATCATTCGAACTGTCCGAATCATACTCCTCGTCACATTCACTCGAACTGTTGGCCAAACCGAACAACGCATCGCGATCCCAGTGCGTAGGCAGAGTATCATTGTCGAGATATTCGAGGGCCGCCTGCACTGCGGGGCCTTCCTGTTTTGCTGCCAATTCGCGGGTAAATTCCATCGCTTCCTTTTTCGGTACAGTATAATACCGACCGTCTTTGAAGGACCGCACCAGGTATTCGTCTTTCACGCGAATTCGGACTGTGACCTGGGCTGTCGGAGAGACCACCAAGCCAGGAAACCATTTATCTTTGTCCTTCTTCTTGGTCTCCGTTGACTCAACACAAATCACTTTCCCAATGTGTTCTTCTTTTTCGTTGACCACTTCCTTCGAATCCTGATCATCATCATCATCTGAGCTGTCATCTTGTAGGTGTCGTGATCTGCAATAAAATTCGTTCCGCACAAATTTTTTGAGATTTTTATTAATTCTATTCGTGAATAAAACAAAAGAAAAACCAAATCTTTAAACTGTTTGCAATTGTCTGTAATTAATAATGAATTTGTTTCGTTTATGGGAATTTTTAATAGTCAAAAATTAATAATAGTTTAAAATTTTAAGCATTGCATGATATATTTTCAAGGAATTTACTAACTTCGTACTCGTAGCCAAACACATAAGACTCAACAGACTCCGGTGGGCTGGTCATGTCACTCGAATGAGTGAAAGTGACCCGGCTCGGAAAGTCTTCTGCGGTAGGTTATTAACAACCAGGCGATGAGGAAGATTCTACCTCAGATGGCAAGACGATATTGACCAGTACGTGAAGAGAATTGGGATGCAAAACTGGAGGACATCGGCACGTGACCGGAACCTCTGGCGAGACACATTGCGGCAGGCTAAGACCGGAAACCGGATGTAGTGCCGAGAGAGAGAGAGAGAGAGAATTTACTAACTTTATCTTATTTTCAAATTCTATTTCTCTAATTGTAGTTTTATTTTGTGTTACATTTAATTTTCACACTTTTGGAAACGCGTTTAAAATATCTTTATCGGTTGAAAAGACCACAGGACAGGGGTTTTTAATAGACCCCGACCGAAGGTCGATTTTTATACCCGTATGGTGAAATCAAAGGGTATATTAACTTTGCCTTACCGTTTGTAACGCCAAGATCCCGTCATCACACACAAAAATGAATAACACCAGTGAGTTTAGAATGAGCTAGAGACTTGAAATTTTGCACAGATCCGTTTATCGTAAAATGCGAGGCTAAGTTCATTAATGGTTAAAAATGGACCATTAGGGGGGGTACCCCCCATACGAACGAAAACGTTTTTTGTGAATATCTCAAAAACGGCACATCTTATTAAAAAAGTGAAAGAACAAAAGTTATTTAGGATATGATTCTACATAAAACTCCCATACATCAAAATCCGATTGGAATAAAATTTAAAAAATCTTATTGGAAAGTTTGACTTCAAAGTGGAATTTTGATACAACTGTTCGCCGTTCACTTAAACTTCGAACAATCCCATATCACCATACGGGTTTTCAATAATTCCCAGATTGGCAATTATAGCTTTTATGTTTTTCTTTTAAATAAGCTATTCATGTAGAATTTGAATGAGTTAGAATTCTTTGCAACATATAATCATTTCTTTTTTAATATTTATCTTAAAAATTGTTAAACTATATTATTTTTGAAGTAAATTCAAATTAAGATATTTTTTTATACAAAATATTTCCATTAAATTTAATATCGTTAACATTGTATCAATTTTATAAAACAGGCAACTTGCCTTAAACTTGAATAAACGATATTGAAATAAAATCAAACCCTATACGAACTCACCTCCTGCCACGACGCCCACCGATAACTGGATTTCCAAAGTGTTCTGGATGCGTTAGCGGTAGTTGGTCCAAGGTTTCGCTTTCATTGAAATGTCGTCCACTCTTCAGGCAAAGTGCAGTCCGTCTCAACGTCGTGATGTCACCATCGTCGAAGACCACGGTGTATTGGGAACAGTCCTGGATCTTCGTGATGGTGGCTTCCACATATTCCCGCTTGTCTGGATGTTTCACTTCAACGGAGGCCCCGACACGCAGAGCCCCCTTGATCAGGTCATCTGAGACAGTGCCGGAACCCAAACCCTGCTTGTATGCGACTTTGCATTTAATATTGCGAACGACCTTCCTAACTTTCGCCTCACAGAAAGCCCCCTTGTACTTAGCGCTAACCTCCGTTCCGACTGATAAAAATGGGGGATCGTCAACTTGCTGTAATTCGGGTTAGAAATTAACTTTTGTTTGTATTGGAAAAGCCACACTTTCTCTAATCAAAAGGAAAGCCGATTTACCTGCATTTTTTGGAGGAAATAACGCTCAAAACTCAGATTATCACTTACAAACGCCACTTTTGCGAAATTATAAACATTATACTCGCACTAACCAATTTTTTTACACTTTATTTTTCTCCACAGAAACACACTTTTCAACACAGCATTTTACATCGTTTACCAATCAATGCACTTATATTGTGAAAATGACAATTTTTAGCGTTTGATTTTGTAGTTTTTGTTTAAAAAATTGAGGTTTATGAGCGACGAATTAAACAATATAACACGACGAATTATGTTTCCCAATTGACAACCGCCTTAATATCACCCGTTCTGAGATTGCTCCTGTGGAACGCATTCCCATGAAGCTAAACAATCCCAATAAACGTTTTGTTGACTTTTCCACATAGCGTTGAATCGTTTTTCGTACGAAATGTTTTGTTGTTTTGTTCGTATCTTCTGAAGTTTTGTACGTCATTATTTGGTGTTGAATTGATAGTGTTTCTGGTGTTTATTTATAGAAGTTTTATGTTTTGAATTTATTTTCAACTTAACATAATAGAAAAGAAAGTAGAATAGAAAAATCTTTCAATACGACTGTCGTATAAATATCGAGAACAAGAACCATGCACACACACATATGCATTGTGCAATAAGTGTGAGTAGTATACGACCAAATGGATCATTCTCTTTGACCGATTTACCAATTTGCCGTGCGCTTAAAGCTAGAACCTGAATCGTACGTCGATGCATCCGTCATGCGTCCGTCACGTTGACAGTTCGAGTAAAATCAACGGGCTGCTATGAGTACTTCCCTAATAATACGTTTTCCGATGCGGCAACCGCATAGAGTAGATTGACTTTCTACTTTTACATGCGGCAACGCACGGAAATGTCATTTCGCAAAAAAGTTTGGTTACGATTTAAGCAATTTAAGTATTGCTACCGGACGGACGCATGACGGACGCATCGACGTACGATTCAGGTTCTAGCTTCATACAATCTGAGCTGCTTTATACAATCTGAATGTATAAACATTGTTATGACGATTTTAATCGAATTTTAGTTTACAGGCTCTCTACATTACTGGCTCTCTACATTACTGGCTCTCTACTACTTGTTGACAAGATTTTCCTAGGATTTTTGCCCTTCATATCTTGACAGATTTTTTTTTGTTTACTTTCCGGCATCGTGGAAAAATTAGTTGCCGCTAAAAGGTTGTTCTAAGATAGTGTTCACGAGGTAAATAACATTAAAACTTGTGCCTAGCCATAAATAAAATTCGCACGGAAAAGAGTAATATAAATATTTAACAACTTTTCAGGTGAACTAGAAAATCAAGAATTTTTCTTATTAAGGCAGGCCAGTATTCGATTTCTACTTTAAGAATCAACATTAATCGGTAAGTTATTGACTTTATTTATTATTAAATTGACATAATTATATACAGAATTTAGGTTGTGGAATTTTAAAAGTTATTTCTTGATACACGGTGAGGTTCATCCCAATCAGGATTCGCCAAAAAAATATTGCAACACCAGCAAACACGTAAAAATGAATCAGCCGAGGGACTCGCCGGCAGCAAGAGATTGGCCAGAAACTACATTTGAAATGCTAAACGATGATTGCCTTTATCATATCTTGTTATATTTGAGAATTGAAGATCAAATGAATTTCTCGTTGGTTTGTCGACGATTTGACGAAGTCACAAGAATGTTATTCAGATCATATAAAAGCGTCGATTTTAAGGACTTAAAGGGTTTAACGGCAGTGCAAATGTATGATTTTTTAAAAGAAATTGGAAAACAAGCAATTCGTTTGATTTGTGATTCCGATAGCCATAGAACATACATTGAGTGTTTGACATATTTCTTTCCAAACATTGAATATTTAAAGTTATATGCGATTGACTTGACCATCATTGCTTATGAAATACTAACTAAAATTGCCACAAATTTAACGACGTTGACTTTATTTGATTGTAATATAGATGATTATGCCTGTTTTACCTTAAAAAACTGCACAAAACTACGATATTTGGATTTATCGCATAATTACGAGATTACAGGAAAATACTTGGATTCTCTACCAAATTTGCAGGCCTTGAGTCTGTGCTGGTGTTTGAATGTAGAATCCGCTTACTTTATAGCGATATGCAAAGCTGTTAAACTGATTGAACTAAACATCCACAGATGCGCTTACATTAAAAGAAAGGAATATGATATTTTACTACAGACTCAGACCGATTTGGAAGTTTTTTGCTTGACAAATTCATACCAAGTACGCGATCTGAGTGATATCGCTAAACTGCCAAAACTAAGGCATCTGGAAATTGTTTTGTATAAGAAAAAGAAAACGCTACCGTTTCTAAGCGAACTGGTAAAGTATAAAAGTCAAGATCTTAAAGTATTAACATTTTTTGCACGAGATCTAAATGACAGCCTGATGGAACATATTCTCAATTTTAGTGGACTAGAAGAACTTCGGACCAGAGTCAATGATCAATTTTTAGCAAAATTGCCCATACGAATGCCAAATTTAAAAGTGCTTCGTTGTGAATACAACTCCGAATTAAGCATCGACGCTGTAATCTCATTTATTGTTAACGCCAAAAATCTCGACACCATATGTCTGTCCTATTATGGCGATTATGATTATCCATTTGATCTTCCGTTCATTTTAAAATTATTCGGTGCTTTGCAATGGACGAATCGTCCAAAGCCAATACATGTTATTCTGAGAAATGAGTGTGAAGAACACTATGAGTTTGAATTGAAATCCATACGACATTTATTGAAACTACCGCACGATTTAGTAGCGAAGAAAGAGCTACTAACGTAATCGTCCAAATTTCAAAAACTTTTTTTTTTTACTTCGTGGCGGAATAGTGCTATTATGTTTTTCTAAAATTAAATTATTTATCAGAAATCTCTGTAAGCGAATATTTTTATGTTAAAATAAAGGATTTCCAGAAAGTTTTTGTATTTATTCGCTTGAATTTAGGTTTGCTGTGTTTGATAATTAAAAGTTATTAAAATTTCGAAATTATGGAACCATATGAAGAGTTGTTTAACCCTCTCAATGGATTTGCCCTATATATGGGACAGACCTTTAAATTCATTTAGCGGCTTCTGTAACGGTTTTTTAAACGCTTTGTTTAATTTTCATCATTGAATGGACACTTTTCTAAACACTGACCCACTATGCCTATGTCTTTTGAAGTCTGAGTCAGTGAAACTTTAGATTTTGTGAAGGGCGAACCCGTTTGCTGCGTTCGCCCAGCCATTGAGAGGGTTAAGGTTTTTTAAATAAATAAATCGAAAGGTATTAAAATGGTCACAGTAAGACGTGAATATCTCGAGAACAAGTAAAGATAGACACCAAAGATTGCCAAAAAACCGTTAGTTTTCGATCAAATTGCAATACAAGTATACTATATTTGGTTTGAAGAAAGTTAATATCTCGAGATAATTTTGTGATGGTAAGTCCTAAGTAGTAAAAGACAGAAGGGTGGATAATTTTAACATATTCAACTTTTGTCATGGAAAAGACTAGAAAAAAATGCGGGATTTGGAGTGAATCGTGAAAAACTTAATTGACAATTTTGAAAAGCCATCATATTGGTCATTTCCAATTAATAGAATTCCACAAAAAGGTGTTTTTGCTTGGAGAAATGTTTTTTTTTACCAAAATTTCGAGGTATAGTTTTTTAAATTAAAACATTCTATTTGTCTTTAGTGCCTGCATCGTCCACTGAACTAAAAATGAAGAAAACTTCCCGGTAGTTTTTCTTCCCTTCAAATTTCGGCGATTCTTTGATTTGTTTGCATCTCAGTTTAAATACTACAGTTAAAAAATTTGTTTTATAAATATTCCAGGTGAAAAAATTGTTTTCTGCGATTATTTTTTTTATGACAATAATTTTAATTTTTAGATAACAGCAGAATCTTCAAGACTTCACTAAATTCCAATGCCCAAAAATAGCGACTCCTGTGTTGCTGCTCGTGATGTCTTCGGTCGCATGAACTTTCTTTATCAGGCCTCCTTTCTAATGGCTGGAAGAAATGATGCCCTTTCTGCGTTGTATGGACGATTGTGCAAGAATGTGGGATCCAAGGCGGTGCTCAAAATGTAAATTAATTTATCAGGCAACAGCAAAAGTTTACTAAAATATTTTGTTGTAGGGAACCAAATATCAAGAGGACGTTATGCAAACGTTGTAGTATCGCTTTAAAGCCGGGAGTCACTGCAGATGTCGAGGTGGACGTTAAAGATGAGAAGAGATTCATCCTGAAATGCAAGAAATGTAATTTCAGTAGGAATTTCGTTATAAATCCGAAATACAAACTATGGATGGATGATCCACAATCAGTTGCTGAAACTAGGAAATTCGGGGAAGATCTTGAAAAAAAGACTAGCAATCTTAGGTTAGAGAAAAAATTAAATCCCAAAAATGATTCTCAATGCAAGGACAGTTGAAAATGTTTGTAATATTTGGAATAATTTATTAAAAGAAAGTCATTTTGAATTTCCTAAAAACAGTTTTTAAATTTTCTGCAGGTCAACAAGAAAGGGCTTTGGCGATGGTATACTGAGTGTGTTAGGCGATTTTTAAAGACAGCCAAGCAAATTTAGACATTTTTGCCTGTCGTGTCGCTTTCGACAAGAGTCGCTTTACGTGTTGTTGTTGGTAGAAAAACACTAACAACAACACGTGAAACGACTCTAGTCGAAAACGACACGACACTCGCAATCGGGGTGATTATATCTATGAAAAAAAGCGCCAAAAGCTAATTTTAGATGGTCCACACTCTGGTTATTAAGTCGGTCTAGACTAGTATAGGCCAACTCTAAACTTTTAGCGGTGTCAGCTGTGTTTCAGTGGATCTTTAGGCGCAAAAATTTGATTTTTTTCGACGCAAAGCGCCTGTTTACATTGGTTGAAATAGTCCGCCTAATTCTGACAGAAACTGGCAACATTAAGGCAAGGTGAGGAAGTGGGACTGAGCCCCACTTCCTCACCTTGCCTTAATGTTGCCAGTTTCTGTCATAATTAGGCGGACTTTTTCAACCAATCTGAAAATGGTCAAAGAGATAGCAGGAATTTTTTTGTTTTAAATTGAATTATTTTTTTAAACAAAGATATTTGAATGACTTGAATTTAAATAAAAACATAACAAAAGCTATAATTGCCAATCTGGCAATCATTGGAGACCTGTATGGTGGTATGACATTGTTCGAAGTTTAATTGAGCGGCGAACAGTTGTACCAAAATTCCACTTTGAAGTCAAACTTTCCAATTAGATTTTTTTAAAATTTATTCCAATCGGATTTTGATGTATGGGAGTTTTATGTAGAATCTTATCCTAAATAACTTTTGTTCTTGGTTTTTTTTGATGAGATGCACCGTTTTCGAGATATTCACAGAAACCGTTTTCGTTCGTATGGGGGGTACCCCCCCTAATGGTCCATTTTTGCCCATAAACGAACTTAGCCTCGCATTTTACGAAAAACGGATCTGCGCAAAATTTCAAGTCTCTAGCTCAATCCGTGCGCCCGCAATCCGCGCCACAGACAGACAGACAGGCGGACAGACAGACAGACGGACGGACATGCAGAAATTAATTATTTTTATCATTCTAAACACACTGGTGTAATTCATTTTTGTGTGTGATGACGGGATCTTGGCGTTACAAACGGTAAGGCAAAGTTAATATACCCTTTGGTTTCACCATACGGGTATAAACAGCCCTTTCTCATAAAAAACAACTTTTGGCATCCCCTGAAAAATTTCTGCGGGCGGCCATGATTAGGGGATCTGAAAAGGTAAAAATTTGCATAACACATTTTTTGGACTGAAATCAGCACTATTGCAACATTAAATTTTTAAATTGAATCCTTTTTAGGTAGGATTTCCAAACCCTCTCACATCAGTGGCTGAAAAATTCGGCACATAAAGGCTTTCCTCCATTACCATGACTTCTGTAACTGCAAAAAAATGCAGAAAACTAGAGCAAGATAGACTTATGTAGATCTAAAAAGGAATAACTGAATACAAGTTAAACGCTATCCCTTCCAGTTTTACAATTTTATAGCAATCATATCAAACCTTATGCTATGAATATAATGTTCAAATTGGCATGGTAACAAAGCTTTGGACTATGCATGCGAAGGAGAAAAATGACATCACGCTATAATAACAGTTTGAATGTGTCCGTACTTACTATTCACTTACAGGGACAATGTGTGATTGTAGTAGAAATCGCCATAAAAAACGGGAAATTATTCTTGCAGTTGCCTACAAATTTTTGCAGTTGATTCTTATCTCCCTTTCTCGTCAACGTATCTTCACATAAATGTGTCTCTATTTTTTTGCAGTTGCCGAAGTCATGGTAATGGAGGGCGGCCTTAAAAATAAAACACACACAATTGAAATTCGTAAAAAGTATTTTTATATTTATCACCTGAAAAATATATGTTATGTATATATGTATAGATTTTTTTTTGTATATAATTTGATCACATTTTTCAGTTTAAATATTATTAATAAGATTGCTTTCTATCTAAACAGTACAATTATTATCATCATTCTACATATGTATAAATTATACATAAATATAATACAAATGAATTTACATCATTTCATTTATGTATAAACAATCATCATAATTACTACAATTAAATGATTATTAGTTTTTTTTTGTTTATTCTTATTACAATAATGTATAATATTTATATATGTATATAATAGTAGAGTTATATATTTCAAAAGCTCTAAAATTTGTTTTATGGCACTTATACAAAGATAAAAAATAACTGCAGTTATTTTTTTAAAAATTTCCGTCTCATCATCAAAGGAAACATTTTCTTTTTTTTTTGAAACTTTCCATTATACAGAGTAACGTTTCATCTCATGAGATGTAAGTTTTAATATGCATTTTTTTTTATCGTAGAGCCTCACGAGAGTAAAATTTTCTTTGGAGTCACTCTCACAAGGCCCTACAAGTTTTATATTTATTTGTTAGTAATAAGCATTTTTCACTTTTTTTTCTAGGGTTTTAAATAGTTTCATTGTAACAAAAATCTTTAACATTTAAACAAGACAAAATATATTAATCGATTGCTTCAAGCAGTCGATTTTTATGATTAAATAGTAAACAGTTACAATCGAATGGGATAATAGTAATTAATATCCTTGCATCCTTTCGTTGTTAATATTTGGACGGTTCTAAATTCTTTGAGTGAAAAATAATTAACCAGTTTTGATTTATTTTTCATTAAAAGAAGCGTTTCCTTGTGAAAGGATAACAAGTTTAAATGGATTCGAACGAAGATCAAGAGTATTGACATGGCTTTCTAAAGAACAATCATAGATTGTAACAAAATATTAAATATGGATTTCACTTTTGTTGAATATTTAAAAAAATATATCAGAAATATTGGAAATATCTTTAAACAAATGAAAAACTTATAAAGAAATAATAAATATAAAAAAAAAATCGATTTAAAATAAAATCCTTGCAATAGCTGCCAGTAACTTAAAAACTTTGTAAAGGGCTTTTTTTTTAAATACGCAATATTGAGCAAATCATAATCAACTCGCATCGTTTTATGACAAAACGTAAAATAATTTAGGTGTAAATTCTAGGTAAAAAACTGAAAGCAACAATAAAGAAAAATTAAATAATAATAAAAAAAAAACTTTCGACTGTCATGGTTATTGCGATAAACCAAACAGTTTGAGTGCGTTGAAGGCTGTCGCTAAGGCGACCTCCTCTGGCGTTTTCTTCATGAATGCGGCAATCATCTCGACAATTGCCGGCAGACTGCAAGGTTCGTTTCGTTGAAATGTACAATACCTGAAAGTTCAATCATTTTTACTAGATTACAATCAAATGTATACGTGAAAATCAACCCACCTATGTAAATACAAAAGTGATCTTTCAGTGATCCCAGTCTTAACATGTTGCGGAAGTTTCGAAGCTCTAGTATTCGGATACATAAATGGCGAATCGGTTTCAACTAAAAGTTTTTCCAATGTTAATGTGCCATCCTCCAGTAGCTTTCTGACGCCTGTATCAGATTTGTCCTGGAATGAATTTTAAAAAATCGCTTGTAATACTTTTATTGGTTTATGGCAGTGTTTTCCAAATGGTGGGTGGCACAGGGGCTCGATTTGGGAGACGTGAGTTTAGAAAAAAAAAATCTTATTTACGGAATCGGGCCAGAATCTCAATAATGGTTGTAACAAAAAATGGGAATCAAAATAAATTATGGTTAATGTATTTTATAAAATCAATTCTTGAAAATATTTGTGAAGAGATTTTAACTTTAATGATTTCTAGTTTTTTTTAAATGTAGTGGCTGTCCATAAACTACGTCACACATTTAAGGGGAGAGGGGAGTCTAAGGTACAAGGAAATTTCTTTGGAGACACTAGCGCCGTTATTGTTGGTGGAGGTGAAGCGAAGATCTCGAAATTAGAGGACTTATTCTTTATTTAAGTTATAAGCTCGCATTCGATTAGCAGCCGCCGGGGGTAAATATCCTCTAAATAAAAATCAGAGATTATCATTTTTTCATTTTACTCATTTGACAGGGTCATAGTTCGAACGGGCTCGATATGGAATACCGCATTGCGCGATTTTTAGAGGCAATCAGACAATACTAACCGTTATTGCTTCTACAAAAGGTTTATATTTACACAACCAATAAAATAATTATAAAGAACAAATAAAGATTGTTCGACTTAAGGTGCCGGTCCACATGAGAGTAAATGCCGGCGAGAACCTCTCGATAGCAGCTACTCGCAAATGGACACGTATCTGAGAGTCGGTCGCAGACACTAGCAAAAACTCGCGAGCTGTCAAAAGTGACTCTACTCTCTAGTCGACACGCACCCACTGAACTCTCGGGGAGTTACTCGCCAGATACGAACGGCGTTTGAATTTCGCGAGTAGCTCTCGAGAACTCGCCAAAGCAAGATGTCAAAAAAATCAAGATATTGATCTTGAAAAGAGAAAAATCGCCGAAATTAACTCTCAAATGGACAACCTCCTGCGAGTAACTTTCGAGAGTTTTTGAGAGTTAATCGCGTATTTACTCTCATGTGGAGCGGCACCTTTAGACTTTTTTATAGAACGAAAAACATCTAAATTTGTGTGGTTGTTATTAAAAACTGCGCAATTGCCGCATTGGAATGCCGTAGCTTTCATACAGTCCTTACATTTTCGGTCGTCTAGAGAAGATCTACGGACGTTTTTAATTGTTAGAGGTTCACAAGAATTTTCACGATTTGTAGTTACGCTATTGGATGATTTTTTAGGTTGCTTTAGGCAATATATAAAAAATACCAGTAATTTTTACTGACCTTACATAAATAACCTGTTAAACCTAAAAAATAGCCTCTATCGAGATACTTGAGAGCTTCCTCTGTGGTGCCCATAAATCCCCTCACAACAATTTGTGGTATTTCTGGAAATCTGCAAATACATCAAATGAAATCATTATAATTTATTTAAAATTCTATATAAAATTACTTCTTGAGTATTTCCAATACATCATCCTGTGCGGATCGTTCGTGTATTAAAAGTGGCTTATCGAGACTAAAAGCGAGACGAATTTGTTTTTCGAAGATTTGTTTTTGTACATCTGGCTCAGAGAAGTCTCGCTGATAGTCTAAGCCGCATGGCCCGATAGCGACACATTCTGGCGCTTGTGCTATCGTTTCAAAGTCTAGCCAACTGCTTGGCTCTTCGATTATGGATTTCGAATCATGTGGATGGATGCCAGCCGTTGAATATATTATGCCAGGATAAATACGTGACAGCCGAAGCGCTTCTTTGCTGGATTTCACTGATGTACCTGGCACCATGATCTTTTGGACACCTAAAAAACAAATGCAAAAGATAATTACTGCATTTTTAAGATTTCAAATGGCAACATTTTTGATGTGCATGAAAGTTAAGTCATTTCCCAAATCTTATCTTGATGAATCAGTCGCAAATATTTAGCTCAAGGCATCGTATGAGATGTGGAAGATAAAATGTGTCATTCGCGCAGTTTAAATTCCACGGCTCGTTCCATTAATTTGACGAAAATTAAACAAAAGTGAACGCATATTTAAATTGTGTCTGGCTATGTGCGACGGATGAGCAATAATTAGAAGACAAAACAGAAATAAAAATTGAATCCGTAATAATTTCAGACGATTTTGATAAGCAGCTTAGTGATAAGTTCAAGAAAAATTGCCATGATTTAATCGAATTCTTCACGAAGAATTTAAAAAAAAAAGCCAAACGATTAATGGTTTGTTTGTGCAGCCAGCGGTAATCGGGAACGAATTTTCCAATTATTTACTATTATACGATTTTTCTCATCGATATGCGGTTTTTAGTATTATTTTTTCTGTTGTTGTTATGCGGCCTTTGACCGATTGGGAAATGCGAGCATATAACGATGGACAATTGAAATCAATAAAACAAAAATTTCAATTCAATTTCGTGGAGAGAAGGCATTTTTCTTTGATTTTTTCTTTGAAAAGTTTGTGGTTTCCAAAATTCAATCATAATTATTTATGATTTTTTGAATTCTCCAAACTATTTAATTTGAATTCATGGGATTTTTGCGCTTTCACATGGGTTATTCCTTGTTAGGAAACACAATTTTTTGCGCTTTCTATTAGTAAAATTATCCGTTTTCAAAATTAGCCGCACAAAGAATCTGAAAGTCTGAAATACCGAATTTTCTGGGATAAAATAGTCATTATTAATCAAACCTGGTAATGCCGTGTTTGAAAAAATCAATTTGTGGTTTTTAATTTATTTCCCTGTTTTATACGAGATTTTGAAGAATTACAATTCATTTTACAGACAGTCACGAGATTGCAATTTACTTTTATTTAGTGCCTACTCGGAATTTATCTCGCAAGCAAAATTAGCGAACAATCGGTTCAGGGATTTGGAGAAAACTTTTACAAACTGGATTAAAGCCCAATTCAGACTAACGATTGCGATTACGGTTGAGCTTCATCGACCAATCAGATCAAAGATGTCATGTCCCTATCGTTAAAAGCTTTGATCTCATTGATCGAGAAGCTGCAATCGTTAGCCTTAATTGGGCTTAACGAGTTTCTTGAATTTCTGTTCCACATTTTTAATTCAAATATAAGTTTTTATACAAGTATTTAAGTTTCAACCGTTTTATAGGAGTTAATTTACCTTAATTTTTTGCATAGTTTCGGAGTAATTCGCAAAAAATGAAATTGTGATTTTTAAAAACATAACAAAAGCTATAATTGCAAATCTGGCAATTATTGAAAACCTGTATGGTGATATTGTTCGCATTGTTCGAAGTTTAAGTGAACGGCGAACAGTTGTATCAAAATTCCACTTTGAAGCAAAACTTTTCAATAAGATTTTTTGAAATTTATTCCAATAGGATTTTGATGTATGGGAGTTTTATGTGGAATAATATCCTAAATAACTTTTTTTCTTGAACTTTTTTGATAAGATGCACCCATGGCAGAATTATACAAGGTTTGCTGGTTATTTTTTGAAAGCCACCATTTTTGACGTCATCGGCAAGAAATTCTTTGTAATGTTGATTGTGCGTACGGAGTTGTTTAGCTGGATGTTAGCTAGATTTGAGAATTAGGGAAAATTCCCATTGAGTCTTATAAGAATTTCTTGCCGATGACGTCAGAGCCAGAAGCAACTGAGCTGTCAAACAGACCTTGTATAATTCGGCCATGAGATGCACCGTTTTTGAGATATTCGCAAAAACCGTTTTCGTTCGTACGCAAAAACCGTTTTCGTTCGGGGATACCCCCTCTAATGGCACATTGTAGCCCGTTAACGAACTTAGCCTCGCATTTTACGAAAAACGGATCCACGCAAAATTTCAAGTCTCCAGCTCAATCCGTGCGCCCGCAATCCGCGCCACAGACAGACGGACGGACATGCGAAATTCAATTTTTCTTATCATTCTAAAGTTTAGAATCTAAACACACTGGAGTAATTCATTTTTGTGTGTGCTGACGGGAGCTTGGCGTTACAAACGGCAAGGCAAATTTAATATACCCTTCGGTTTCACCATACGGGTATAAAAATAGATGTTTGTTGGTCTGTCTGTTTGAGATTACAAAACTCAAAAACTGGTCGACCGATTTTAAATCGGTTTTTTGAAAAATGATCTGCGTTGCCATGAGCAGGTTTTTAGCTATGTTAGATTTTCAAAATTCGAAACGGAAGGTCCTGAAAGGATGACGCAAATATCCCTTTTCCCATTTTTCCCCGGAACAATTGGCATAAGGGCCGCTGATCGCGAATCCGGTGTTATATTTTAAAAATTATGATCCGAAGGTCCTCTAAGGATAACGCAAATGTACTTTTTCCATTTTTTCTCGCAAAAACTGGCTTTGGCAGGTTTTCAGGGTTGCTTATCACGAATCTGGTATTGGGATTACAAAATTCGAAACGGAAGGTCCTGTAAGGATAACGTTTTCTCCCAAAAGTTTTTAAATTATTTATGGTTTTTTGGAATTCTAAAATTTATACAAAAAACTTTAAGCTAGCAACAAAGAGTCTGCTAGTATAATCTAATTCTTATCACAGTTGCACTAACTATTAAAATTTGTCTCATTTTCAATTCAAACATTTTTTTTGAGTGATTGAACATTGAATGTTATTAAAAGCTTCAAGTGTTTTGTCGTAAACATCACCATTGGGTTATTCGAAATTTTTCATTAATTGTGAGTGCAAAGGCTGCGATGTCTCTATGGCTATGATTTACCAAACCCTAACCCGTAGCAATTACACTGAAGAATGAACTTTTATTTCGATTAAATTTATTTGATTATTGATAGTTTTGAAATCCCATTCAAACAAATCCATCGTACTATCAAATTACTGTACAAAAACTGATCAATATGACCAAGTATTACTTTTACAACTGATAATGCTTTCAATAAACCTACAAATATAATCGGTGACAAACTTAATATAGAAATTTATTTACGAAATGTGTGGATCGTTATGATATCGAGGTCAAATTATTGATGAACAACTGGTAATGGAATCCGAATCAAAGACGTTCTTCGACAATGACGTAGGCGTAACTTATGGACCTTTGAACCAAACTAAAGCCAAGAAAATTGTTATGGCTTTTCAAATGAAAAGAAATCCAGCCAATCAAATCCGATGCATCGACTTGACTTCACTGTGTCTCCATTAGCGTCGATTGTGCGTGATGTACTTGCATAAGATTGAATTGAGATGTTTTTTTTAAATAAAATTGTTTATAAATCCAAAGAGTTTGCGGATAAAAGAAGTAGAGAACTAAAATATATTGCCGCAAAAGTGCAGAATTTCGATTTTATTTCTTCCTATGGTTTGAATTTCGTTTTGAGCATTGCTCATACCTCATTCGATTATGAAATGTTTTTCATGTTTTTTTTCTATGCTGCTGTGCATTGCAACATATTTCTGCGTTAACTAAAGCGTAAACAATTTCAATTATTGGATAATGAATTCAGTGTAATGAAACACATGTTGAACTAAAATAAAATGAGTCACTAATGGACCGACTCGACTGTCCAAAGGGTACGAAGGGAGTCTCTATTGTAAAATTAGCACGACCCAATTTCTAATGAGAATCAAATGGTAGAAGTTTTTTTTTTGCAAAACTGTTAGGTGGTGGAGAGGGGCAAAATGCGTGACGTTCTTATTTTAATATACACAAAGGATATAAGGTGTTGTTTCTTTTCTATGAAATGTTTTTGAGGATCGGGAGGGAGTTAAATTTTTCCAGTAGGCATTTGGAGTTAGCTTTTTTAGTTATTTTACTGTTTTTTTTGGATCTTTTTAGAGAGGAGGGGAGGGCGGTGTTTAATTTAAAGAAAAATGTGTGCAAATTTTGGGGTTTCCACCATGCAAACAAAAACCAAGCGATTATTTGTTATTGCAGAAGAATTGAATTGAATTTCCAAAATTTTGGTGGACATGAAGTTTTCCTACTTTGCCCTTCGCTTGTATAACTGTTATTGAAGTTTTCTCACACAAGAAAATTCTTATTCGAATCTTATAAGAATTTTATTCGATGACCACAAACTACGTTTTTTTTGCCAACAACCCAAACAAAAACAAGCGACGCTTTTTTCGCCCCTGCTCCATTTCCATTTAATTATTAGAGCCGAATTATCAGCTGTGCGGTATTTTAGAACATTTCCCGTGGATTATTATTATTGCTGTTTAAATTCGCCATTACTCATCACGGCAATCGGATTTTTCTTCGTTTCTGTCGGGCTTTTTGTCTTCGTCTCCATTATTTTTGCGCTGGCGGTGGATTTTTAATAATTTGTTCGCCACATTTCATTTAATATAATAAATAAATTTGGAAATAGGAAGTCAAAAGATCAAAGTCTCGGCCTCGGTGGCAAGATACACAGAATCCGACGAACAGTAAATATGCCTAAAAATAAACGATGACTTGAAAAGGTGGTGCGTTTTTTTTTCTTTTTTGGAAATGTGAAGGGAGATTTATCAAAACTGTGACACGATTCAATGTTTGGAGTGTAGAAAACGCCATTGATTCAAAGGAATTTCGATTTGTTTTCCAATTTTTAATGCAATTAACTGCAAGTGATGGCGAAAAGTCATGTTTTTCCGCAGTCGAAATTCACCTGAATCTTTTGCCCGTTGTATCACTGAATCCAGATCGCGGCTGTATTTCTTGTTTGTTAAATTAGCGCCGACATCTATAACTATTAGATTCTCGTAGCAATGCTTCATATCTCCTGAATTGTTGCTATCTGCCATTTCTTTTCCACTTTTTTCACACACAATGGAATTTCTTTCGTTTTAGATTTTCACTATTTCGTAGACGGTTTCTATATTTTTCCGGTTACGAGAGGGAGCAGCACCACGATTTTTAAATGTGAAATTCAAAGAACTAAAACAAAAATAAATTAAATTACTGAGCCAGATCAACACGACCGAAAAAATTATTGTGTTCGCTGTACAAAATCACATTTGGTAATGCCAAAAACTTTCCACAAAAGCAATGAAATTCTAGTTAACGCACGATGAAGGTTAATATAGTACTTCATTTCATTTGGTTGCTTTTTTTTGTAATTCAGTTTGTTTTGAATTTTTAATTAGTTTAAGTTATTAAATTGAATTTGTTTACTTCTTCGAAAAATATTCTGGTTAGAAATTTACAAAACAATCATTTTAACATTGAAATTTAATTAAATTTGCATACATTTCCTATTTCTTGAATTATGCTCGTGCTGGCAATGCTAAAAGTACAGTTTCAAACAAAAACAGCGAAGTGTCAAAATTTGTTTTGATTCTGAACTTCTGAACGTCACAGGATTTTGACTCGCCGATTGCTGTAGTTTTTACAAAGAAATGAGCAAATAATGTCGAATCTAGTTCAATACATAATTGTCCGAAGTGATTTGGTTAAATCCTTGAATTGGCCTTTGGGAGCTCTAATTGCACAATGGTAATTATTTTATTTCTTTGAAACTAACCTAAGAAAATGTTTGTTTTAGTGCCGGATAATATAAATCAGACGATTAAACTTATGCCAAATTTACAAGATACAAAAAAAAGCGTTGACCGTCAACCATCAACACGTTGACAGTTGCTCTTTTCAGGTATACTGAAAAGACATTGAAAAACACGAGTAAATGTTGACCGTCAACGGATGACTGTCAAACATCTGTTATTAACAGAAATATTCCGCTTATGGTTAACGTGTACTCGCCGTTTTGGTTGACAGTGGGATTAGAATTTAAATATGATTCGAAATATTAACACGTTGACGGACAGTAGAAACAAGTGAAATTCGAAAATTGACACTATATGTTTTTGTAATTTTTAGAATATTAGAAGTATAGTTTTACTCTTTCTGCTTAAATACACTTAATTTTGATTAATTCAGCACCTTTAATTAGGTTGCGGCTACAACCGTCATGGCGCCAGCGGACTCTAGACACTATGTAATGGGACGATGGCGGCTATAACAGCAAAAATTTAAAAACGTAAATGACAGGTTTAATGACTGAAATAAGCAATTTTTTGTGAGCAACAAAGTATTTTTGGGAGTTTTACACGAAATGTTAGTTCATGATCAATCATAAACAAATACTTACCAGTATAAACAAAAAATATCGTTAAATGTATCAATAGGAACTGTAAATTGAAGAGAAAACAAGATCGCACTACTCCGTTCACAACCACGTGCATACTCAATGTGTTAACCTTGCATACTAAATTTTTTTTCGAAAACATGACACTAGGCTTCTACTTGTACGCTGGTAAATGCACATTTGTGCTGCTACAGCCGCAGTGTCTAAAAACGACCGTTTCGTATTGGACGGCTATTGCCGTCATGTCACATAGTGAACTTGAACTTGACGGCTATAGACGCAACTGTCCGTCAACGTGTTAACAAGTCGATTTTCAACAGATCGATTTTTTAAACTTTGGGGGATGTTCTATTAACCGGCAATTGCTATTTATTCTTAAATGTCACGTATCCAATCGTCTCATGTGTGATAAAGGTATTAAACATTTTCAATACTTTTGTCTTTTACTCGAACTTTATACATATCTCAAACCGTTTCCGAGATACATAATAACGGTCTTCGAAAATTTTAAACTTTCACCACAAATCGATTTTTTTTACCGAAAAGCTTTTTAAAATATAGTTTAAATGTAAGATTTTTTTTAAACTACATTTTCTTTGAAAAAATTGGTTTAATAATGTAACAATTTTTTCATGTGAGGTTATGTTTTTGGCACAAATTCCCACTTGTCCAACAAAAGCAAAGAATTGATATTGTAAAATTTGCTTTTTTGTTACAGAGGTGGAGGTTTTTCAAGTCATTTGAAAATCTATAAATGAAATAAAAGAAAACCGTAAAATAAAATGTTTATTTAATAAAAAAATATCAAAACTTTATTTGTTACTACACAATTAAATATTTAAAAAAATACAATTCTTTAGTTGTCATGCCGCCACAGCAGTTACCCATTTATACAAGGATGACGACCAATCACAAGAATATTTCGGCGATTTAGATAACATGCACAAAGTTGTGCTAGATGTAAGCTGGCTGTTTGTTTTTTTATGAAATTAATGAAAAATTAATTATTACAAAAAATTCTTTTGCAGGGAATCGATGAAGCCGTTTTAAATAATCTAAGGAAAACGCTAACGGAGAATGAAATCAAGCACAAGTTGTGGATTGAACAGCCGGAAAATATTCCAACTTGCATAGCAATAAAACCATACCCAAAAGAAGTTGTCCATAAACATGTTAAGAAATTAAAACTTTTGAAGTAGAAATTGAGAATGTTTTCTTTATTTTATTTTTAAATCTAAATAGCATGGATTGGGATATGTGCTGAAGTTCTAATTCTGCAGGTTGATTTTACAATAAAGTTGTTGAGTTGTCGCAAAAAAAACGAATTCAAAAATCAAATAATATTGTTTCAAAGGTTGAGGTTCTTCTCACATTTTTTTTGGAGGAATTTGGAATTTTATAAATGGAATTGTACAAAACAATGTGAATAAATTAACACGTTGAGTGCCAGACCAATTTTGCAAAAATGTAAGGGAGATGCCAATACATGTAGACGTATGTAGAATGTACGTATGTATGTATGCATGTAGATTGTAGACCCAGCTATCAAAAATGATAGCCATGGCAGTCAATGTGTTAAAAAATCAAACTAGAAATATTTCCACGAACGTACTCCCCCTCTCTTAAATGAAATTTGAAGCAAACCGTTGTAGCTAGTCGACTTGATTTTCAGAAAATGCCGAAATTCAGGCAGTAATTAAAAAAATTAACTTTAAATTATCTTTTCAACAGATTTTATTTGACTTCTCTAATTTGAAAAAACGCCCTGAAATTTGCAAATAAAAAATTCAAAGTTGTTTTGTTGATCTTTTTTTTTTAATTATTCATTGACTAAATTACTTACAAAATTATTTTCTTAAAATCTTAGAGACGAAATTAATTTGTTTTAAAAATAAATATCTTTAAAATTACAACACATTTTATATGAGAAATATTTATATATAAAAACAAAAATCTCTTTATATTTTTGGCAATATATTTTTTGTTTTATTATTAATTCAAAATATTCAAAATATATAAGAAATATGTTACATCAGGGAATCTTCTTTTATTTAAAACAAAAAGAAAACTTGAACAATTGTACCACATTGACTAAAAATATTACCTTAAATATGATTTACTCTAATCTTATCGTAAAAAATAACATTAGCGAATACAAAAATAAATAAATAATATTAACTGGATTTAATAATAAAAAAACCCTGTTAAATCGGTCACTATATTTTGTTTCGGTATAAAGTTCAATGGTCACTTTTTATTTCTTATTTCGCGTTAAAAAAAATCCTGTTAATTCTCTCATAAAAGCAGTCTTTATAAAATTGTATAAAATATTTTGCTATTCGCTTAATTTGTTTTTCACTACAATTGGCACTAAATCAACAGAATATGATTTTGGTTTTAAATTCATGCTCGAATATAAGGCCTATGTGTGTCAGTTTCGTAAGTTTTGTAGTTCTTGAAGCCAATCAAGAATTTTTTCCTGAAAACAGAAATTATTTATTAACATTTTATTGTAATTTTGTTGAGTTAAAATTTTTATAAGCAAACGAAAATGATGACTACATGAAATTACAACAAACGGATGAATTATGCATCAAAGTTCAGACAATGTTAATAAAAGAAGTAAGAAAATGGGCAATGAGAGAAGATTTTGGGTGTGTCCCGGAAAGCTGTACATATTTTTATAAGTATTTCCGAAGTAAAAAAAAAGTTGGGAGTATTCGCAAATGATTATAAGTAGTCTACACAGCATTCAGAAACACATTACTGCAAATTTACGTTAAAGAAAAGTCCATTGACTTCGGATTTTTTTTTCAATATCTCGACGGTTTAAATCAGTCCTCTTTAAGTGAAGTTACGTTAAATTTTTCAAAATGAATTCCAATATAAAACAAATTCTTTTGTATGATATAAATATTGCAGAATACCTTTCACATTTCCGAATGAAAATTTAACAACGTTACAACTAATAGAATGTTTCTTGTATGAATTAATTAGGAAAGTTTATTGGTTAGTGAGTAAAAACAAAAGTTTCATGTAAAAATTAGAGTCTTTGGAAAGGATAATCGATCACCTTTGTGTAAAGTAAAAGTTGTTAGATGTATGTAAATATAATTACAGATTAATTTGTATTTGTATAGTGTCAAATTGTTATGTACATAAGTTGTCGATCTTTTGTGTAACTTTAAATTCAATAAGTTCAAATTTAAATAAGTAACTGTGAACTTCAGTTAAATAGAACACAATTGTATACAAGTAGAACCTCTTAATCCTATAAAGATGGTAAAGCATTAAGAAAGCATAGAATTTATGGTACCGCTATAGTCAAAAATTACACTGAGGGAAAATTGTCATTAGATTCAACGATAAAGCAGTAGAATCAAATAAAAACTTGTTTAAATTTGCGCCAACGGTATTTGATTTTAATGAAAAGTATTTTAAACCAAATGATTGTTTCTTTGCCTGAGAAAGCAGCGACGCCACAACAAAAAAAAAACCCTATTCTTGTTAAAAAACCCTCTCTTCTGGTTTATTAAATGGGTAAGTAGTTAATAACGAATTTATACCCTAATTTTCTAGGTATAAAAAATGGAATTTACTAAATGTAATTTTATACACATATTTTCGACTTGTATGGGCTAACCCGCTACATTTGTTTTTGCTCAGAGCGCCCCGCTTTATCCATTATTTAGGGCAATGGGGTCAAACCCACCCAATATCGAAAAATGGTGTGACTTTCGTCTTGCCATTAGGAGTCAATCCCAACAGCGATTACTAACCACCCGCTGTTTAAATCAAAAGAAACTAAAAACTGAAACAGCTGACTTTGATATTTAATTGAATTTGCGACATCATAACGAGTTACAAAATGTAGCAAAACGTAGTAAAAATGTAGCAAAAAGCTGTAAAATTTCGTAACTTAATTTTCTACGCTTTGTAACGCATCACAATTTGTAATATATGGAGTAATTATCTCTTCGCACGTTGCTACGCATTCGTGGGAAATCCATGTATTTGCATGTTCCGCCAAGGACGATGATGATTCTCTCGTTCTCCTTTTGTATTCGCCCTTGGCAATAGCCCCGATATTAATGCCTATACTTTCAAATAGAATCATCGGTGCATGACGAAAGAAAGGGCACCCTGTTAGACAGTCAAATTAACTGATTGGATTTTTGTTTTAAATACTTTTCATTTAAATAATTTTTGATACATTTAAATCAAATACCTGCATTTAAAATGAATGGTTGGTATTTGTTTTTACTACTTTTTCTTTTAATTCAAATAAAAAACATTTGATTTTGGACTATCAGTTAAATCAAATGACGGTTCTTGATTCAACTGACCGATTTCTCTCAGTGTATAGTAAAGAATGGAAACTGTTGTAAAATGTTCAAATTAATTAAATTAAATATTTACTGTGTTAGTGGCGTTGCCTTACAATAGCATCAATAATAGGTAGGAGGTAGTGTTAAACAATAGTAGTAATGGTAGCAGAAGCAATTTTGGTAGCATTTTATTAGCTGTGGTAGTACAACTAAAT
This sequence comes from Chrysopilus asiliformis, assembly GCA_964034945.1. NCBI lineage: Eukaryota > Metazoa > Arthropoda > Insecta > Diptera > Rhagionidae > Chrysopilus > Chrysopilus asiliformis. The sequence continues at coordinate 9,939,972 of OZ035961.1, forward strand.
TGTGGTAGTACTGTGCTGATGATAGTGGCTGAAGTGTGTTAAATAGTGTCAAGTTGGTTGAATCGAATCCTTGGATGCTACATATTTGCTGTGAATTATTGGGAATTTCGTATAAATGTGTGCCATGTATAAATAAATTCGATATGACATCGGATTGGATCAAAGCTGGTTGGCGTATTATAACGGGATGTGTTATTGTACTGCTGCTACCTTTCGATGTAATTTTCACACATTCTGTAGTAAATTTTACAATGCTAGCAACAGTGATAACGTAGTCAAAAGCAATGATAGTTTAAAGGTTCGTTTGTTATCCTTTCGTTCAATATAATTCGGATTGATGCTTAAGGATTGATCTTTTGTTGTTTTACACTTGGGGAATCTCTCTTCTGTTGGCTTGTACACCACGTCTCTTTTGTATTTATTTGACTTGTCTCTAATCTAAGCGATGTAAATTGTCCTGATAATCATCGTATTCGTCTTCAACATCACCCGCATCATCCTCCTCTTCCTCCTGTTCGTAATCACTTTCGTTATCTGGCCCAGTTACATCAGGTAAATAGTCTTTGTGTATAGGAGTGGATATGACGGGCTCCTGGCGATTTGATTTGGTTTTTAGTTTATGTTAGTTAATGCATTAAATAATTATTATTGTTAGTTGCTAATTAAAAATATGTAAATATTTTAGTAAGAGTCAGAAGTTCTCTCAATATCATATACAAAATTCTCAACTATTGTTTTGTTTAATTTGAAAGCATGATTTTCGAATCGCTGCTTAATTGGAGCTTCATATGCTAATGAACATGTTCTATAAATTGCCCCAAATAATCCTAAAACCAGGCAAAATCTATTAACAAAAATCACTATTGTTTTTGACTGAATTCAAACAGATGCATCGGCGATATTACGTGGGATTTTTTACATTGTTTGGCATTTAGGGCAACTACTCTTTAATGCTCTTCATTATGGGTGTTTTTGTATACCGAAATTTCGCATTAAACGAGCTGAAAATAATTTGTACTTTATACTCGAAGATTTGTTTGTTAATAAAATCTAAGATTCGAAACCGTTTTCGAGATATTACATATCGATAAAAGAACTTTTTTGTACGCTCAAATTTAAAACTAACAATTTTTCTTATAGTTTTTGACATTTTATGTTAATTTTGTGCTTTGGTCGTTTTCGAAATTTTTTATTTATGGAAAGTTTCGTGTTTTCGTAGGATTTTCGAAAACGCTCAAATTTCTGGATCTGCGTTTGTTTTTAATTTTTTGTTATTACATTCCACATTTACATTGTAGGGTGAGACTTGGATAGAAACTTTTAAAGCATAAACAATAAAAATCCGACTTGGTTTTTTGACAGATATCGTTATCCATTTCGATACTAGACAAAAGGATTCTTTTTTATGTTTTTTTTTCGAAATAATAATAAAACATTTGGCACTATTAGTAATCTAGTACCAGGAACACCGAGCCATGCTCAAAATCCCACTTTTGCTGATTTTTGGGGAAAAACTAAATTCACATTATCTTTACAGAGCTTTTCCACAGTTTATAAATTCCCGACCTAGAGAAAAAGGAAATTCACGTCATTCTTACAGGACTTTTCGTTTTAATTTTTTGTAAAAAAAAGCTCTCGTCTAGAACTAAAACTAACGAGCGATAACAAAATTTCATAGAAATCGGTTGGGTGGTTATTGAGTAATCGCTGTTACCGATTTTGGAAACGTTGTTTTGAGGCACCAGGTGAGTGGTATTGAGGGGAGGGAAAAGCCAGGTTTGTAATGGAGAAATCGAAAGCGCTTAGCCCCCTTAGTAATACTGTAAAGTTTCATTAAGATCGGACCACCCAATTCGAAGATACCAGGCGAGAGGTATCGGGGGGAATTTTCTCAGAGGTGAGACCTATCTAAATCGATTTCTTGTCCCCGAAAATCCCTAACCCCATAGTTTCGTGAAAATCGTTAGGCGGGTTTCGAGATCGTTGTGCAGACAGACAGACAGACATTCCTCGACAGACATTCATTCTCCGTGATTAGTGATCTTCAACCGTTTTCAAGAAATTCTTTTCAACATTTTTATATAAACACAAACACGTATAAAAAAAGTGGTTTGATTACCACAATAAAAAATCGTTTTACTCGATGCATGTACGGTTAGAATTTTGGTTTAAATTCATTGTTCGTGCCGTAATGTTTAACACACGTGTGAAAGTTCAAATAGAATTTCACCGGCTGGCAATTGCTGTACCTGGCATGATATGCCCTAAAGTGTTCGCGTTTTTAATAATTCGCTGTTATATCAATTTGTTGAATGCAAAATTTCGGGTTTTACGTGCATATTCTAAATCTGTACCTGTGGAAATTCGGTTGTTTGACGGTTTTACCAAACGGTTTTATAAAATTCGTGCGACAGAGGTGGAAAGTTTTATTGCTAGTTTGCATTTATGCTTTTTATTTCAGATGATTTGACTTCCATTCCATTTCATCCCATCTACCATAAAATATGCATCGCAAATAGGATATTTCAGTATAATTTGATTACCTTCGATACATTCCATGCACGTGAAGTTCAAATTTATTTTTGGTGTTTGTGTGTGTGTGTTTTTTTTTACTTCCGTTTAATTTGAATTTTTATGAATTTTTTGTTATTGAAATTTCATAGGGCAGATGACATTGGTTCATTTTTGGTAGTTGGCAAATAAAATAACCGTTTTTTGCTGACGAGAATTTCAATAAAAGTGTTTTTCATTGCTACAACTTTCCAGTGGATAAAATGCAATTAAGTTTTTAGTTACAATTTTAATTAAATTTTTAAAATTGCCTCGGGACTTTTTAGTGTTTTACAAATTGATCCTTGAAATCTAAATAACGTTGCGCTTCAATGGGAATTTTTTAATTGGTGTTTAAAATGGACTGACATGGAACGAAATGTCATTAAAAGTTTTAAAAAATAATTACAGGGTATCAGTTAACCTGTTTCCGTGTGTATAATGAGCTTAACATGTAGGTGACTTTTTTATTTTTTTAATAGACAACGTTGGACCAAAAAAATACTATTTTCAGGGTTAATTTAAAATATTGACAGGGAAAATATACGACAAACATGTATTTTAATACCATCACCCTATTTAAATTGCTTTCGTGCTGAAACAGATTTTTAAGCTGGGTCATCTGGAGTATGTTCCTTTATGGTAGAGTTAAGGTTAGGTTGGTTTTGTCAAAATTAGAACAGCTGATTGTCAAAGTTCAAAATAAAGCAAACTTTACCACGTCATTTCAGCACGAGATTTGGTTAAAGGCTGGAATACCATTGACCCGACACAACATTTATGGCGACAAAGTTGTCCTCCAAATACAATACAATTCCGCACACTTTGTTGTTCGAAATGTCATTTGCTTTTCATTTGATTTTGACAATGAGCCACATATAACATTCTTTTGCTACCAATTATCATACATAATAGAAATGTGAATGCAAGCAACACAGCATACGAACTATATTTCCTAATACTTTCTTTAACACGTTGGCTGCCATGTCGCACGTTTTCGTGCGACACCCAAATGTTACCCTGAGGCCACGTCGCACATTTTCGTGCGACACCTAAATGTTACCCTCAGGCCTCGTCGCACATTTTTGTGCGACTCGATATGGAACTTTACATGGGATTTGGATTCTCTGGCCTGTGGTGAACATTTTGGTGTATTTCCCATGGCCGCTGCGTATTTTTTATGGTGTTTTTGGGGTAGTAAAAAAAAGACAAAAAAACCGTTATAAAAGCAAAATTAGGACCAATAATAAAGTCGCGAGTAGTCAAAAATGATTTTTAGACACAAAGAAACAAAAAATAACAAAAAAAAGTTGTTGGCCTCAGGTGATCAAAATCCTGAAAAGGCTTTGGCAGCCAACGTGTTAAGTGACGAAATTTAGATTTGAACCACTCATGAAATTTGGTCGGCGAGCTGACCGACAAAAGTTAAATTCGATTCAACTTTTTACGACGACAAAGTTGGTCGGATTGATTGCACACAGAAGCATAGGATACTATGATACCACTTTTTCTTCTAACTCTAAACAAACGCTTGAATCAAGTTACGGAATACCACTCCTGTATGCCCGTATGTCTATTCGTCCTTCCGTCCTTGCGTCTGTCCACATCCTTAAATGTGTGAAGTTTTTCTTGCGGATAGCTCCTGGCGTAAAATACGCATCCTTTAGTATTTCTCATTAGTTTCATTATTTTAGGTTGAAAAGGCATTTTATCATAAGTAGCAAATCCACTATTTTCCCATAGATAAGTTCCTCTGATGTTTTAAAGTCAAGAAAACCATTTCATTACATCACTTAAAGTTTAAAATTTTATTAACCAACAGTTGATGCAAAATTAGAATTTGTTTGCAAAGCATTTAAATATTTCTAGAACCTATCCTATGAGATATAAAATCAGTTCATTAGCATAACAAAGGATTGCAGACCAAATACCATCTAGAATTAATTTTCTTCCATCAGGTGGGTTATTAAAAGCGAAATTTAATCTATTTCTAGTTGCATATGTGCAGTTTCCATGTGTTACCAGTATATACGAAGTTCGTAAATTTATTAAATTAATGTAAACTCAATATTGACCTAATTTAGAAATACCTTAGGAGGCCTCCAGCCACAACCAGGAAGTGGAAGTCCATCGGAGCCCAGAGGACACGGCGCATCTAGTCCAGGTACACCCTGTTCGCCTTTATCACCTCGATCACCCTTTCTGCCGCGTTTCCCTGTTGGACCTGGATCGCCTTTGGATCCTTTCTCTCCTCTTGGTCCTTCCTGGCCGGGTATACCATCAGTGCCCTTCAAATTAAGTTTTAATCAAGTTTCATTTGTTGGAGGAGAAGCAGCAGCAGCAACAGCCATCGGCAATAAGGAAAACCGAATGAGGCGAATTAAGAAAACGTAAAAAATTGATAAAAAAAATTAAAATTCCACTCAGGCAAATGATTTCGAACCAAAGAGGAATAATAACAGAAATAAGAGAAGAGAAAAAAAAAATACACAAACTTACTGGTAGTCCTGGATCACCTCGTTCACCTTTTTGGCCGGTTTCACCTTGTGCACCCTGTATTCGTAGAGTAAGTAAGAGTAAGTAGGATATGGTTACGTTTTATGAATTTAAATTATTTTTAATTAATTTATTCTGTTTAAAAGTTGCAACCAAATTAAAATACAAAAGGAGAACCTAAGATGGGCGATGAAAATCAAAAGGAATAAAGAACTTTACTCATTGTGTATTGGGAGCAAAAAAAAATGAACTCAAAAACAAATTGTTTAAAGGTTAAACAAAATACGAAGGAATTGAAAAAAGGAAGAAAAATATTGTATAAATAAAGTAAACGTGATCCTATGGTCGTCAAAGGAATCCTTGATCTCTTGGACATGGAGACGAAAAAGTATCGTCGCTACCCTTAGCTCACCTTCATGCCATCTAATCCGGGTGGTCCCTGCCGAGAGAAAACAAAAATTGGAAAATTGAAATACAAAAAAAAACACCAAAGAGAACAAAAACGATCGGAAAATTAAATAAAGAATGAAATTGAAAAAAATCGCATTTTACGAAGAGAAGAAGCAAAAACCGTTTAATGAAAACTTAAAATAACTTAATTAAAATGTTAATGAACCGAATGAATTTTGTGGTAGGAAATGGACGGGAATGGAACGTAAAGGACAGTAGTTGGACAAGAATTTTAATGTAAACAAGAAAAAAAAACAGAATACTATTAAACTTATAAAAATTCTTCAAGAAAGAAACAAATAAATAAACAACAAAAGACTGCAGGGGAAGTAATTCAAGAGTCTCATAATTTCAGTACAAAATAAACATAAACATGAACGGTTACAAAAAAAATATTACAAGTAAGAAAATATAAATGCTAAAATTTTCGTTTTTTTTCGAACTCAAGCAAAATGAAATATTAATTTTTTTGCATATTTTACAGGTGAACTGTAAAGGTGAAAGGAAGTTTATTTTAAAAAAAACTTTTTCAAATAGCAAATAGATTCGTTTCAAGAGAAAAGAAAACTTTTTTTTTTGAGTGGCATCAAGGAGCAAATGTTTGAAATTCAACGTTGCTATATTTACACTTTTATTAAAAAAGTTTCTTTAACACATAGAGAGTAAAATATTATAAAAACGTAAGCATGCTCAGCGAATCAACATATGTTTATGCATGAATATAATCTAGATAGATTACACATTCAAAGAGGCTTTTTTTTAAAAAAAAACTTTGTAATTTCATGTAAATATTTACAAGATGTAATATGATTTCTTTCCAAAATTCATGTGCAATTTAATTTTTTTTTGGATTTTAACAACATCAAAATTTTCCATACCTTTCTATTTTGTATACGTTTTACAAAAACCCAAAAAAATATCAGTTGTGATCTTGGTTGTGATCAACACAAAACATTCCTCTGCAATATTTGGTTTCGGAAAAAAATATGTAAAAAATAATATTTTTTCAAATATCTCGAGAATCGTTAAGGATACGTAAAAACCGTTAAAGGAAAAATCCTATAAATTTATAGGAAAAATCCTTCAAAACAAAAAAAAAATCGAAAACTATGCACTTTCCCAAGAAACAATTTGTAACCGTGGTTACAAAAAAACCTTCAATTTAGGTTACATTTTGGTTACATTTTAGATGGTTTCCGACTAAACCTGCCAAAAACGGTTATTTTGAAACCAGCTTATAAATATGGTTTCTGAAACGTTTCTGAAAGGATACAGAAACCAAATATGTAATTTTTGAATACGATTTTTAACCGGAATGTAACCTAAAATTGTTACTTGGGTTGGTGAAAAAACCGATTTTTTTCAAATAACTTGAGAACTGTTAAGGTTGAAATACACGACGAGAGACTTTGGTCTCTGGTCTCCAGGGTACAAAAGGCAAAAATCTCCAAAGTGTATACACGATCACAGACATTTAAGTCTGGAGATCAAAAAATAGATCTCCGGAGACGTTTACTAAAAAGTCTCTAAAAGCAAAGTCTCTGGAGTGCATACACGACGCAGGTATCTCGTCTCCAAGCATAACAACAATATCACTAATCTAAAATATAAAATAAGTAAAAACACTTTTTTTCTTTATAAAAACTGACCTTTAATCTCGAAACAACGAAACAAATTCTCGTTCCCACAAAACAATTTCCTGAAATGTCAAAAGTCGTCTCCGGAGACCAAGAGATAGATATCAAAACGTTTTGAAGACCGGAGACGCATTAAAGAGACTCTCTCATTAGTAGCTACACGGCAAGAAACTTAAGTCTCCCAGAGACCCTAGAGACTTGATACTTGGAGACAAATCTCCGGTCTCCGAAGTGTATACACAGGTCTCTTTGTATGCAGAGGCGAAATTTTTGGTCTAAGAGACCAAAGTCTCTCGTCGTGTATTTCTACCTTTAGAGATATGTATAAATCGTTGAAGCAAAAAATGTAGAATACCCTTTAAATTTTGTTATGTTGATTTTTTCCCAAAAGCGCATAAGTTGCGAGACATTTTCAAAAAACGGTATTTAAAAAAAAATTTTGGCAGATCGCACCCGTTTTGGCAGATATCAACATATTTTGAGAAAAAAACGGGTTTCGCACACGATCTTCGGGTAAAAATATGTTAAACCTGTATTGCAAATTACCCCCACTTTCCCCTAACACAAAAAAAGAAAATTTGTGTTATCCAAACAAAATCTTTCTATAGCCCTCCGGTAGTTTTCGGCTTGCGCGATCTCCATCTATCTCGGCCTTCAGCCTTGCGCTAAAATAACTAATCTTTTGGTAAAACTGGATCAACATTGCTACAGCGGTTTAGGAGATAACAGGGGAGGGGTTACTGGGGATGGTGCGGGTAGATACAAGTAAGCAGAAAATTTGTTTAAAGGACGGCTTATCAAAAACTGATTAAAACTACTTCAACAGCTGCTAGCTGAAAGGAAGTTGACGGGCAGAGAAGAGGCATTTTCTTAATAACAAATGCTTGTTTGTGCGATATTTTCAAATACAGAAAACTGCATTCCAATCGGTGAAACGGCTCAAAAGTTATTAGGAGAGGGATTCTTGGATACCCAGGAAGTGTGATTTAAAATTCTCTATCTATTATTCAAGAAGTAATTTTACTCATATTGAATCGTTTCACGTGATGTCCGAACAAAAATTCAGACGGTTAGGCAGCCATAGATTTTAAAAATGTTTTTTTTGGATTCAATACAATAAAATATATTGATATAATAAAATTTTTGGGAAGATACAAAATTAAAAAGGTTACCCCTTTACAGTATAGATTTATACATCTTATGGTCGTTTGCACCAACTAAACTTAGCAGATTAAGTCTAACTTAAATTATTTAAGTCACAGAATTTCTATGGTTTAATGAGGCTAAGCGCAACTTTATTTTTTAAGAATGGTTGGGGCAAACGGGCGTTAATCGTTGAAACTACTTAAGAATTCTTTGATTTCCATAACCACTTTAAAGTGACCTGATTTAGTCATGTTAATAAGCGTAGGTGTTCAATTAACTGCAGGTGTGTCAAATTAAATGTTCCATAAAACATGAAGGATAAAGTTTCAACCTAATCAATCAATATTCCGACAGATTCGAATTAAGGACTCAATTGTCGTTACAACTTGAATGTCACCTTTGCTATAGCGGAGTGGATCGCAAGGATAGATGATATCTGCATGTTGAAGCATGTAACCCATCAACTTAACACTAGAGTTTTCAACTTTACACATAACTCGTATGTCATTATTAAGGGAATCCGGAGCATATCGAAAATGGTAAATAGACCGAGACCATGCATAAAGTCAGCAAGTTGTTGGATAATTCCATGACACATTGTTGTGAATATTTATCTTCACGGGAATACAAGTAGCACAAGGATTCATGTTAAATTTTCTGACTCGGATGTTGCTTTTTGATTCAGGCTGGAATAAGGGAGACGGGGGAGAAAAGTAGCGCACGGCATGCTGGATAATTGGACGTAGTAATAAAGGGTCAACAATCAACAAACTGACGTGTGACTATAGAAAATACTGTCCATACTATACTGTATCCGATGTGCATTAATCTAGTTGCGTACGCTTGTGGAAAATGTGTAGTCATATATATTTATAGCCATAGTGTAGAATTAATTCGACAGTGACCTAGAATCCCCAAAAAAGACGTGAGAGTCGAACTTTTGATGAGCTTAATTAAAACCGATGGCCAGCTGCTAATTTTGCAGTGCCCAACTGGTCATGTCCTGATGGTCGATGCTCAATTTATTCAACAGTTTCAGCATTCTATCCTATATTTTGGTGGTAGTTCACCGAAGTTTGCCGGGAAATTGGATTGAATTTGGACAAAGTGGAAGTGAACGAAAATGGACGGAATTATGCTTGGTCAGGATCCTGAACTGCATCTGTGGGCTTTCCGGCAGCCACGATTTTCTACTGCAGCAATCATTATAAAAACCGCTAGCCCTATCGATGGAGTATTTTGCAGAAATTCTGCAAATATAGATGGATAGCTGGTTGTACGCCTGGTTTGGTCTGGGTTGGCTCCATTTAAATTACGTAACTCAATTTCAATCAGGAAGTTGATTTTCTGCTGAATGACTGGATAGCAAAACATGCATCCTAGGATCGTTTATCAGGCGAACCTCCATCGAGTACCTACTATTAAACGGAAATGCACAACATCTACATTAGCCTTCGAAAAAACTCCACGAAACGTCCAGAGGGATAGACCCAGCAGCCAAACGATGCATGAAAGCGACCTAATTCTATTAAGGATTATTTTTAATTACTTATAGTTGAAAGTTTGATTTTTTTTTGCCTTACAATTCAATTAACTAAATATATTATTTCACTTGAAATTCATTACGAGCGCTACAATTTTTGTGTCTTATGCCTAATTTAATCGTATTTTAGCATTTGCGTTCCGATTCCATCTAATGAAAATTCCACATCAAATATTGGAAAGGTGACGAGGTGAGAGTTGAAACTTTGAATTGAATGAATATCAGAGTGGCGTCTCTATCCGTTCTTAGGAAAATCGAATTCTAGGAAAATTTCATCAGTTGTTAGTCCCACCAATATAAATGCATGAAGCGCGAAATGAATTTTAATTATGATTGATTAGACTTTAATTAAGTCGCTTAATTAAGTTCTTGTTTTTGTTTTTCGTTTCTATTTGATTTTTTTTGCCATAGTTCGCATTGCTTTTTGCTGATGACTTGTACGTGATATTTTTTGACTATACAGCAAATAAATAGCCAGAGACTGGCGAACCCAATCTATGTCCATTGAAAACAAATGATTTTGGGCGTTTCCAAAGAAATTTTCAATAAAATTACTGTTCGAAGTGGATTTTTCCGGTAAAATAAAACGATGGGGGTTGGTGAAGCGTATTTTATTTATTTAGACTTGAAATTTAATTCGACTGAACTATGGCAGAGCATATGGAAGTTGTTTTCTCTGTAAAAGACGAATATTTAACGTTTATTTTACATTGATTAATTTGGGCAATTTTATATCCTCCTTCAATTTCCCTATTTTGTCTCACAAAATACCAAAAATTGAAAAAAAGTGTGCCGATGGGGAGTTTAAAAAGGTTGAAATTGGGGTGACGTATTTTTTGGACCAACCTTTGGTTAGAGCTATGGGATACCAGCTGGATTGCGTTATTGCATTGCGCAATATTCAAAAACAGGAGAAACAAATTCAGATTTTTGAAAAAGCTAGCGTATAGCGTATTTATGCGATATTTGGGAACTAAAAGCGTATTATACGCTCCAAAAACGTAGTGGTCGCAACTCTAATTCTATCTGTTATTTTTACAATGTACACGGAGAGAAATAATAGGACAAATTCTTACAAAAATTAGCAATATATGAGACACTGGATTTTTTTTTGTGAAAATTCCCAAAATATAGGGAACTTATACTAAAATTTTGGGAGAATTTCCAATTTTTTGGTATGAATCTCCCGCCTCCTTTTTTTGGGAGTCTTTAGGAAAATCTCACTGTCTCGTATATTACATTTTTTATAGGAATCATTTATCACCGTGTATATATAAAATAGACAAAAAATAAAGGTAGTAAGAATGGTTTATTCAATTGATTGTTTCTTACAAAATTCTGGGTGTGCAACACTGGTTCGAAGTGTTGAAGATCGAATTTTCGAAGCGAGAAAACTTATTTATTTAAAAAAAAACAACTTTTTAATACACAACTTTAAAAAAAACAAATTTTTAAAACACGACGCGATTTGTTGCAGTTTCGCTAGCTTGAAAGCGACGTAAACGGAGAGATGCCTGTCCAAAATTTTAAAATTAAAAATATTGTGAAATTTAGTTTTTAAATAAATTGGAAATTTATTAAAGTTATTTTTTAACTTTTAGCTACATTTCCCTAAAATATATTTTATAGCACTTTTTAAATATTTAATCTGTAAGACAGCATAATGGAAGTTACGATAGAATCTCACTTTGTATGACACGTAAATAAACAAATTCTGATGTTTCACCCTTAAAAACATACAAAGCGACATTTTGTAGCTTCGTTTGAAAGGATTTCAATTCTTGGAAAACTGAAATGAATAAAATTCCTTGAAATATGATACTGGAACATTATGAGACCTTCACTCAGGTAACAGTTCTCATCGCTTTGAACTAAAATGGGGTGGTTTAACTGGATGACGGGGTTGATAGTTGATCTCTCGACAACTTGTTGAGTAAAAATTGTTTGTATTTCGGTTATGAAGTACACCGACTGTGTACATTTGGCATATGAAAGGATATATTCACATATGAGCATCGTGAATGTATAACGAGTACCGAGAGTGGATCGTTTGTATTTCGTTAGCCGTCTGTAACCAATGTTTACCTCCACTGCTGATTATGCACTTTCGAAAATGAAGCATCCCCGTTCTACATACTCGTATAAGTCTATATTGTTCTTTTATAATGTGATATTGTGCATATGCAAATACGGGGATATGTGATCCTGGTTATGTGATTTCATTTTATGTTGAAAAGAAAATGGCTTTTTCTTATTCAACCCCTAGCAGCGGAGTGAAAATATTCCCATCATGGTAAGTGTTTGATAAAACTATAACACTGTAACAGTTCGCTACAAAAAATGTGCAACGATAAAATTTTAGAGGGTTGGTTGGTGAGTCCACTTTCTTTTCAAAATATGCAAACCTAGGCTATATCGGGCCACACTGAATTAAAGTTTGTGTAAAGATGTATAGTTGCTCTGCAAGCAGTATTGTATGTTTAACTTTGAGAATGTTTTGCATACGATGAATTACGTGAATAGAAATAAGGATCTCCTCCTTATAAAGGACAACGGAATATGTTTGGAACAAGTTCGTTGAATTTCAGTGGCGTGGGGTTTAAGGTACAGAAGGTGTAGAGCACACCTTGAGAATTACCCAAAAAGTAGTCAAATGAAATAATATCAAAATATGTGAAACGAATTTCTTAATTGAAAGAGAATACTCTCTTCTCCTTATTACTGATGTGCAGAAAAAAAAGTGCACCCAATACTGAAGAAAATTTTTAATCAAACTACCGCATGCAGAGGCATCTTCCGTAGTATTTGTTGCCGTATTTACTTTAATGATCTCCAATAGACTTGGTCCGAAGGGGAAATTAATGAATGAAGATCAATAAGCCATAAATCTTACTTGTTTTCTATGGTTGCTTTAAATTACTTATTGAGTTTAATGGTGAGTAGCAAAACGGAGTCAGAAATCAGTAAATCTGCTGTAATTTCCTGTTGGCTGCTCTATATTGCTTTGGGTGCAAATGGAATCGCCGCACCTATTTCAAGATATCTCTATATCAATGTACGGTCAAAGGGAAAAATGTAAAGAATTTTATTGTCTTTATTTTCCATTTAATTAATTTTTTGCTAGCTTGAGATTTTTCTAGGAAAGTCGCAAAAATATTTTTGATTGTTTAAAACCAATGTTTAAAGTTTCTTTCAAAAACTTGTAGTGCGGAAGGGGGTTGTTTGAAAAGCAAGGAAATTCAAGGAATTCAAGGAATTCAAGGAAATTTTTTGAGAAAATATAACAAAGATTGTGGTGGAAATGTTTCCTATTAAATTTCCCATAATATCGAGAAATTCCGGAAAATCCGAAAAATCCGACAAATTGGGTAAGTTATTAACAAAAGGTATTTTCGTTCCATATCAAAGGAACGAAAATACCGTTTATTTAATGTTACATTTTAAGAATGGGTATAAAAAGGATCTATAACAGTTTGCTGTATCTTAAGAAAGTTCTGCACACCCCAAAGAAATTGGCATCGCACGCCACTGTTTCTTTTTATTTTTTAATATGAAACACTACTAAAATATGATACTTTATAATGATTTTCGTAATCCTTTTTTGTTTTGTTTCATTTATAAATGGGTTAAGTAGAGTGAAGAAGCCGGAAAAAAGCATTGTTTTTTTGAGTATGTGACATATTATAGTTCAGTTCAGTAATTATGATGTGCTTTTAATTTACGAAGAGAATTTTTCGTAACTTCGACTAGCAACTTATGTAGGGGCTAAATATGATTTTAAACTTTCTATTATGATATTTTGTTGAACACTGACCCGTCTAGCGTTTTTTTTATTTTGAATTAAAATTTTATAGGAAGAAAAATTGTTACGTTAATTAAAAATAATGGATCTGGTCTAAATATGACAGACGATAACCAATTTGTATTATTTTTTTGTTATTGCTGGTAAAAAGGGGTGTGGATAAACAAAAATTGTGGGGAATTTTTTTTGTTGACCGTCTTTCCCCTGAATATAGTTTCACGCTATAATTTCAAGTCTACTCAACTTGTTTTACCGAAAAGAGTAGTCCCAAGCAATACGTGAGGTCGTAAATTGGGCATTACGGTCATAAAGTCAAAAAATTAGTTATTTAAAACATCATGACCAGTTTACGACTTCTTGCGCTATTACAGGGTGATAGTTACTACTTGGATAGTTATTTCTACAACATTATCAGTAAAGCGACATTTATGAGGTTTTGAAAAATATAAATTTTTCATTACAAAATACGAGGATGGGAGTCAACACACTGAAAATGTTCAGACACTTTACTTGTACCTAAAACAGTAACGAATCTCTGATTTTCTCTGAAAAAAATTCTGGAAAAAAACTTGTCTAATACGTTTTTACTACGTCTTTATTTGTATAGTTTGTCATATTTGTTGTCCGCAACACACACCGAGATGATATAAAAGACTGCTTTTTTATGCTCTTGAGGAAAATAATTCAAAGTTTTGGAGATTTCGATTGGATTTACAAAAATTGCCATTTTAGACCAATTTCCTTGAATTATGTGTCGAGTTTTTCTGTTCTTACAAAAGTTGACGCTCAATATTTTCTATTTTCTGGCCAGTAAATTACCAATTTTAAGTGCAGTGCTATAACATATATTTTCTCAGACAGAAGAAACTCTGAGGAACACAATCTACGTCCACTATTTCATAATAAAGAAACGTGAAAACATTACATGGAAGAAAATGATTATGAATTGGTTTCACACAAAAATTCAAACCGCATTTTCAGAGGATAATAAATATTTTTTATGAGGTAATTTGCGGCAGCTCTTTGGTCTTGTATACCAAAAAAATTTACTGCGATGCATTATTTAAAATGAATCCCATCAACCGTTCCAATTTTTGGTGATCCTGTTGAGGATCATGTACAAATAACCAACGCCCGGGATATTCACAATGCATTTATCGAACAGGAAAAACATGGTTGCAACCATCATCATTCTGTGACCACAGCTCCCTGCTCCCTTATTTGACTGAGGACCACAATGTCCAGGACATCACAGGACAGGAATAACAGAGTGGAATGCTATATGAAAATCGATGCAAATATAGCAGGATATACTGAATCACCAGACTTTATATACTGCTGGGAAATGGAAAATATTCACACGTAAAGTGCATACGTTCGCGGGAAGAATTTTCATATAACGATTGGTATGTGGAAATCTGTATATAAAATCCTGCGGAAAAATCAGTTTTCCCCATAGCACTCTCGTTTATTGTATTTGTGTGGCCGCAATGACAAATTTCCAAACCAAAACGTTCTCCCGTGCGATATTCAACGTGGGTTACCCCAAATAGTCACCATCCATTCAAATCAATGCAATCCGTATCAATTTTGCTGTATGGTTTAACATCATGGCTTTGGAATTCGGTTTTGTTCACAATTTCATATAAAAATATCACCTTCAACCAGTGACGTTTCTTCTAAGGTGCGAGGGTGTTCACTGCACACCCTACTGAAATCCAATATGTATCGGAAATCTATTGTTAATTAATTTCTTTTTTTTTGTGCCAATTCTTTCGACAATTTACCAATGGCAATGGCTGCCTAAAGCACCCGCACCCTACATTACCAACTTGTTTCTTTATCTTTCGATTTTTCGACCAACCAAGTGTTCTCCACTTTACAGCGAACCAAAGTAAAAATTGCTTGTGGCCTTCTTTCCTACTCGCCCCTTAGCGAAACACACTCGAAACGCAATACCGACTCTTTCGGTCGTTCGACCGACTCGAGTGTTCTCCAATTTACAGCGCACCAAAGCAAAGTAAAAACACATATGACTAAGTAAAAGTCTATAATAAAAAACGTTTCACCACACACAAAGTTCACAAGAAGCAACCGCACACAACGATGAATTTGGGTGCTCCAGAAAAAGCCGCACGGCGAACCGATGCGATGTTGCTTGCTGCTGGCCGCGATGCTGCGAAACCCGACAATAGAAAACCGACCATCGTATGGCCGTTCGGCTGACGTGCTGATGCGTGTGGGTGTGTGTGTGCCAAGCAAAACAGCAATATTGCTTGCTCATCAGCTCAGTCGGTTTCTGATTTTACAGGTGTTCAGTTGGCTTTTGTGTATGAGAAATAATTAATTTAATATTATGACTTGTGAATGCGGATGCGCAATCGAAAAATTGTTTGAGAAACCATTTTCTCAATTAAATATCGAGGAAAAATTGGATCTTCGTCTATCACGTCCCGGACGTGATCCTGGATAAAACTAAGAGTAGACGTCTATCATTTAACAGAAACTTAATATTGAACACCCTACTGAAAGCAGCACGCCACGTCACTGCCTTCAACCAATATGCACAATAATATTGTGGTCACATGATAAATTACTATTATTTTCGTCAAAAAGGTTTTCATCCATAGTTACAAAGTGATGATTAATGGCTTAATACTAGTAGTATATGAGAGAAAAAAAATTTCCCCGGAAAAATTGAGCTATTAATTTTTCTAATACATGATAATACATAATATGTCGAAATGTTAGCAACGATGTTAAGCTGTCCCACAAAAACTAATTTTAGGTTGAACTAAGCTTAAAATTTCAAGGGTTTCCCGTATTATTAGATTTGAGAAAATTAACATTAAAGGGGTTTCTAATCATAGGAAAATCGTTTCACACATCTTCATATTTCATATACAAGATTATAAAGGTTGAACTGAAAATTCTATTTTAAGATTTTTGATTGACTTCTTAACTTGATTAACTAAAGATCTCAACTAAAAAAACTTTTCTCGTAAGGATAAGAGTGCAAAAAGGAAAATTGAATGGAAATTTAAAAGTAGTACTAATTCACGACTGGAAAAATTGCGTATTGGAATTCCAGTCTTATAACCGTTAAATCGTCTCTAAAAATTGTCTTTGTCCGTTTTACGTATCTTAAATAAGGTTTTTGTTTGTGAATGAGTTTTAAAAAATCGTGGTTTTTTTTTTACAAAAATCGTAGTTTATCATACAATTTTTATGAAAAATTCCTTTTTTTTTGAAAATTTCTCTATTCTTTGCAAAAAATATATACAATTTGATCATACTCAGGTCATACTAATATATAAAAATGAGTTGGTGTCTGTCTGTCTGTTCCTCTTTCATGCAAAAACGGCTGAACCGATTGACTTGAAATTTGGCATGAGTGTCTGTGGTAGTTCTGGTTCCAACATAGGCATATGGAAAATTAGCGCGAGGGATGGGGGGGAGTAAGGAGAGGGGATAAAGTGATTTCGAAACTTAGTTTTTGCGCTATGTTACCCTTTCGCGGGAAACTACCGAACCGATTGGCCTGAAATTTGGCATGGATGGGGGTCCAGCCCCAACATAGACCCATTAAAAAGTAGCCCGAGAGGTGGGGGAGTAAGGGGAGGGGATAAAGAAAATCCGAAGCTTTTAAAGAAAAGCACAGACTTATTCTATCTAATTTATTGAATTTTGTTTTCTTAGATTTTGTTCTACTCACGCTTTTAGCCGGGCGAAGCCGGGTCCATATTCTAGTATACCTTATATTTTTTCGTACATGGCATAAAAGTTAGCATGATTTCGGCTACGCCCTTTATTGCAATATCAGCTTCACTGTAACTTTTTCTTAACAAATTAGTTGTGGAATTAAATGGGGACTACTGTATACACTATTTATGGTATTTCCGTATAAAGAAAGCTTACAGAAAAACGGGTAAGTCTAGTATAGTACACGAAAAGAAATATTTCGATTGGTTGTTAAAACACACAAAAACAATTCCAAATTGGATTTTTGGATAAAATTTTTAAAACAATATATACTGAGGAAAGCATAAATACTCAATGAACCATTGTGCTTTTTCGAAAAATTCTGCGAAAGTTTAATTCCATTCAAAGTAGTATATATAAAAGTACTTTTTAAAAACATTCGGAATTTTATCAAACATGCCACACGATACAATGCAATCATAGCTTTAAAAAAAGACGACTGTTATTTTAATTCATCCTATTTTCATTCAATAAAGAAGAAAAAAGGACGAATAAAATAATGGAACATAAATATTTGTTTTGATATCCAGTAAAAATAAAAATAGCTTTTCCCAAATGATTTTCAACTAAAATTCTCTTTGAGTTTTGATGTTTCAGTCCATCATTTGTTTTTTGTACATTTTCCATTACATTAACAAAATGTTACAAATATGTATATATATATATATATATATAGGAGAAAAGGGATTCGTAATTTAGCGAAAGGTTTCCATTTTGTTATGTTTTCTGAAGAACGAAAGAAAAATATATTCTTCCTTTTGTTTATGTGTTTCATCAGGCAATTTTTTTTCATAATTTGATGTAAAACGTAGTATATTTGCTTCTCACACGTCAAGGATAGCCACGTAAACTCGGAAAAACTGAATTCTTTTGAGGTTAAAAATAACTTCGTACACTTTTGAATGTCCGCATAAGGGCAGGTATTCATTTAATTGAACCAACTCCGCCATCATGCCAGACATTTGTTTATGAAGTTAAGGATTTATTCCGTGGCCACTGGCAATAATAACAGAGTGGATGGATGTACTCGCATTGCGAAAATTATTTTTCATACAAAATTATCGTCAGTGGTCGCTATATTAATTTTGTAGGAAAAACCGCAAAAAGTTGGAGCAAAATAAAGTACAATAACAAACCAGTAAAATTTAAGGTTGGGCTGCGAAGCGAAGTATCCATCGGCTATGATAATTTAAATGTGTGTGTGTGTGTTTTTTTTTGCCGGGAAAAGTTCTCCATAGTCATTGCGTCGACAATTTGGAAAAGATACAAAACAAATGTTTACGTAATGAAGATTTTTTTAAAATTTTGCTATAAAGATTTGGTATTAGTATTTTGAAATCATTCAAGAGGCTTTCAAGTTTTCACATTGAAAAGATTTTATTCGGTCATGGTATGAAAACCTCAGGTATTTAACACGTTGGCTACCAGCCAAAAAAAAAAAAAAATGCTTACTCCGCTAGTATACACTGGGAAAAAACGCAAAAATCATCTCTGTACTTTGTGAGTCACCGGTGACTCAAACTCTTATTTCACTTTTGCACACTGTGAGGCACCGGTGAACATCGAAACTATAGGAATGTATAGTAAGCTCAATTTAACGACTGCACTCAACCATGGAACTTGAGAAACTGACGGTAATGACAATAGTGTGTGTACACCGGTGACGCACATGGTAGCCAACGTAATGCTTATGCAGGGCTGTAAATAGGCAAGTGCACCTTCAGAAGCTCTAAAAGTCGCTCACAAAATCACTAGAGATATCTAATTCCATTTTAATTCCCAATGTTGACGTTCTTGACATTAACAAGCGCGCATTTCATTACAAAGATATCATGTTTAAATATTAGACGTTAAAGTTCTCAAAGACGATTGAAAAGGCGCAAAAATTGAGTTTGCTTACGCTTGGAATTTGGAAGTCGTTCAATTAAAGGCACATCTTATTCTTAATATGTTACCGTTTTTGCTTTCGGCGCTTTTGTCCCCAGAACTCACTCACTCATCACAGTATCTGTCGAACCACCAAACCGATTGCCATGAAATTTTGTACACAAATTGGCCATACATAATGGGTGATCGTTAAGAAACGGTTTTTCAAAATTCCGTCCCTAAGGGGGTAATCGAGGGGTGGGCAGGGGGTTGGTGTTACAAAACTTTGATATTTGTCATGAAGCCTGCATGTTAGGAGGCTCAGATATATCACTCTAAAGGCCTGTGTCCACATGGAAGTTTATTGGCAGAAGTCGCTTCCAGAAGAGATTTCTGGTGTCACAACTTCTGGAAGTTCACTTGCAGTTAGTGTTTCCACGGGAAAAACTTCCAGAAGTCTCTGCTAGAAGCGACTTCTGCAAATAAACTTCCATGTGGACACAGCCCTTAAGGTTTTCGGGGTCGCTGATTCCGAATCTGATGTTGAAATTTCATAATTTGCAACAGAAGGGGTCCTGTAAGGATAGCGCAAATAATATTTTCACGATTTTTTTTTCGGAAAAACTGGCCATAGGTTTTTCGGGGTCGCTGAAGTCGAATCTGGTGTGAAAATTTCAAAATGTGGAACGGTAGGTCCTAAAGACAAAATGATTTTTCTTTCAAAAGTGTTTACGTTATTTCTTTGTTTATTTGGTGCAAAAAAAACTTATGCCGAAAACTTTAACCCAATCAGTCGTTGGAGAGTATAAAAAATGTGTGATTAAAGAAAATTTATTTCAGATTTGAAGCATGACATTTAAATTCTCTTTAAAAAATAGTTTTTTTCTTACGTTTAAAAGAGTACCCTTTACCGTATTAATCACTGATTCTCTTGTTTGCAGTATTTATTTTAGAATATCTGGTCTGACCACAAATTTGAATGATAAACGTCTCAATAAATTTCAGACTTTCTTGTGTATGATTTTTGTGGTTTTCACTTTGACAAAGATGTGGGTAGTTGCTAAACCAAAAACTAAAATATAATTCAATCTCTTTGACTTTTTACTCGAATTCAATTGAAAGGGTACAGAAAAATATGTTAAACTAATGAAATATTTAAAATATAATAAAAATAATAATAAAGTTGTCTGACTTGGATCTACCTCCACAAACTTTAGCTGAAGTGCATTTATTATTGCAATTAAATTCCATCTTTCTATAACTGCACGGAACAACACCAATTTTATTTTGAAATGAGAACGTTAATAAAATGACAATAACGAATGAATGGAGAAAATTAAGTGACTTCTTCATCTTGATGCTGTTTAGCAAAGATCCATAATTCTTATGAATGAATACGAGTAGATATAGCAACGTTTATGGAGAAAGAGTAACATTTTATGAACATCCTACTTAAAATTTCGTAGCGGATGGATAGCGTTTTCAGTTAATTTTTCGTATTTCTCCTGTATAATTGAAATAAATCGATGGAAAAGTTAAGTTGGTGTAGGAATTTTGTATTTCCAAGGTGCTATAGAGGGTTGGGTTGACTGGGCCTAGAAAATATAAAATTTCAGTGCAATTGTCATAAGAAATGATTTTAATTGGACTCATTGAATTGCGTCCAATTGCAAGAAGTTGAATTTTAACTCACTGTCGGCCCACTCTGGAGAATATTTTTCAGTCAATTTTAAACGTTGCACAATGTTTAAGTCATAAATATCCGACGTTGTATGGACAAATTTACAAAAAGTCGTCCCGTTGGCTGTTTGAAAAATGAAATTACCATTAATTTGATTTATCACCGTTGGTGACAGTGTCATATTTGTTGTATACCACATTGGATAACATCAAACCATGAATTAATGCTATAAGAAAGTCAAAATACTTACACAAAAGGTTGAGAGGTTGGCGCTATACGTATGACAATTTTAATGGATCGCTTAGAATTTTAAGATAGATTTTGTTAAATTGAATACAAGTGCGTTGGATGATGTATGGTTGGGTGATAAAATGCATTTAAATATTTCAACTAAAGATTACTTTATTTCAGCCGTATGTATATAAAGTCGTTAAGTTAGCAGACTCGTATAAATAACCATTTTATATCATTAAAAAAATGGTTATTGCTGTACTGTTTGATATTTTATTGGGCAGACGCGTGAAACTATTCGGTTGCTTAACGTTTCTCATTATCGAATATCAAATTTCAAAAGATGACCGTTTGTCTATGGGTTCGTTAATCGTTTATAGTGTCATTCATCGAGAGGGATCCTGTTTTTCAAAATAAAAACTTTTTTTAACAATGGATGTTTTAGTTTATTAATATGCAAGGTGTTTCAACATATGAAAAGGTTTTTAGAAAATTAAAAACCATTGTTTTGTCTGTGTGACAATTGATAACGTACAGAAGTTGCAGTTAATCAGAAATCAAGTACCAGTTGTGATCAAGACATAACTTTCCTCTGCAATATTTAGTTTCGAGAACCGTTTAAGACACGTAGAAAGGGCTTAAAATTTTATATCCTTCAAATTTTGTTATATTCATTTTTTCCCAAAAGCTCATAAGTTTGGAGAAATTATCAAAATTAAAAAAAAAAGAGAGTACGACGTCACGAAAATGGAGCGTGAGGCTTTAAATTTAATGATATATTTGACCTCCAAAAGCAAAAATTTTTACCTGCGGCGCATTTATTTTTGTGTATTTTTATGTTGTGCTTTAAAAAAATTGTTCTATGGTCAACCCAAAAAGAGAGAAAAAAAGAATAGTAACCAATATCACTCCCTTGTATGTATTTATTATAATAAAATAAATGATTTTAACTTTCCTCTATACGGTTAACATTGAGTAATTTTTTCCATTTGAAGGGTGTCCGGGGTTTGGATCGCTCTGTCCGCTGTTTGATGGTTTAACCACAATGAAGGCGGCAAGCGGCAGCGGCGATGGCGGGCGGCATGGCGCCGTCACACATACCGCCGAGCCAGCTACCATGATAGCGGCACCGCCGGCATATGCTTCTGTCTTGCGAAATCAAAACGTTAAAACATCTGCATAGAATGTGGCGCCGAATGTGGTGGTTATCATTAAAACATTTTGGGCGGAGGCGGCAAGTTTGACTTGGTTTCAAACTCGGCGGTGACGGAAAAAGTGCCCTGCCGTTGCCGCTGTATTGTAGCAGCTCTCGTTGCGCTACGTTAGTGCAAAAAAAAAGAAAATGCCGCCCGCCGCTGCCGCTTGTCGCCTTCACTATGGTTGAACCATTAATCTCTATGTCCGGGGGTTATGGCAACCCTAGCCACAGGTGAAAATTTTGATACATTAAAGGTCAAACATACATATTGCAGGGGGTCTCATAAACTAAGCTCCAAATCTCAATTGTCATATTTTACGACAGTATTAACTTTACTATGAGAACCATTGCAAGGTCCCTTGGACAAATGTCCCATTTGTTCCTTTGATATTCTGCCCTCGCTAGTAATTGTTCTAAAGCTGGTCCATGCTAGGTTCTTGGACCGTAATTTGACTAAAGCATGAGGTACGATGCGACGAAAAAGCGATACGAGATTGCGACACAAGCACTGCCACTTGTTGTCGCTATTCCAGATACATTTAGGGCTAGCTAACGACAAAGAAGCTCATAAGGCTACAAATTCAAAGGCTGTGGAAGTTTCAAAAAGATGAGAGTTTGGAAATAAAATAAAAACATTCAACTGTGGGGTTTTTGGTTCAAAGAAAATTGAAAAATAAACCTAAACTGTCATTCGGTGTGGTCCAGGCAGAAATTCAGCTTTTCGAAACTTTGTCGTCTCGCCATTTCGTTGTAGCCGCGAAATGGCGAGACGACGCTTCCTAAAACAAAATTTGGCGAGACGACGCTTCCTAAACAAAATTTTCTTTTTCTTTCTTTCAAGTGAATTAATTTCAAAATATTCAATCGTAAGCCGTGAGTGATCAGGTACAAGTCATTGAATGATTTGTAGAAAAATAGGCAAATATGTTTCAAACCACTGATCAATAAACCCCAAGTTTCAAACATAAGAAAAGCTATAAATGCCAATCTGGCAATTATTGAAAACCCGTATGATGATGTTCGTATCAAAATTCGAACAGTTGTCCAAAAATTCCACTTTAAAGTCAAACTTTCCAATAACATTTTTTAAAATTTATTCCAATCGGATTTTGATGTAGAATCATATCCTAATAACTTTTGTTCTTGCACTTTTTTTTTGAGATATTCACAAAAACTTTTTCGTTTGTATGGGGGTACCCCCCCTAATGGTCCATTTTTGCCCATTAACGGACTTAGCCTTGCATTTTACGAAAAACGAATCTGCGCAAAATTTCAAGTCTGTAGCTCAATCTGTGCGCCCGCAATCCGCGCCACAGACGGACAGACGAACGGACATGCAAAAATTAATTATTTTTATCATTCTAAACACACTGGTGTAATTCATTTTTGTGTGTGATTACAAACGGTAAGGCATAGTTAATATACCCTTTGGTTTCACCATACGGGTATAAAAACGAGTGGTCAGCTTTATCCGTAAAAAAATTTTTTTTTCATAAAAATATACATACCTGTTCAATACCGGTTGCATTATACTTAACTTTGAGGAAAACATTTTAATATTACTTCCAAAATGATTAATCACATAATTATCACCATTTCCCATCATGCAATTACTTATGATAAAAAAAAATTGTTATTTTCTTTTCACTTTTCCATACCAACACCATTAGCTATTCGTGTGAACATAAAAATTGTTAACCAATCGCTGTTAAAAATTTGCTGTTGTTAAGAAAGTCGGTATCTAAAAGAACTAAAATAAAATTAATATTGATATGAAACTAAAATTTGGAGAAAAACACAATTTTTCATGCATTCACACGGTATCATTTTCATTTGTTATTCTAACCTAATTATTCAATACAAATTACATAAATAGACTAATTATAACTAAATTCACTTAAATAATTATTATGTACTGTCTAATAAACATTTTCTCATTTATCCATTCTGTATACACCGGTACGTTAAAGTCTAAAAATCGAAATAAATTTGTTTTTGAAATATTTGAATATTTTCCCTTTTTCCATGATTTTTCTTTGGTTTATTGGCTTAAAAGGATAGTATTCAATCATTTGCTAGATTTATTTACACATTGGGAAAAAACTTTATGCATGTCTGTTTGTGTGTGACTTTCGTCAAAAAAAAAATCTTGGTTTTTAAATAATTTTTTCATATTTTTGACTAACTTAAAAACAAACAAACTAGCATAAAATTTCGATTTTATATATTTTTTTCCGTTTAGAAATTGGGAAGTAATTTACTTACAAAGTTATGGTAAAAATTTACATCTTTCTAGTATTTATAGATTAAATAACATTAAAAAATTATAAATATTTATGTTAATATAGGTTTTTTTTTGTTTTAGTAAATTTTTTTACTTGAATTGGAATTTTACATGAAACTCTTTGATGAAATTTAATGGGTTAAAAATTTATTGGCATCCCTTGGTTTTTGAAAAAATTTATACTTCTGGGATGGATTTATCGTTTTATTATCTTTTTTTTTGTTTTTGTCAAATTTTTGTAGAGTTTTTATCTACTTTTAATTCGAAAAGCATATTTTTTAATGTTGAAATTATTTTGTATTAATAAATTTATTCACTTTTTAAAATCATTGTCAACATGTATTGAAATCAGTATTTTTATCTTATATTTTATGTTCTGATGTTGGGTTTTGTTTTCATGTTAAAAAACTCTCGTAAATATTAATAAAGTTATTATACAAAAATTATTTCCTCTTGTAAAATATTTAAGTCTTTTTTTTTGTAATTTCCTCTTATTGTATTGTAGTTATTTTCTGCTCAATATAGTATTATTATTATTATAGTAAATGACTTTTTACATGAATTTTTTACATAAATATTCTTTTTATTACTTTTGAATAATTTTTTTTTTATAAATTTTGTTTATATATGAAATATTTTTCATATATTAACTTTGTGAATTTCTACAACGTAATAATTGAATATATTTCAATAATTTTTTTGTTTTTTTGGATGGAAAACATTATTAATTCGAATAAAAGGGTTTATGATTTATCATTGTTTTATGGTACATCGATATCTTTAAGTATGTGTGTATCATAACCATTATTAAACACATTATTTAAACCTTTTTTTTTTGAGAATATTTTTTTTACACTTTTATAATGTTTCGACATGTATTTTTTGCATCAGTTTCTCTTCCGTGTTTTCATTTGTAGGTACTAAAGAAAAAGTAGGAGATATTTCAATTTTTTTCCAGGAAATCTAAAAATATTTTTCAGCAATTCGTTAAGGTGCCAGTCCACATGAGAGTAAATACCGGCGAGAACCTCTCGATAGCAGCTATACGCAAATGGACACGTCTCTGAGATTCGTCCGTAGAAACTCGCGAGCTAGTTTCTGCGAGCTGTCAAAAGTGATTCTACTCTCTAGTCGACAGGCCTCCACTGAACTCTCGGAGAGTAGCTCGTCAGATACGAACAGCGTTTGAATTTCGCTAGTAGCTCTCGAGAACGCTAGAAGCTAGAAGCTCGATTTCGCTAGTGGCGATAGAAGAATCGCCGAAATTAACTCTCAAATGGACAACCTCCTGCGAGTAACTCTCGAGAGTTTTTGAGAGTTACTCGCGTATTTACTCTTATGTGGACCGGCACCTTTAAATAAATACCTAACTGGCAAAACTGTTAAATTTTTACCCAGTTTTTACTTAAGAAAGCCATTTCTATTTAAACAATAAGGTATGTACTTATTGACCTTTTAAATTTTTGTAAACTTTGAAGAGTTTTTCCCCAACCACATTTTTGCACGTTGAATAAAAACGATATAAATATGTATGTGCGTTCGAAGTATACTTGTAAAAACATTGCAAAAAAGGATGTTGTATTTGAAAATTTCCAAGAAATATTCCATGGAAAAGACACTTCGAAGAAAGGAATCAAATATGCATACAAAACAATAATGGAAAAAATTTCCCAGAGACCATTATTTAGGAGAACAAAAATATATTTTTGTTTTTGCACTGGTTTCGATTTCTTTTGAGCAGATATCCGTTCAATAAATACTTCGATTTTCCTAAACCGATTTTATATCTTATAGCATTGCCGGAAACAAAGTTCTTGTCAATGAGCTTAAAACCAAGCACAAAGTACAAAATATATTAAAATATATTTTCTGGATTTCATGCAGGGATATCATTTTACATTTAGTAAGTATTATTTTGATAGCTCTGACCTAAAAAGAACTCCCTTGATTTTTTTTAATTGAAAATTCGAAAAGAAAACACAAACTATTAGAAAAAAGCTCAAGAGTTTCAGTAATTGTTAGTTGAAAATTTTAGAACTTGCAAAAATAATTATTAAATTCAGAGGAAGTGCACTTTCAGTGCTGCGGTTTTTTCTAAACTTTCAGTCTATTTGAATTGTGATGTGGATGATTCATGAAATCTATTTTGCCGGATTTTTCCGGATGAACGAAAAGGGGCTATTCTATTGAATTCATTGCAGAATATTTTGATCCAAATATATGCTGTTTGAATTGAGTTTAAAGGGTTGGCGACAGTATTAAAGCACAATGCAAGTAAATTGAAAAGGATTTTTTCATTTGCCACAAAGTACAGAGTTTTTAATGAAATGAGTTTTTACTGATTTTTGTATTTATGCATGTGACTGCATTGAATTTTTTAGTTGCAGAATCATTACATTGAAATGAAAAAAATACAGGATTTTTTTTTATTGAATAGTAAATTTAAGAATAGTAAAATGTTTTGAATTTTTTGTACTGAAAAACCGCTTTTCAAATATTTCAGAAATTTTTTGAAATATGGTTGGTGACTTCTGAGCTTGCTCATATTTAACATTTTAAAATTCAACCATATTAATGCTTGTCATGAATATTAAAGACTTTCTTAGGGAATTTGGTGCTGCTGAATCTGAATATGGCAGTAGTTTGGCTGTATTAGCTCTACTTTTTGAGATATGAAGAAACAAAATTGTCGATTTCCAAATATTTAAACCAATTTTTGAGTTACGCTTCATACCTCAAAAACTAGAGATGATGCAGCAAAACCACGCGACCCCAAATTACCCAAAAAAGGCTCTTATATCCTGGGCACAAAAACAGTCTGTTTTTATCGGCCTGATTCTTAGCATTTTTTAAATTATTCTTCAAAAAATTGGTGTAAATCGATCAGATGTTCGGTAGTCTTCGCTCAGCAGCCACAAAATTAGAAATTAAAAATGCTGAGAATCAGTGAAAAATTAAAAGTAATTAAAATATGGGAACAAATGACAAAACAGAAATTCTTATTATTGTAGCGAATTTCAAAACTTCATGAAATCTCCATATTTAAAGTTTGCGTAATTTTTCGGGGTTGTTTCCGTACCAAAATCGTCCCGAAAACTTACGAGGATCGCGTAAAAGATTTTCGATACAAAGAACCATGCCGGAATTAGCGTTTTTCGTGACCCTGGGTTAACTTTTGAATCTGTGTAGTTTTCACTTTGGTTGAGTACTTTTTGGAAAGGGCAAAGTCTCTAGTTTCATCCATATATAGCTTCAAGAGCCACCGAATTGCAGGGGGATGGTGAGGGGCTAACGAACTTTTTTGTGATTTTTCACAGAAATCATTGCAGAAATCACGAGAGAGTTCGTTAACCCCTCACCATCCCCCTGCAATTCGGTGGCTCTTGAAGCTATATATGGATGAAACTAGAGACGGGGCTTTTTTCAAAAAGTACTCAACCAAAGTGAAAACTACACGGGTTCAAAAGTTAGTTTAGAGGGGCAAAGTCGTGCATCGTTCTTTGACAGTTCATTTGCGAGGTGGTAAATTTACGCGTTTACGAGGCATTCATGCGATTCCATGAATCCCCCTATTGTGTTTTGGAAATTAAAAAATTAAATGCTTCCACTTTGGCGGCTAAATTAGCGCAGAACCCAATGAACTGTTTCAATTGTTTTTGAAATATTTGAATATATTCCCTTTTTCCATGATTTTGTTTATTGGCTTAAAAGGATAGTATTCCAGATATCTATATCCATAAAAACCAGTATTTATATTCGATATTTGGCTGGGCAGAAACGGACTAAACACTGCTCATTATCTGATAGCGGAAATTTCCGCAAAATTAATATCAATTACTCCAATGCAATGTGAAGCGTTAACAACTTGGCAAATGACTATTTCCGTATACAAAATTTCGCAATTAATTAACTCATTTATTTAATTAGTTAAATTTTTTAAAATTTGTAATTAAACAGATTATCGTGTATAATATCATTCCAGAACATATTTATGCGATCCGACTGCAAACATGTTAAAATATTTTACAATTTCTTTGTTTAAATGGCTGAACTAACTAAAATTATAAATTCGTGTGTATCGTTTTATTTTTATTAAACGAGCAAATAAATAATTGCATGCAGGCAGGGATGGAAAACGTTATCGTAACGTAACAACATAACGAAACGATTTTCCGATGTTTTCTTTACGATTTTCCGAATTTTCTTTCAAAATTAATAACGTTATATAAATTTAATTCCGTTACAATAACGACAAACGTAACGAAAACCGAAAAAAATATATCGTTTTTTTGTTATTTATTTATTTTAATTTTTTTTTTTTTTTTTTTTTTTATAGATCCAGCCAGAGCTTAGGGGAAGACCCTTTAATGCCGAAGCACAGCTCGGGATGGTCGGAAGGACAAAAGGAGATGCCGATTTATGTTCTCCTTGAACTTCTGCGGGTTATAGTCCGGGGGGAACACATCGGATGGTAAATTGTTCCAAAGTCTTGTTGTTCGCGGAATGAAGGAACCCCTAAACTTTACTGTACGAAAGCGGGGAGGCTCAAGGAAGAAGTCGTGCGCACGTGCAGCTGCACGAGAGGGTCTAGGGAAAATATACCGTGGAGGAAAAAGTTGGGAAATTTCGGTGGAACATTACCCATGGAAATATCTATAGAATATACTAAGTACCCCAACAGAGCGACGATGCTCGAGAGACGGTAGAAGACGGTAGATAATAATCCCAGATTAACTCTAAATTAACTCTAAATTAACTCTATTTTTGGACATACGAAAAATTAAATATTTTATGCAATATTTTTGATATCGAAAATTTTTTTTTTTGGTATATGCAGAAGTAGAGTGAATCTGACCAAAACAAAGTTCGATTCACAATCAGCCATGTCAAAATATCCTAAAATTCTATATCTATGGCAACACCAAAAATGTCCTTTTTGTTGGGTAGCGTTTTTTTTAAATGAACAAAAATATTGTGCGAGTTTTTTCTTTAAGGTTTTATTTTGGTTTTTTTATACAAATTTGGTAAATGTTTTTTCAAAGCAAATAAATCAGCTGGTCTCGGACAATTATTTTGCATGCGATGCTTCTGCCGTTTATGAGAATACTAGCTTGCATACCCGTCGTTGCCGGGTTAAGTTTTTTGTCTAAGTTTTAGAATACGAAGAAAACCGGAAAGAACTTAAAAACTTTTTAATGCGTCTATGTTGGGGCTGAACCCCCGACGAACATCTATGCCAAATTTCAAGCTAATCGGTTCAGTAGTTTCCCCGCGAAAGAGTAACATAGAGGGAAAACTAAGTTTCGAAATCACTTTACCCCCTCCCCTTACTCCCCCCACCCCTCGCGCTACTTTTCCGTATGCCTATGTTGGAACCAGAACTACCACAGACACCCATGCCAAATTTCAAGTCAATCGGTTCAGCGGTTTTTGCGTGAAAGCGGAACAGACAGACACCAACTAATTTTTATATATTAGTATGATCAGTTGCGTTGCGGATCGAATTGAATGCATTACATTTGGTGTCTTAACGCATCTATCTCAGAATAGGCATGAAGGTGTAACGAATTTAAAACGTTATAACGTAACGAAATGATTTTTTTTATCATTACAAAACGTAACGAAATGTACAACGTTACACTTTTTTTTCATTTGCCATCCCTGCATGAAAGTGAGTTACAATTTAGTTAAAATAAATCGATAAAACAAATTTTATGTTATTACTCACTATCCTCGATTAAATAGGAGGATATTTATTTTCCGAATTATATTAAACAATATCTATATATGTTTTCTCAGGCAAACAATTTATTTTGTAATTTAATCTAATTTCAGGAAATAATTGTTTTAATAGGATTTCAGAAGGCTACATTTAATTGTATGCACCCCATTGTATAATGATTAAAATATGCAACGATCAATTTTAATTCGTAATCTAATTATTTTCAATATCCTAAAAATTGAACCAATTAGGTTGCATAAATTTGGAAAGTTCAAAAAAACCGCAAACAATTAAAAACTTTTAACGAAAAGTAAAAAAAAACACGAATAAACTGATGCTTTTTGGACGATTTCATAGTATAAGGGTTTGACTCCTATTTTATTCACTATCACTTCCTTATAATTTTTGTTTTTTTGTTAAATTGATATTTGACACATTTTGCATTTGAAATTCTTTTTATATAAAAAAATGACTCGATGGAATTTTTGTATTTTTCAATTATATCATAATTTTTAATTTGTTAATATTTTATCAATTTTTCTTTTGTATATATAATAAATGCATTTTTATTATTGTATCGTTTAGGACGCCATTTCCGTATTTATCAATTTTAACACTATTTAGGTCGTGCATTTTACCACATTTATTCTCATGTTTTTCTGTGTTTGGTTTATTAGTCTGTTTTAGGAGTAGTAGCACTAGTAGTAATGGTAGAAATTGCCGAGTGCTTGTTAATACCACGCCTGTTAAGAAAAATTTTAGGTTTTTTTTAAATAGCAACATATAAAATACAAATGATATGTTAGTTATTTTAATCAATTTTGTTAAGTATAATTAATGTTTTTCAAGTGTTTAGTGTTATATACCCTTAATATGCTGTTGGGTACTTACCTTGAAAGTGGAGATTACTGTGTTTAAAGGTATGACAGTTGTATGTTTAGAGACCGAAAAAATTGAAAGTCTAACCTTGACTACATTTTTCGTCTTTGATTGTGTTTACATTGGGAATCATTTTGAGGCAGCACGTCTTTGCTCATTTTTCTGCCGTGTGCACACGGTTCGCTTCATCTGGATTCACTAAAACAGTTTCATCAACAAAACTAAAGACACAGGTTTCAACGACCAGACTCAAAAACCGGTTTGCGACCGATAATTTTAAGTGAATCTAAACTTCGTTCGCTCTTTTTGGTTTCCCTCCCCACTGCGTCCCTCACCATCACTTGGCTGGAGCGAATGACGTGCCGCCTCAAAATGAATCCCAATGTAAACACAGTCTTTAAGATCCGACGATGCAGAATTTGGATGAAATTTCAACGATTGTAAGAATTGGAGTCCCTATTCGTTTCGTATTTTTTCCGGAAATTCTAATTATGGAGCGTATTTTTCATAAAAATGCTTTGCCTACGGCATATTTCTATTTGTTTATTTTCGTACGCGGAAGTTGTTTTGCTTTAAAAAATGATTTCATAGTCAATCCAAAAAGAGAAAAAAAAGGAATAGCAACAGATCCCAAGTAACCAAATAGGGCGTAAAGTGGTCGTGGCGACTTTAACATCGAATCTTTATGGTCGCGACGACCACTTTACGCCCTATTTGGTTACTTGGGATATATCTTCCTTCCATTGATTATAATAAAATAAATGGTTTTAACTTGATTTAACTTGATTATTTTTTAATATCTTAACTGTGTCCGAGATTTTTCACTCATGAGTCCCAGTTTTTCTAAAATTTTTTATGGCAACTTTTATATTTTTTTATAGAAGTCGATTTTATATCCAAAGAGCATACAATTTTTCATACTTATATTCAACCTCATGTAATTAAAAATTTTCTGCTAGTAATTTAGCAAAAGACATGACATTACTTTGACTATAATTACAAGAATACATTAGCATAGATAAATATAATCCTTGTTTGTGTATCATATTTCAAACCATTAAGCATATCACGTGGAGCAATAAATGTATTTTATACACACTTAACACAACATTTCTGTGAGACATTTTTGTCGTTTGTATTGAATTTGGTTAAATCAGGAGTTTGAGAAAATATTTCGTACAGCAAATGGGAAATACAAGGTTTGTGGAAGTCATACATTCTGGTTATCTAAACGAAGAAGATTTAACGCAATACTTATGGCCATGACTTATCCTTGCTGTTCCAAAAGAAAATAATATATAAACATATTGTTATTTTCTTCCTACTAGATTTATTCTTTTTTATTATTCCTCATATATGCCAGGAAAATCCTCAACATGAGGCTAACAAATTAGATGAAAGCCACAAGGTTGCTTTATTACATGAGCCTTAATTAAAGAACACGATGACTGTCTTGCTGCTGTAGGTAACAGTCGCATATACGAGTATGTATAGCGACAAATCTCTTGAGCATTTTTCACAGAACAACGTTTTCATATATAAAGTGGAGTCAATATCTGTATGTAAATCACATTTATATATCTCTAAATGTATGTGAATGAAGTATATCTGAAAGGGTGCAAGGAAAATAATGTCGTTTTTTAAATTTTGTAGATTTTTTTTTTTAAACTTTGCTTCTATACAAAATGC
The DNA here is from genome assembly GCA_964034945.1 of Chrysopilus asiliformis. Taxonomy (NCBI): domain Eukaryota; kingdom Metazoa; phylum Arthropoda; class Insecta; order Diptera; family Rhagionidae; genus Chrysopilus; species Chrysopilus asiliformis. Next base: position 9,972,908 of record OZ035961.1, read on the forward strand.
ATAAATTCTTCTAGACTCAAAAGCATTCGGAATGTCTGCGGCTATATTGAATCCATTTGCATGCAAAAATTTCTTTTCTCATTAAAAAAATCTTATTATTTATAATGATATTTTTTGCCATTTTTATAATTCTTCTTTCAGAAGATAGGGACGAAATGGTGGTACATGACTGGCATGGACATAAGAGCAGCTCCAATGGACAAAAGGCAGTCGTCAAAAACTAGAACAAACCAAGTTTTGATAGAAAATTATCCATTTGGATGGTGGAGCAGGTGCAGAGTGGTCTGATTAGATTTTGATGTATGGAAAGGTTATGTAAAATCATTTATGTTTTCGAGAAATCGCAAAAAAACCGTTATATTTGTATGGGGAGGAGCAGAATAGTCAAAAATACAGAAATTAACGTGACGGATTTGATGAACAAATATTTTTCTCCCTATTTTTGTCTTTCGGAATTTTCTCGAAAACAGCTAGAAATTTTAAATACTTCAGCGAACCACATTTTTGTCTGTAGAATTATTCATAATTCTTGATCCTCCTATAACCAGAAATTACTATCCATTAGATCTGATAGTATTCAAAGGACAACTGATAGTTTGCAATTTATTCGTGAACTCGATGTGGTAAGAGTCGCTATACAACTTTATAAGGTAGAAACTGGTGGCTGGAGCAGAAAACCCCTTAGGGTAGCAATTTTCCATATACAAACATAATGTTGGGGTGATCTTATTGTTTACTTTATGCAAGCAAAACACAATAATAACATAACAACTATATATGCCGGTAGTGTGTTGCAGAAATCAACATTTTATCCACCATATGAAGTTCACAGCATCCAGCATTTAGCATAAGAATCAACAGGGCAAATATAGACAGTACCGCCTAGTTGTTACGGTACGATAGTTATACTCCTCATATGTGGACATAACATAATATGCCGTTGCCGATGCTATTTCAACGACCCAAGCGATGGTGGGCTGAAGGTAGACCAGATCTCGTCCAACATAGTCTTATAGAGAGAAAGAACATTAACCGTGCTACGCCAGAGGGTAATTCTGGATGAATCTAATAAAAAACCGTCCAAATGTGGAAAACTACAATATTACAAACACTATTGCAGTACTTGAATACCACAGTAGATAGTAGATATTTTCAACTTGCATGATGTGGTATTTTGTGCAGACACATATTGGTCGAAGTAAGAGTTTTCGTGATGGCATGCACGAAGAGTCTATATTACGTCAATCTACTCCCCCGCATGGGTGCAATGATATTCAACTCAATTCTAACAAACAATTTCCGTTCATAAAAAATTGTTATTAAAAAACATCATTCTTCCTTCCATGTAAGCAAACAACCCTCCAGGTCATTCAGTTAGACGCTCGCTGGTCATGTCATGTCATAAAATATGTTCACTAAACTTCAAGTAATAAACGATGCTCATCTTGCTAGCTGACTAGGGAAATTTTTCGGTAATTTCATTAACATCAGGTCATGAACATGGACATATTTTTATTCATAAAGTGACCAATTTATGGGATATGTAATATTAGGTGGATTTTCCCCGAGTGTTAATAGACTCGCATTGCGGGGCAAATTATCTTATCTTTTCACTTATGTGAGATTCAAAGATAGGTATGCAATTTCACTGCATATTTTCGAAATAGTTAATGTTTTGCAAAGATACAATAGAAAACCAACACATATTCTGAATATTCCAAAACTGAATAATGCCCGGTTTTTCAGTGAAAGTTTAAACTCCGTTTAACCGGCGATAAAGTTTAAACTACCGTTTAACACAAAATGGTGTTTTTCAGTGACAGTTTATCTCTAACCAAAAGTTTAAACGGAGTTTAACTTAAACGGCCATGGATGAGGGTTTAAACTGACGTTTTTTTATAACTTATTTGTCGATTGTATATCCGCGAAGAATAAAACAGAAGTAAAAATGGACTGCATCACTTTTTTTGCTCTTTTTTCACTATATTTTTTACAAGTTCTAACAATTTTAGAACTTCTTTTGAAGTGAAATTGGAGGACCGTTTTGGACTAAAATAACACCACACTAACACAATTAACATAACACAACACTAACACAATAACACAATTAAAACACAATGACAACCGAAATCAGAACCGTTTTTATTTTTTATAGAATTTTGTAATTAATGCGTAATGAAATATTACGAAAATGATCATAACTACCTATATAGACAAATATATCAATGATTTTATGACTGGAGAATTTGTCATTTCAATATATTTTACTTGTATAGTAGACTGCGAAATTGACAACAAAGTTTAAACTTTAGTTTAATAAAACGTTCAAATCCGTTTGCCTGAAAAACACCAAAAGTTTAAACTTTTGTTTAAACTTCATTGTGAGTTTAACTAAACTAAAGTTTAAACTTTCACTGAAAAACCGGGCATAGGTATTATAAGGTGTGCCAATCAAATACGTCACACTTTTTGGGCTGAGAGGATTTGGGTCTGGGGTAGAGTGACGAAAACATTAAATCTCATACAAATAATGTTGAAAAATGGTTGTGAGGGGTAAGGAGGGGTCCTAAAAATAGCATGAATTTTAGAAAAGCCTAAAACAAGCATGAATTTTAGAAAACTAGGACGCATCAGCGAAAAACCCTGGACATACCGATGAAATAGTTAAAATATTTTGAAAATACGCGCCGCAGTAGAAAATTTTGGCATTTCTATAATGTCCAATAATATTTTGAATAACTTTTTGCCTCCTTAAGTTGAGCAATAAAAATTGTAAAAATGCCAATAAAGAAAAATGCGCCGCAGACGAAAAAAACTATAATTTACAGCAACTCCAGCCGAAGTGGAGTAGGACCCGTCCTGGCTATTCTGGACATGTGGCCACCCCACCAACAAGCCCTAAATATTCATAGTAAAAATTGTTTTCTGAAGAAACTAGGCGTCGTATATCAAGACAGGGAACAAAACATTCTGCGTTGTATATCAAAACGTCTTATATCGAGGCGTTTCAAATCTAGTGATGTTTGTACATTGTTTGGAGGAGTTTTATATAATTATGGGCCCATTCCAGATGGAATTTCGACGCTAATCAGGAGAAAAAGTAAAAACTGAAATGTGTGCTGATGATGTTATGATTAGTTAAACCTGTTGAAATCTCAAAATTCGGTGGGTTACACGATATGCTTAAAATCTCAATTAACTTTTTTGCCGTTATGGCATACAGCAAGACATAATTTCTTATTGTTTTCTTATTGTTTTTTGGTCAGTAAAATTTCCATAAGTTCTATTCAGCATAAATTTATGTTGAAAGATGCAATAAGTAAAGATAACAGAATAATTTGCCAACACAGATGTCTTCATTAAATCTAAACTTGTTGAAATAAATTTTATCTAATTGTGTCCGACATTAATACGTCTTGAAAATATATATTTTCTGTATGATGGACTGGACGATGATGGAAATGATGGTGACAATGATATAGTTTTGATGATGTTGATAATCCCAATAGAATATTATGACAATATAAATAGTAACGATATGGCAACAGACATTATAATAGAATGACTTGACTAGAAAATGGTCAAGGCGTAATGGCATCGCCCTAGTAATCAACAATGGTGTAAATTATTCTCACCGCAATCAAATCAAATAAAAATTATTAACAGCGGCCAGTCGGGCATCCAGTCAAGTGTCCATTTTAGTTTAGTTTAGTTCAGTTCAGTTCATTTTGGGTCCGGAATATTATGGGCATTATTATTGTATTATGGCTATTAGAGATATTAGAGTTCACAAAAGTTTATTGACGGTTTTTTTGGGTTCATTGTGATTCCAAAAAATCTTTCTATGAATGAGACTGAGAATTGGGTGGATTTCGGCAAGGTAATAATTTTGGGGGTGATAAAATGGTGGGAAAGGGTTGAAAGGGGTTGAAAAGGGTTTATGTTTTTAGTTTTCAAACTTTAAATTAGTGGTGATTAATATTTTTCACAGGCTATTCATAGATATATTCATAGATTGAAGGACACAACTTTTTCATAGAATTCTAGTCATTTTTTGTCTTTTGCCACCATGCCAATTTGATTTATGAATATAATTTCGGTGACACTCTTAAACCCACACTTATAGTTTGTTTTCGCTTTCATTTCCCATTCAGAACCTCAAATTGTGTTCAAGCTCAGTTCACAAATCAAAGCGCTGGTCATAAACCAAAGAACTGTTTGTAAATCTAATAAGTTTTTAAATCAAAAGAGGATGACAAAATGAATCGTCCATAAACCGAATTGTTCAAAAACGCCATATAAAATTTCACACTATTTAAAATCGTGTCACCGCATTTCACTGAAAAAAAAACTAACCGAAATAGAATTTACCGAAAAAATCTCACCGAAAACTAAACTCACCGAGATATCAATCTCACCGAATGGAAAACTCACTGAATACTAAACTCACCAAAAGAAAACTCACCGAAAGTAGCAAAACAAAAATTTATGGATTTTATGCATTCGATTTTTTATATAATTTTATGCAGGGAGAGAGGTTGAAGGCGCGTGCTCTATGTTAGTTATTAATTTTTCAACTGAGATTTTCCTTAATAATATTAGTTCAAATTAAAAGTTTTAAGAAAGCAAAAATTTCAAACCGTGTAAAACGCAGATAAAATTTTTCGCAAAAACGGTGTCCTTTCGAATTCGTACAATAAATTCTTTCGAATTCGGGGGGTGGGTGTATTTAAATTTTGTTTACTGGATTCCGTAAATTACCAAAAAAGTTGTTTTAAAAATAAAAAAAGGGCCACCGGGACTCTGTCTCTCGATTCTAGTGTCAGTAATTTTATTTGATTTGATTTTCTAACTCTCCCATCAACCCTATTTTTAGCTGTTATTTTGGTTGCTTATTTTGTCTATCGTATTATAAATACTTTATGCGTGTTATTATGTTTGAGTGTTGGTTTTTTGCACACTTACCGGATGTCCAGGTTTTCCTAGTGGGCCCATCGAGCCTGAATCGCCTCGAATTCCCATTGGACCCTGTCGCAAAATATACACACAAATTAAGGTATTCCGGGCGTTGTCGGGCAATGAATATAAGAGAAAATATAAGAAGAAAAAAGGGGTTAATGGACTAACATTTATTTTGATATCATTATATTGTTATCGGGTCATTAAACGGAATTAAAACATTTTTTTTGTGCTTATTCATATAGTAGATGTGTACATGTGTAATATTTACACTTCCATTGAGAGTAAACAACAGAAGCATAAAATGAATGCCATCAACTACTACTCATGTGTGCACAAAAAAAAATAGATATTACGTTTACTATGTTTTTTTCTTGTATTCTTTATCATATAATATGATTTCGTTGAATGTGATACTTACAGGTAATCCCATTGGACCTTGATCGCCCTTCACTCCTTTGTCACCCTAATAAAAGTTTATTGACTGAAATTTCTCAATCGAATACGGAATATGTTGTTTCTTTCGGTATAAATGTGAAAATTATATCAAAAGATACTCACCCGATCGCCTTTTCTGCCATCCATTCCTCGTTCCCCAGTTTGACCTGGATGTCCAGGTGGACCAATTGGACCTGGCGGTCCTGGTGGGCCATAGATCTGTGTCAATGGGAAAATTAAATTCAATTACATTATTCTGTCTCAAAAACTCGAACGATAAAATAATATTGTCTAATGTGTGCCGTCCACAGTGACAGTTTAATGGATGAAATCTAATGGACGAATGAATTGAAGAATTTAATTAAAAGTTATATTTTCACCTGTATAAGAGACGATTATACATACAATACATTTTTGTTCTAAATTAGAGGGGTTTTTTGATTTTAATTGAACATTTTTGATATACAAAATGGACGTTTTTCTTGCTGTCAGCAGGCAAAAATTAGGGTGTTTCAAAATGATTTTTACAGGTTTTCAGGACTTCACAAAATTAGGGGGTTTTATCTGCGTGTTTTCGTCTTTTTAAAGCAAACCAGATATCAGCAAAGTATGAAATCTTGGGCAAAAATGGAGGATAACCTCACTTCTTTTTGAGAACTTAAATTAGAAAACCACTTGATCGATTGAGTAGTAATTTTGGATCATATCTAGATAATTGTAAGAAATAGTATTTTTTTGCGTTTTCCGCTTGGTAAATTAACCATGAAAATTCTATGTAAATTCTCTTCCAACAATTTGTTTTCAGATTTTTGAGAATATTTTGTTCCATTTCGAACAACAAATGATAGGTTGTTGGACTTGATATCTAATGTCTGCCATACACGCAAAGGCTACGCGAGACCATCCTCGTTTATTATCACTGGACTGCGTGTGATGGCTATTTCGCGAAATAGTTCTATTTACATAATTTTGTTTACATTCAGAGGTGGTGGTGATTTTTTGAAGTATTTGACAACAAAAAACGGTATTTAAAAGCAATCTATTTATGAATCGTTAGGTGAAATAGAAAAAAAAAACTGAGCTCTGAATTAGAGGAGAGATGTGACGAAGCAAATGCTTTTACTACGAATTTATCAGGTTATTTACGTTTGTGGTTTGCTTAACAAAACAAAATCATTAAAATCTGAAATCTGAGAGTATTAACCCTTTGACGACCATACATTTTCGGCCGAAGGGATTTTGAGTTTTTTTTTCATTTTCATGATCTGTGACTTGATAATAGTTATGCCACAAAAAATGGTGGCCCTAGACCCCCTCCTTGCCCCTCATTTTTTTTATCTCGAAAATTAAAATTGAAAGACAACATTCTTATATATAATTCATGTACGTATTTTTTTTTGAATTTGAACAAACTGAATTTAATTAGTTGTCCATGTGGTAGCAATCGCAAGTACAGATATCGTCGGCTAAGAGTGAAATCGTTCTAAGTCCATTATACCAAAATTTCTGGAAGAGCAATAAAAAACCTTGTTAAATCATTTTAATTTTCATTTAGGATTATAGGGGCACAGGGGAACCGGCATAGAATTCCCCCCACTTACATTTATATTGCCCCATCTATCCTCTACAAAAAACCCTTTAATATCTTTGCTCTATCTCTTAACTGGACGATTTTAAGTACTGAAAGCTCTTGGGCAAGCATACTTGCCTGTGGTGGTCAAAGGGTTAAAACAAAATTTTCCTGTGTCGCGAAAAATTTTGTGGGAGATTTTTTTTTGCCATATATATTTTATAAAACTCATATTTTGTTGCACTTTGACGTAAAGGTTATGCATCTGTGAGGAATCGTACGCGGGATGCGATTTTTGGAAACAAGGAAGTTTTGGAAAAATTAGATAATTCATTTATAGTTTTCCTCAAACCCTGCATGCGCATTTTTAGGCAAATCTAAGACTGATCGGCTCAAATTGTGCAATAAAAAAGTTGTCTACATCTATGAAAATAAGAGTATTGTGTTTTTGTATGTTTGTCTGTATATGTTTTTCCACAATTTTTTTTAAATTTCTGGCTCATCGATTTTTATCACATTTTTTTTAAAGAAAAATCCTAATATTACAAAAAAAAAGTCAAGCGACATTCTAAGGAATAGAAAGATCAATTTTTTCTGCAAATTCATAGACTAATTTATATTTCCTGGAACTTTAATAAAAAGCATCTAGAAATATCTATGTTTATGTGAATATTTCTATACCTACTGCTTGAAGTTGGTTTGGATTCAATGTACATTTAATTAACGTTAACTTGAGATGTGATACAAGAATTCTTGTATTTATCGAAGCCAACCAAGAGCCCAACAATAGACGAGCATGAATGCGAATAATTGTCACAATTTGTTGAATTTTGAACGGATATACGGGTTAACCGGGTCTGATGTTGACGTAATGAAAATCCAACGGAGAAAATGTGAAAAAAAAATCCATTTACAACAAAACAAAACTTTCATTTGCAGAATCCGACATGAAAACAATTTCAAATCTTGTTGGGAAATACTGGAAATTGCCGTTTAAGAAGATTCTTTTATATTAGAAATGTCACATAGAATAAAACACAAAAACAGCGAGTGGAAAATAAGAAAATAATAACGACAATGAGTGGCTTGACTTGGTTTGGCTGACTAGGAAAATTGTTTTAAATTAATTTCAGGAAAAGTAATAAGATACCATATAAACTTACTATACAAGTATATATTTAATGTAACTCTGTGTATGTAACTCTGTTCGAATTTTGTATATCTTTTTTTGATTGCTTCGAAAGGTGTATCACGTTACCAATTGTTTCGAAGACGATATCATGCGGTAGAATTTCAAGATCAAGGGAAGCGCTACAATTTCCTTGTTTTGAATTGCCGCTTATTTCCTTCAATAGGGTTGAAGTGGAGCTTCTTGTTTGAAGTGTTAAAAAGAATTCAGGTGGAAGAAATGATTTTGGACGGAAACGTGTGTGTTTTAAGTGGTTTTTGAATGGCAGAATTACCATGAGTTGTGGTTGAAATGGTTTTAAGATTTCGTCTTATTGTAAGAGATTTTTTCACGCCACTTGATTTTTTTTTTAATTAAAAATATTAAGGTAGGGCTGACCGGGGCTAGTTGGCTTCAGGGGTAAGTAGACTTATTGCGAATAACTCAACCATGGTTGAGAATAAACCTGCGTGAATTGGACTGTTTATTCAGTCGACTGACAGCTTTGAGTGAACCAACGTGGTTAGACCACAGTGCTCTTGGAACGAACTGTGAGGGGAAAAAACGAAATTTCAAGCGTTTGAGGAATTTTTTTTCTTGTTAATTAAATTGTTTTGTAGCTTACACTTTCATTGTATTGAACTCGTCAGTGATTTCAAGTGAAAATTTATGTATGAGTTAACAAGTTAGTGAAGCATTTTCTGATCGATGCTTTTTCATTTTTTTTTCACGAGTGTGTTAAAAATAAAATGGCGGCTTGGGGCTAGTTGACTCACAGTATACTGGGGTTAAATGACTCGATATGAATTACCTATATTTTTTTGTTAATTAATTATATTTTTTTAAATTAGATGAAATTTACACCCCGATTGCGAGTGTCGTGTCGTTTTCGACAAGAGTCGTTTTACGTGTTGTTGTTAGTGTTTTTCTACCAACAACAACACGTGAAACGACTCTTGTCGAAAACGACACGACACTCGCAATCGGTGTTAATTTATGTTAATCTGAAATGTTATTAATTTTTTAAAGAATACATTTTTTCAGAATTATTACAGTTTTTAATATGTTCCAACACATTTTCCCAAAAAAAGTATAGAGTCAAATAACCCCGTTCACAGAGTCGAGTCAACAAACCCCAGACACGGGGTTAGTCGACTCATCGAACAACTTTTTTTAAAATGAAAAAAAATATTTGAAACACTTATAATTAGTCAAAATAAAAGATTGACTAAGAAACACAATTGAATAAACCAACCAAAAACGTCTTTACTGCACCTGAAATAATTACAGGAAAACCTCTATAAAGTAGATTATAAAAAGTGGGTCTACTAGCCCCGGTCTACCCTATATTATCTTAAGGGTTGGGGAAACAAGAAATTTGAAATAACAGTTTCGTGAAAAAATTTATGTCATACTAAAGGTTTCGTAAAATTTCTTCGCTACCGTATATAGCATTTGAATCTAGTAGTAGATTTAAACCACCAATCAATGGAAAAAGTTGCGATAGGCGGTCGCGACAGATGGTGTTAACACCTATATGCTTATTCTTTTGTCTCACCACTTTAGTGCTCTATCACACTGCCGTTTGCATCAATTATCCGCATAAAATTAGGTTCTAAAAATCCGAATTTCTGAAAACTAAAAGTCACATCGTTTTTGGTAAAAAATTAGGAGTTTCATACAATGAATTGCGACGGGTCCACATTCTAGTTTAAATTAAATTTGCCTTATGGAACTATTCCAAGAAAAAAAAAATTTAAGAACACGAGAACACAGAAGAAAAACTCAAATCTATTTTATTTTATGTAAATCCACAAATGTGAACTTTTTCTTTAGTTTTCCAGTACATAAGACCGACAACATACATTACTGAGCATTAAGAGATTTCTCTCGTGTTGATATTCGTACCATTTTATTACACTTTGCAATTTTAATAAAATTCTAAATAGAAATTAACCATAAGAGACGTCTAAGTGAAAATAAAATTTAAAATGCTGCAGCATTATGTTTTAAAGTCTTCGTGTACAAGAAGAAAAATAATGGAAAGTTCTATTTTATGGTCTCAATGTTGAGTAAAGAAGGAAACTATCTTTCTTGTGAATGGAACTTTTGCAATCTGCGTCAGTATACGATGACGAAAGTTTAAGAAATTTCTTATGTTCCTCTGATGTACAGGCGAAGAAAAAAAAATGAAACATGCATGCGGTATTATGTTAACTTATGTAACAGGAAAAGCACTTTATACTCACGTATTCTACTGGCGGTGAATGGGGCGCATCAGCCATTCCTTCGTCTTGTCTCCGTCTCATTTTCCTATACTTCTGGGATAAGTAGTATTAGATGCTATGTAAAAACGTTAAAAAACTCAACTAAAGGACACTCACAGAATCTCCTCGCTCTCCTTTGTCACCTTTTGGCCCGGGGTAACCGGGTGGACCGGGGAGGCCCGGTGGGCCCATTAATCCGGGAGGACCGATATCTCCTCGATCACCCTTCTCTCCTGGTGGCCCTTGATATCCCGGTAATCCTGGAGGTCCTTCGATGCCTGGTTCGCCCGGTAATCCGTCTAATCCCCGAGGACCCAACGATCCCGGTTCACCGGGTTCGCCTCTTTCACCCTTCAAACCATCTTTTCCATCTTTACCGTCTTTGCCTGACATTCCAGGGGGACCGGGTGGACCTCGAAGAATTGTAACTGCAGGATCTTCGTACTCTTCGTCCTTTCCTTGGCCGTATATCTATGAGAAATGTGAGTTAATTTGATTTATTTTTTTAAGAGTTTTCATCAGTGGAATTTTCAGGAAAAATATCGGCTTTTGTGACCTAATTCTTGGCTACGTGGATTTTTTTTTGCATATCTCTATGTATAAAAGACAAATACCACTCACTCACACATCACCGCATCTCCCGAACCACTTTTGCACAAATTTTGCACACAGATTCGTGTTTTTTCATAGGCGCTGGCTTAGAAGCGGTTTTACAAAATTCTAAGTGGAAGGTCCTGTAAGGATAACGCAAATATCCTTTTTTCTCATTTTCCCTCGGGAAAATTGGCTTTAGGAAGTTTTCGGGGAAGGTGATCACGAATTTGGTGTTAGAATTTCAAAATTCGAAACGGAAGGTCCTGTAAGGATAACTCAAATATCCTTTTGTTAATTTCCCTCGAAAAAACTGGCAATAGGGGGTTTTTCCGGACGTTGATCACGAGTCTGGTGTTAGAGTTTCAAAATTCGGGAAGGCAGATCCTGAACGCGAAACGATTTTTTTTCAGTGTGAAAAAAACTTGTGCAAAAACTTTAACCGACAGTAGTGCAAGCTAGTATATTAATATTGAGAAATAATTATTACAGGATTCGATGAAAAAGTTTTTTGTTTGGTTTCATAAGAAGTAATTAATAAAGTTTATATTTATAAAAGCCATTTTGAATATTTCATGAGGACACTTCAATTTTACAAATTTTCATTTTAATGATACGATTTTCATGCCAATTAGGTCACAACTGCCGTAATTTTCGCGATATTTCCGCATAAATTCATTGAAACAGTGTGTAATTGATATTAACACAAACTAGCATTAATAACTATTAAAAGCTCACAATTAAATTGATTTTAAAATTTACAAATTGATAAATAAAATCAAGTGGTACTTACATTTAAAAGCGTGTTAAGTGTTAAAAGCGAATAAGCGTCTACTAAAAGCACCAACAAAATAATATAAAAACCATTTCTATAAACCACTCAAAACTACTGTGTAACTTTTTACTTGTTGATTAAAATGTGTTTATCGAAAAGAAGCAATTTATTCAATTTAAATTTAAATTGTGTGTCGGGTGAGGGGGGAGGGGGTTGTACCAAGGTTATGGGGAAGTACTTAAAGAGGTAAATGGTGCACGTAATCTAAGTGCACTTAATTCAAATGATCCACTGACCTCCTTCTACGTTGAAGGACTATTAGCAGAGTGCATTGTGCTGTAATATTAATATTATTAAGTGAAAATTGGGGCGCGGCGAATCAATATATTTCCATATTTTCAGCATATTAAAAAATTTTCCATTATCCAAAATCAATTTTCTCCACATCGTTTCGATGACCTTTCAAATGCAAAACTGGTGCACTCGTTTATTGGGTGCAAACGACGATCCTGCCAGCATTCTTTTCGATTTTCCAGGATATTTTCCAGTCGCCAGGGGAACCCAATTGTGACCAGTGCTAAAATGACAATCGACGATTAACTCAATCGATAACATGATCCTTGAGGAACGCATAGCTTCAGGACACATTGGAATTCAATCACTTCCTATGCTAACACTGAAAGTTCCGTAATTGGGGCACTTTTCCTTTGTCCAATTTTCTGTTTCACATTTTTCGATTTTGTGAAAATGAACATAAACTCATGGTGGTTACAATTCATCCTTTACCAAGAGCAAGTAAAGCGCAAAGAAATATCATTGAGTTAAGTAACAAAAGTAACATGCATTCCTGACGGGCATTGCACAACAAACCACTTTTACACATCATGCTTCATAAACTAGTAATTTTTGGGGTGTTCTTTGAGGGCTGATGCCAAATAGCCGGTTTTGATGGCATCGCATGCAAGCACAGACTAAATGAATGACTAAAGGAAAATTTTGAAATGGCAGAAAGAAAAACGTTTGTAATAGTAATTTTATACATAGTTGTCTGGAAAAGTTTAGTATTTCCGATGCTAAAGTGAGGCAACTTCCATGCATGCGTCAAAGTTTATTACAATAGCGGTCTGAATTTATTGCAACTGGTGAAATTCCTTAAAATGAGAACATGTGTAGGTAGGAAAATTTAGGTTACGGTTGCTGAAAATTTATTTTGTTTATATCATATGTACATACCATAGATTTGTTTAAAAAAAATTCAAACAAACAAATTTTATAATTATGATTGCAGTTGTTTTTGATGTGGTTTCAGTAAGCAATACGATTGTAAGGAATTTTTGATATAAATGGCAACTATCGCGTTAAAGGGGTGTCCATAAAAAACGTCACACATTTAGGAGAAAAGAGGAAGTGCGGTAGGACAGAAGGAAGAATTTCGGTAGGATAAAGTTTCACAGCTTGGAAAAACCACATATTTTGCATTTCTCTTTCTCTCTGGATCTTTCCGCTCTAATGACTTAACCAAAAATTTCAGTTCAATCAGTGTTAGTGGTTTTCAAGTTAGAGATTTTAAAAGCACATAAGCCTTGTTTTCGGGTACTATTTTTGTTTCTTGATTTTCCCTAAATTCGTTCATGATATGAGAAAGCATTATTAAGACAAGCTCCGCAAAATCCTGTTATCATACAATGATTGAAAAATCTTAACCGAAGGGGTTTTTAGGATCGTTAATCACGAATCTGATGTTAGAATTTCAAAATTCGATACGGGAGGTACTGAAGGCATGAAATTTTTTTTTCAAAAGTTTTTAAGTTTTTTCTTTATTTTTTTGGTACAGAAAAAACTTGTGGAAGAGACTTTAACCTGGCAACGACGGGCGCGTATGCAAGCTAGTATGTAAAAAAACATTTAAAATATTAAACCATTAGGAATTTAGTGTTGTTGTTTCATTTAAATTGTTGTAAGTTGAAATAAATTATTGCTCAGTATTAAAAATTGTAATTTTTCCAAAACTACATACTTTCTACTTGCTGGAGCGATGGTTTTTATCCAGTATTAAAGAAAACAGATATTTTCCCGGAGTTTATTTAGAATTCGAAAATTCCCATTCAAATTCAAAATGTTTTGTCCGTATATAAGTTGAAAATCTATGTAATTTTCTCCTGTGACTTAATAGTTGAATCAACTAAAATTGCTTTAAAATTTAATCGCTTTTATTGATCGAAATTCTTAAGCTCACAAAAAAATTAAAATATTTAAAATCCCTACGCTCTCAGATATAGTTTTTCCTCCAGTGACCTGTTTTGCAGGTTTTTGCTGATAATTTATCATTATTGGTTTAAATCTGCTAAACTCCTTGTTATCCTATTAAAATTTGAGGGAAATTTTTCAATGTGAACTTTCCGGAGCTACTAAAAAACTGTGGGTTTTCCACAGGCATGTGTTTTCCACAGACCCAAATATGTAACAACAGATTTGAGGTTTTTCGGTTGAAGAAAAAGCGGAAATTTTATTCATGATTTTTGTCTTCTATTTTAGATATAGAATCAGGCGAAATCAAGGACGAGAGAGGTCAAGTTGAATAATCTTGTAAACAAGTATAAAAACAGGATGGAAAAACTTGAGAATTTTCGGGACTTTCAACAGAACGAGATAGAGGCGGACTTTAAACGGACCCACATTCAACCAACGCAGCTCAGTAACAACCAAAAAAAAAAACGGAAACAGGAACAAAAACTTTGTTAGACTTGTTTTTGTTTTCCACCGGAAATTATGTATTTATTTGGAGGAAGCTTTATTGAAAATTTATGTGCGATGAAATTCGTTGAACATTCAAATCGAACTAGGATCCATCCAGTTGAGGAGAAACAGAAAACTTTTTCCAGTGTCGAACGGGAAAATTAACTCAAGAGGTAGAAGTTGGGATCGGGTGGAAAGTGGGATACGAGGAGGAAACATATTGAATGGTGTTTTGTTTAGCAGGGAAAACCGTCGGGAATGCTCTTGAAAATGAAAAGTTTAACATGTTTTGTTCGTACTTTTCGGAGTATTTCTTTTCGCCTGGAAGGATTCTTGCTGGTTTTATTTTTCGTTTTGCAGGGATGAACCAAATAGGATTCAAGGTTTTGAATAGAATGGAAAGGTGCTCTTACTGGACTAAATTCGCAAAATACAATGCCATAAGAATAGGGCTTTGTTGAGTGGGGCTCTGTTTTGTATGCTTATATGGGGAGGTTTTTGGATCCGGATCGGTTCAAAAGGAAATAAGTCAGGAATTGAGGCAATACTCGAGTGTA
Organism: Chrysopilus asiliformis; assembly: GCA_964034945.1. Classification (NCBI taxonomy): domain Eukaryota; kingdom Metazoa; phylum Arthropoda; class Insecta; order Diptera; family Rhagionidae; genus Chrysopilus; species Chrysopilus asiliformis. Next base: position 9,987,969 of record OZ035961.1, read on the forward strand.
TTCGATTCTATTCGATTGGATTTGCGTTCGGAACGTTTTTTTTTGTTTTACACAGAAATCTTTATGGGGTTTGTATGTCGATGTAGAAGTATGTTTTATCCTTAAGGCTGAATGGTTCGGGGGGGTTTTTTTTAAACAGATTTCAATGTAGTTGTATTTTGTCTAAGGATATTTTGTATTTCATTTTCTGGTATCTTTTAGATTTGCTTTTTCTGTTAAAACAACAACAGCTACGAGAAATTTAGGGTCTAACCCAAAAAAAGGATAAATATAGCGGGATGTTCTATAATTCTACATGACATGCAACACATAGTATAAAAACATTTACTACAAAATTTGTTTATATATTTACATATATACATATTTATTTACAAATATATTTATAAATAAGTGCGAGGAGCTATAAGGATATTAGGATATCAAGTTTTCTCAAGTGGAAGTGGGTGTTTTTGAGTGATATAATCAATTGAGTTCCATGCAACTAGAATACGGTGAAGTTACTTTTTTTTTGTTTGTATCATACTATTAGAAATTCATGAATATAGACTTAGTTATATACGAATTTATATATATATACCCTCTTTCCTCGTTTGCCACGTGGACCCTTCTCGCCCTGTGGTCCCGGCTGTCCTTGAAGTCCTTGTTCACCTTTTTCGCCTGGCGGTCCTTGGGGACCTGCAAAAAATAATTTTTTGTTCTTTAGTTTTTTTTCAATTTTTTTTTTGTTGACTTCTTCTCAATTCCCCACCACCTGCCTCGAAAATGAAAGGCGAGCGAGGTCCTTTTTTATTGTATTTACAAGGAGTAAATGGGTACAAGAAGGCATAAAGGTAAACTATAGTCGAATTTGAATAAACTGAATTCTACAGTTCTGTCAAATTGAAATAGTTTGTTATTTTTTTTCATTCCTTCCAAGTGTGTGTGTTTTCGGAGTTTTTGGGGTTAAGGATATCATTTTACACACAAACTAACATCATTTGGGTGTGTTTGGTTTACATATGTTTTATTTTTCCGGGAATTGAAATCTTATTAGCCGAATAAAATGAAATTGTCAAGAGATAACATTTTCCGGGTTGTTTCATTGAAATAATTGTATCTCCGAAGGGTTTCAGGGTTAAAATTTTAAGTGGGATAGAATTTGTCACACAATCTGATGATTTTTTTTATTTGTTTAACAAATAAGTGAAATGTTTCATGCATAACTAGAATGAATTTGAATTTTTTTTTCTTTCTTCGAAATTTATTCCTTTTTCCTTGGTAAATGAAAAAAATTGGTCATAAGGATAAAATCATTGTTAAATTAACCAGATTTTTTGTTAAAATCACCTAAAAATTGTCAGTTGGAACAAATATTTTTGGAGGGAAATCTTTGTTCAACAAAAATATTGTCATTTGATCAAAATTGAACTTATAAATTATGTTTTGTTAAATCAATCAAACAATTGTGAAATCAACAATGCTTAATTTGTCAAAATGACAAAAAATAGTTATATTTACAAATTTATTTTTATACAATTCTTTTATCAATTTAACGAAAAAAAATTTCTTGAGATTCAACAAAACAAATTGTCTCAATAGAAACGAAGTTTTTGTTATTATTTTTTTGAGTGTATTTTTGGCAAAAAATTAGAAACCACTGAACCGATTTCTACGAAATTTTAGCAAAGCTTTTTAGCATCCAGAATCGAGTTTTAAACTCGAGGTTGGGATTCTTTTTTACTGCTTCTCATGTTGATGAAATATTAAGACCATCTCAAGAAAAATTTATGTTTTACTCCGTGACCGCAGGCCGTGGGTAGGGTCGGACCGCCAAACGGTCAAGGGTAAAGCCCGGAGTTTAGATATAAATTTTTTATTTAACCCTCCATCTACCGAAAAAAAACCTGCTAGAACTATCGTTGGGGTCAATTAGACCCCAATCGGTAATAAGCCATTTTCCTTTAGTTGTTATTGAAAATGTTTGAGTACACTTAGAAAAAACTTCAATAATGTCGATAAATTCCAGCAAAATAAAGGGTGGTTAAATTTTAAGGGCCGATGTTGAATGTGAACCACACCTAAACGTCAAGTTTTTTTCTGCATTTCATTTGACATTTCTCAATTTCAGACTAACTCAATTTGAACCATGGAAAGATACACAATCGAGCAACGCGTTAAAGTTATTCAGGCTTATTATGAAAATGGGCGTTCAAATCAAAATGCATATCGTGCACTTCGTGATTTTTTCGGTCAATTTAATCGTCCAAATGTGCGTACAATCGGAAAAATCGTGCAAAGATTTGAGCAAACCGGGTCTGTAGGAGATGTGAAAACACCAGTGCATGCTCGTACAGCTCGTACTGCAGAAACTATTGCTGCTGTCCGCGATAGTGTGGCTGAAGAGCCGTCCACCTCAACTCGTCGTCGTGCCCAACAATTGCACCTCCCACGCTCGTCGTTGATGAACATTATGCATAAAGACTTGCATTTACACGCTTACAAGGTGCAATTGACTCAAGAACTAAAGCCTCTTGACCATTTCAAGCGTCGTCAATGGTCAGAATGGTGGCAAGAAATGGCAACAGTGGATGATCAATTTTCGAAGAAAATCATCTTCAGTGATGAGGCACATTTTCATAATAAGCCTGAATAACTTTAACGCGTTGCTCGATTGTGTATCTTTCCATGGTTCAAATTGAGTTAGTCTGAAATTGAGAAATGTCAAATGAAATGCAGAAAAAAACTTGACGTTTAGGTGTGGTTCACATTCAACATCGGCCCTTAAAATTTAACCACCCTTTACAATGAAGAATTTTTAAAGAAACAATGTCAAGAAGCTACAAAGTCCAAAAACTATTACGACTAGAATTAGAGAAAAATTTTATCGCTGTGGGGTCAAATTGACCCCAATGGTAGACGGAGGGTTAAGTCATAAGATCTAAATGGATTTTTGTTAAATTCTTGCTATTGGAATTTAATGTGTGGGAAAGCCAAGTGAAGTTTTATGATTTCGTGTGCTATTATGTTATTGCACAGTAATTGAGAAAATTGTAAAGTTTTTATTTTTATTTTGATGAGGTTGCCGTCCCTTCTTCTCTTACCATCCTGGTGGCAAAGAATGACCCGATTTTGCCTGTTCTAGAACTTGATCCTACTTTTTACTATCGCTGGTAATGGGAACCGGTTAAAAAAAATTAAAAATTCTCTCGATTTTATTGAAAAAGACACATTGCTTTGATCATATGTAGCAATTCAATGTTCTCTCACTGTTTTGTGAAATGGGTTGGGTAAAAAGCAATTACAAACAAATTCTACTAAAAATAGAAAACAATTCTTTTCTAAGTAATCGCTTTAGGATCTTACAAAAAAAAACTGTGTTAATATTTGCATTAATTAAAAGTTTCCACCTTAAGTTGAATGAAAATATATCCATTAAATGTTTACAAAGCGATTCTTTTTCTATTTCCCTGCGCTTGAATGTTGAATAAATTGAGCAATTTCCTTATTGGCAGCCGCCTAATGTTATTCTCCCCTATATCGAATTATATGTCTTCATCTCGATGTAAACGAAATCAAAATAAACGGAAACAAACAAACAAAACCCCCGGAAAAAGGAAAATCTCTTTGCCGCCACCGTTGATATGCCCAATGCTTACCAAACCGACAATAAATGTCCTGTGTTTCGAATCGGAATATAAAGGAAACAAAGGGAAACAAAACAAATAAGGATCGAGAAAAAAAAATTTAACACAAATATAACTTACCCGGTGGTCCAGGTGGTCCGGGAGGACCTTCAATAATTCCCGTTGGAAATTCATCACCTTTAATGGTGGTCGTCAATCCTCTGTCGCCCTTATCACCCTTGTCACCCTATAAATAAATAAACAGAAAAGACGTACGATATCAGGAAACTGAACAACTGAAAATGTGTACTTAATAGACATATGATTAGGGAGATACCAATATCCCATTATTTCTTTATCTAAATCCGCCACCAAAGGGAAAAAAGGTATAACAGTAAAGCGTACGGTTTGTGGGAAAAAAGTATTACATAGTATAGTAAAATACAATCCAAATAATGCAATATTCAAGCGTGTGTGTAAAAAAAGATATGAAATAGCAGCCGTCCATATCAGCTGAAAGTGCACTTGCCCCCTTCGGTGTTAGTTAGATGAGAATATTGAAGGGTGAAATTTGTTTACCTATACAAGAGGGTTTCTAGTGTTGATTCGAGGGTTACCTAATTCAATAAACGTGTTCAACCAAAAATATCTTTTTATCTTTTGTTATTCCAAGAGACAGGATACATCGATATAATTGGATCGTAAAAGGATCTTACGTTTATAGATAGAATGGGGTGGAAAGAAATAAATCGACCATCACCAGAAGAGTTAGTCAAGATAATCAACCATATACCAAATTATATCTAGATTTAAGACCAAACCCTCTGCAAAAAGCGATAAGCATTCAAATATTTCTTACTCTCCATCCAATTGGTCCTCGGTCACCTTTCAAACCTGGTCTGCCCTGAATGCATAAATTATAAAATTCGACTCCTTAGAACTTTGATTTTTTTTCTAATATTTATTGGAAATCTTGCACACACACACACACAATCCAAAATCGTTTGGTCAAACCAGCACTGAACTAAAACAATTTCGGTGTTTATGGAATTCGCGTTTTTTATACCCGTATGGTTTAAGGGATATTCTGTTATTATAGGGTTCTTATCCAGTGACAGACAGTGATCGATCCAATATAGCAAGGCGGATCTGCTAAATTGTGACTATTTTATTTTATTATGAAACAACTAGAATGTCAATTTGTCTAAGATTTATAAATACGGAAAGAAATCCATAAATCACTTTTTTAACAGTAGCAAATTTTAAAGAAATATCTTTTAAAAATCGTAACTAACCCTTTATTGCATGAATTTTTATATCTGGCTGAAAATTTGTTTTCTGGGGGAAAACCACCTCCGGAGTTTTTACCCGGAAATCCTGTAATTTCTGACAATACAAGGAAGCATGTTGCATCGTTTTGTCAATTACGATTTAACACTATTCCGTATAGTGTATCACTGGGGATACATAAATGTTTTTATACCCGTATGGTGAAACCAAAGGGTATATTAACTTTGCTTTACCGTTTGTAACGCCAAGATCCCGTCATCACACACAAAAATGAATTACACCAGTGTGTTTAGAATGATAAAAAAAATTGAATTTTCCATGTCCGTCCGTCTGTCTGTCTGTCTGTCTGTCTGTCTGACCGTCCGTCTGTCTGTCCGTCTGTCTGTCCGTCTGTCTGTCCGTTTGTCTGTCCGTCTGTCTGTCTGTCCGTCTGTCTGTGGCGCGGATTGCAGGCGCACGGATTGAGCTAGAGACTTGAAATTTTGCGCAGATTCGTTTTTCGTAAAATGCGAGCTAAGTTCGTTAATGGGCAAAAATGGACCATTAGGGGGGGTACCCCCCATACGAAAGAAAACGATTTTTGCGAATATCTCAAAAACGGTGCATCTTATCAAAAAAGTTCAAGAACAAAAGTTATTCAGGATATTATTCTACATAAAACTCCCATACATCAAAATCCGATTGGAACGACTTCATAGTGGAATTTTGATAAAACTCTTCGCCATTCACTTAAATCACCATACGGGTTTTCAATAATTGCCAGATTGGCAATTATAGCTTTTGTTATGTTTTCGTGATCATAATTACCCCGTTCAAGTTTTAGCTAAAGTATCAGCAAGAGATCCTTCATTGAAGCCTATTGACACAATAAAAAATAAAGTCCTGCTACAATAATTGGTTAACTTTTAAATAATGGCAAAAATCACGAAAAAAATGTCAAAATCGTCAAAATGGCGGTCATGTTGAAAAAATACTAGTTTCGAGTTTTGCGTTTTTCCACTAATAAAAAATCGCAAGAATTTAGAATTTTGTGAAACGTACGTTTTAATTTTTTCTAAAAACAATCATTAATATCGATTTGGCAGAACTCCATAACTAAGGATGCATAAAAATTCATATCTTTTTTCACATTTTTTGACAAAAAAAGGATGTACAATTTCTATTAGGTATTGTAGGTAATATTGGATATTGATTTACTTTGTGATTTATTATTTATTATATTTCTAAAGTAACCTTTGCTCTATATCAAATATTCGACTTCGACTTAAAAGTCATTCAATAAATTATTGTGAAAGATATAACATTGTTCTTTAATTATTGTCTAAATTATGTGCCCTACAGTATTTTAGACCAATTTTTGTTCTTTCTCCTTCATTTATGCAAACGTGTTACCAAAAAGTATTTTTGTTACAAACAACATTATTTTACAAACAACATTTATGTTAATTTAAAACAATGTAAATTTAAGCATATTCCTTCCATGTGTCTTCAGTTGCTTGCGTAAATAACAAACTATGAAGAATAGCTGACGATATAAAGTTCAATAAGAAATTCATGTTGAAATAAAACATTCCCCAAAGAGTTATTTCAAGATTTTGATTTGTAAGTTGCAGTTGTAGGCTCTCGATCTATTAAAATTACAAAAATTTAGTAGTTTCTCAAATTATGCAAATTTTTCAACTTACTAGGCGATCTAATTTTTCAGTATTTTTCATAAGACGAGCTCTTTTGATCGTTTTCAGTGCAAATTTTGACTCCTCCATAGCCGAATGAGCAGAATACATAAAAAATGCAATATCAGCTTGCATTATAAATAAATCTCTAACTGCACTCCAATCAACTTCATTACCTCGTATTAAGTTTAATATTAAAAAGAATATCGTTAAAGATATTTCGTATAAATAATAACCAAGACCCAGGATTGTTGGAATTTGAGAAAGACTTGCGATGTTATTGGACAATTTGAACAATTTTGAATAAAAATTTGACAAAATTTTAAGTCTCAATTTGATAATGCTTAATTTTGCACAACGAAATCGTATAAATTTTTGTCTATCACATGTAATCAAAATTTCACGTAAATGGTCATTAAGATTGTGATAAAGTAGTTCAATAAATAACATTGCAATAGTAAAAAAATATGTGCAGATATGAAAAACATATTCGGAGTATGTTAAAAAATTGAAATAAAGCGATGTTTCAATTGAAAATGTGACAATATCGTGTATTATTCGGTAAATATACATTAACGAGAAAATTAAGTTAATCACAATAAATTTTTTGGTGAATTGTTCACGAATTTGCGTAAACTCTCTAATTTTTCGATACAGTAGGATAGTAGAATTTGCCACTATTAGTGTCTTTTTATGATTGATTAGCAATACGGTGCTTAAAATTCCACAGAACAAGTATTCTATGACAAATCCAAAACCAAAGCAAAATGCAAAAATATTGAACTGATTTGGGCTTAAACCGAAATAATCAATAGCATATCTTATTCCTAAGATTGTCAAAATCCAATTTAGTATACACGTTATTTTACAATAAATTTTCAAAAAATATGATTCCGTAATTTTGTGATGTTTTTTAGAAAAATCGAAATTCACAAGTCCAAGCAATATCGCCATTTTAGTATTAAAATTTAAAAAGAGTTCCGTGAGTAGATTTAACCACTTTTTCATTTTGTAGAAAGGCAAATGTATGTTTTGTATAAATTTTCTCGCTATTGTTCAGCTCTAATGAGAAATTTTAGTAAATTATACTATGCATTTACATTAGATATCGATTTAATATAAAATCAATTACTTAATGTTATTTTTTAGTTTAAGGTAATTATATTTATAAAGAAAAACCTTTTGATGGCTTAATGAATGAGTTTTTAAAATTTCATAAGGATCATTAGCTGTGTTCTCGGCCTCTCCAGGTTTTTTTCCCACTCAATTGCTGCGAAGGTGAGAACGATGCGGAATAAAGGTTAATTCATATTAATCAGAAAACATTTGCATTTTGACATTTGAAAGTGAAACACGAGAAATTAATTTTTTTGCACATAAAAATTGAGGCGTTAAAAGCTATAGTGTACCAACTCACATAATCGAGTTTTTGAAGCTTTTCCACTCTGTACTATTATTGACTGAAAATTTTTGGAAAAAAAAAATCTGTGGACTTTATTACTCAATGTTGAAACGTTTTTTGGTGCATCCAAACATTTTTGTCTAAAAACTCACTCGCAATAGTGATTCAAACACAAAAAAATTCACGATTTCGACATGTGGGTTGGTCCACTCTAGCTTTTAACGCCTCAATTATCCATTCGAGTATCACCAGTGAACTCACAGTTTTATTTGACCTGGAAAACCTATGGGCGAGTTGTGGTCGAGAGCTCAGTTATTATCGAAAACTTTATTTTAACATATAAAGAATGTGATTTTCACCAAACGATTAATTTTTCATAAAAGCGCATAGTTTCCCAGAAATTTTCAGAAAAACCTAATTTTTCTAAAATATGTTGAGAACCGTTAGAGATACGTAAAAATCAAAAAAAAAAAATGGCAAGAAATGGGTTAATTTTCTAAAAACAGTTTCTAAAAAAAATAATTTCCATAGTAGAGAATTGAATTTTGTTAAAGATCTTCTCAGTTTCCTTAATGCCTAGTTGACATTAGGCTAATGGTTAGGCGACATTAGCTGGCAACCAGGACTAAAGTTGGAAGTTACTAACTTGTTTGATGCTAGTTCTAAAAGCTGCTGAAACTATACTAGTAGTGGCCTAGTTGCCGGCTAATGTCAATTAGCCTAATGTCAACTGACTATAATATGAGTTAACGGAGTTGGCATATCGAAAGCGTTGCGTTGCTGCAGCAACTTATTTTTAAAGAACGATAAGCAGATTTTAACATATCTTTCTTCTGCAAAGGTTTCATATTTGCGCTATAAATTTTTGCACGGAAATAAGAATATTTTCTAGATGGAAAATATTTTAAATTTGCTTATCGTTCTGTAAAAAAAAGTTGCTAAATGGAACGCAGTCGGTATGTCAAGTCCCTAAATTGAAAGAACGGATAAAAGTTTTCATTTGTAATTTTTTTTTACTGGATTGACCGTTGATTTTGGACTACTGTCGTGTGTGGTTTCGAGGTTAAACCTACCGGCATACCCGGATATCCTGTCTTTCCTCTATATCCGATGTGCCCCTTTTCGCCCTTCGAAGAGAAAGTTCAAGAGTGAATTCGAAAGTCAGCGTCCTGAAAATTTTAAATTTTGTAAATCGCTTTTTCCACTTACTTTTGGTCCTGGGCCACCCACGTCTCCCGGCGCCCCTGGCGGACCCGGATCTCCTTGAGGTCCTTGAGGGCCTGGGGGGCCTGTTTCGCCATGTGGCCCGACTTCACCGTCATTTCCGGGTGTCCCAACTACACCCGGTGGGCCAGGGGGTCCTGGGGGTCCTGGCTCGCCTGGTTCACCCTAAACATATTCAAAAGCAATCAAAAATATGATTTTTAGCCACGATTTGCGTTAGTTGGCAATACTTAGTATTAATAATTGTAAGATAATCTATGTATTTTATGTTACGTTTTATTTATCAAAATCATGCATCTACACTATTTATACAACAGAATAGAACATTTTCCTTCAAAAACATCTACTTAAAATGTGTTAAAATAAAATACTTTGCAATATAAACTCTTTACAGTTTTTTTCATCACTAAATTATATATGGGGTTTGGTCGGTATATAAAGTGTGTTGTTAAAGAGTTTCTGCTTCATTGAGTTTCATAGCTTTTGATATGGTATTTAATTTGAAAATGCCTTTTGGCTTCAATGAAACTGTTAATCGATGGCGTTGATAGCTTTTAGATAGCTTTAATAAAATTTGCATACTCAAGATTATGTTGCTTTATGCTGCTATGTTAGTTACAATACTTGTGGGGCTTATATAACATGCTTCATTGCTGAAAAAGTTGCGCTGAGCCAATTTCTGTACTTACTTTCAATTGGATTACAGTTGCTGCAGACACATTAACCCCGGCCTCTTGTAAACCCTTTTTGTTTAAATATCGTTGTGCCATTTAATAAATTGTAAATGGTTGAAACATAAAAATAAATAAAAATTTAATAAAAAAATGAAACAAAAAATTGAAGAAAAATTTTGTTTCAAATGAAAAAAATGAGTTTTTATGAATTGATTTGAATTTTTAAAAAGTAAGGAGAAAAAACTGGGTAATTTTTTCAATCAGCAGGCAGTAGGTAGTTAGGAAAATACAAAATATTTTTTTTTCGTTGGCAATCCAAATTTTGAGAAAAAATAGATAAAAAATGATTTTATTGCTGTTTACCTACTAACATATTTTATGTATGACATCCCAAGTAACAAAATAGGGCGTAAAGTGGTCGTCGCGACCATAAAGATTCGATGTTAAAGTCGCCACGACCACTTTACGCCCAATTTGGTTCCTTGGGATATGTCTGCCACTAGAAATGTAACTTATTTAGTGGTAGATATGTTCCATACAAATTTTAATGAAAAAAAGTTCTACCCTTATTAAACAAAATACTTTAATGTTAAAAGCATGCACATAATTCAATTATATCAAAATTTTGGATGTAATTTTAGCCGGGAAATTCCAGTTTTAAAATAATGAGGAAAATAATAATTAAATCAGTCAGGATAGGATACCTGAAATTTTTTTTTTCTCATTTCAAAATATATTTCTAACGTAATTAACTCCTTCCATTCGTTGGACATCAAATGCACTACGAAAATTCGTGGAAAATTTTAAAACAATTACACGGCTTCTACAATTACACCACCGTCAATAAAAAAAAAACAAAATTACTAACTACGAAAAGAGTTTCGTAAAAAAGAAGGAAATTAAAACAAAAAAATCCAACTTTCATCTCCAGTGAAGGTAAAACGAGTTTTAGTAAAACGAAAGGAAAACTGAATTTTCCTTTACTTGGAAATACACAAAAAGTGTAATTAGAAAAGCACAACAACTACATCAACAATACGGTTAAGGATATTTAAGGGCTGTCTAGGACATCCTAGGACATCCTAAAAAGGACGTCACATCAGCCCTTCAAGCGTGCAAAATGAAATTTTCGTTTGAAGTAGAAGCCGCACTTTTTTTTGGGTGCTCCTCAACTTCAAATTCAAGTTTCATCATTGGGTTTTTCGTACCTTAACGGCTACAATTTCCGCATAGCCCAAGGATCCACCTCGTAATGTTGTCACAGATCTCTTTAATCCCTTCGCATAATTACAGAGTCGAGTTGAGTAGTGCATAAAAGGACATATCGCGGTCCAAGTGTATTACGGTGCAATCGGCCAGCCCAAATGCCAACAGCAACAACAACAATAACAATAGTGATAGTGGAAATGTAGAAAGGACGTCGCGACGGCATCACCAACATCGTTGTCATCGTGAGAATGTCACCGGCAGCATCGTTAGTTAAAGTTGTCATTCAACCCGACCGAGTCGAACGTAGACAAGGATGTTTTTTTCGGCATTCATAGAAAGGATGATGTGTGGGATTAGAAGGTATGATGACATCGAAACAAAAGGATTTCCCATGGTTTTTGTTAAAAGAGACGAAATAAAGGTTAGTTAGTAATCAGTTGATGTGATGAACATTTTATGTTGTGAATTATTAATGCGATCAAATATATTAACATAGAATTTGTTGAGTGTATAGATGCCTACCTTAACTGTTTGGAAAACGTCGATTCCAGGATGACCTACATCACCTTTTTGACCCTTGTCACCGGGCCGACCCTATTATGTGTTGGGGAAAAATAAATTAGAATCGAAAATAATCTTGACAATATGAGCAAATATTACTTAATTTAATTAAATTTAGTTTTTGGGTTAATTAACTTACCGCTTCTCCTTTTGGGCCGTCGAGACCTATCGGACCCTGTGAATGGTATTTGGATAAGAATGTTAATTAGAAAATATTTTTTACTTGAAAATATATGTATTTATAGTTTAAAATTGTGATTAATAACTACGTCGTATTATGTATGGTTAATGATTTGTTAGACCAAACTTTAATCCAAAAATATTAAGGTATAGAATTCTGAGGCTCCAAGCAAAAATCGCTTAGGTCGAATTTCAATATAAACTTGATTTGAACCTGCAAAAATAAATGTTAGCTCCACATGGAAATCGACTTAAGCGGTTATGGCTTGTGGCCAGAGGATTGTGCTTGTGTTTAGTATTTATACTGGAAAATGTTTGTTAGATCATAAAATCTGTGGTGTTAATCACAAATGCTACACACTAAAAAAACAAGTATAAGAAAGTAGATTTAAACATAACAAAAGCTATAATTGCCAATCTGGCAATCATTGGAGACCCGTATGGTGATATTCGTATCAAAATTCGAACAGTTGTACCAAAATTCCACTTTGAAGTCAAACTTTCCAATAAGATTTTTTAAAATTTATTCCAATCGGATTTTGATGTATGGGAGTTTTATGTAGAATCACATCCTAAATAACTTTTGTTCTTGGACTTTTTTGATAACATGTACCGTTTTTGAGATATTCACAAAAAACGTTTTCGTTTGTATGGGGGGTACCCCCCCTAATGGTCCATTTTTGCCCATTAACGAACTTAGCCTCGAATTTTACGAAAAACGGATCTGTGCAAAATTTCAAGTCTCTAGCTCAATCTGTGCGCCCGCAATCCGCGCCACAGACAGACGGACAGATAGACAGACGGACAGAGAGACAGACAGACGGACAGACAGACAGACAGACAGACAGACAGACGGACGGACATGCAGAAATTAAATATTTTTATCATTCTAAACACACTGGTGTAATTCATTTTTTTGTGCGATGACGGGATCTTGGCGTTACAAACGGTAACGCAAAGTTAATATACCCTTTGGTTTCACCATACGGGTATAAAAATATATCCTCAATCCTTTCAGATCTATACACTGAAAAAAAAACAGTCGATTTTCGTATATTTAAGAGAGCCGAAATTTCCCCCTGCCATACAAATTTACTCTCTTGCATTCAAAGTTAATCGCCAGTGGTTCCCTAACCCGTGGTTCCCAACCTTTTTAGCTGCCGTACTCGTTAGCGAGTTAGTTATTTCTCGCGCACGCCCTAACACCATTGTTTGCAAAATGTTGGCATAAACAGTATCGCAAAAATATACTTATCAAGAACTATAAGATAATGTTCGAAAATCACACTCATGAATTGATAAGAAACCAAAAGCGGACGATTCGCCCGCAGGCAAAAAAAGTTTTTTTTGTTTACAACACCTTGTAACTTTTTATAATTTGGTAGCCGCCATTTTGTTTTTCAAACTTTGTATACCCCCTGGAATCAGCCGATGTATGCTTTAAAAACCTGGTTTCTAAGGGTGCATGCATGCCAGATTGGGAAACACTGGTATAAATCAATCTTTCAATTCACATCAAAAAATTAATTTTTTTTTAATTTGTATACCTCTGTTGTTTTTTAAGTGAAAGTCAATGGAAGGTTTGTTTTGATTTTATTTTGGAAATTTTAGTAGTACGTACTAAATTAAAAGTTTTCAACAGTTTTTTTAGCGTAAGAAAACAGGTTTTTAAAGCATGAGAATAGTGATAGTCATTTAATTATCCGCGCCATTAATTTATTAGTAAAGCTAATTAAAAATGTTACTGAAAATTAATTACCCAAAATAATAAAAGTTGTGGCATTATATCGAATTAAAATCTATGAATTGATTTCTAAAATCTACTAGAAATATCTAGGAAAAAATATTAATTTATTATCTATAATTAAATTGCTAAAAGCAGGACAAACGAAATTCTACTTTTATCTGTTATTTATCAATTTTTTTTGGTTAAAAAGCGATTACTTTTGTGTAAGTAGAGAAAAATTGAACACCCACAACCACAGAATGACTGCGGTCTTACCATAATTCCTCGATCGCCCTTTTGTCCCTTGAATCCCTGTATAAAAAAGGGAAAAATGGGAAAGAAAGAAAATGAGATCAAATAAAAAGTAGTAAAGCAAAATAAATCACGGTAATAAAATCTCAATTAATCGCATAAAATACAAAAGTATTCCACGCGGGTGAAGTAAAAGGAGGACCAGCAAAAGATATTTTTCTTCGGAAAGTCTTCATCATGACTTGGTCTTGGGGGCGGTGCAAAACCGAACAAAATGAAGCATCAATCGAAGAGGGGCTGCTAGCAGAGACGGAGGCGGGTACGAAATTAATTTATTGAGTTAATCTTCAATTAATTTTACGCTTCATTTGAGTTAATCTCCCCGAAAGTGATATGCGACGGCCTTGATTCTAAGAAAACTTACAGCATCTCAAGAAAGAGAAAATGTGGAGTACAAAAATACAAAAATAACGACAACCACGATGGGCACGAAGTCAAGCGTCTTTATAGCTATTGGTAGTACTTAGACTTAGTTGTACTTATCTTAAATTTTGCAATCAATCGAGCAACTGTAGAGACGTTGACAATATCACTTAAGCTGTATTCCCATTAGATGGAATAGTAGAATTTTGGGAATTCGCGATTTAAATTGCACGGAATGGGATTTCATGGCATTTTGAATTTATGTTTGAGAACAAATGTTGCAAAGTGATACATTTTAGTGATAAAAGTCTCTCAAGAATTTTACTCGAAAATTTGGTGAACCGCAGAATGAACTCATTTTGCTATTATTTATAATTCCACGAAAAATTTATTTCAGTTATCTAAAGGAATTTCGAATGAAAAATTGGTCTTTCAAAGATTAGTTTAATGGAATTAAGCTTTAATACACGTGGAATTTGAAAAAAAAAATCAAGGAAAAGTACTAGATGACTACCTTTCTCAGAAAGTCCTTTGAGATTTGAGAAAAGAGCATAAAATTCGAAAAGGCAAATCAAACAAGCAAAGAATCAAAACACAGTCAAAAATGAATGGAAATAGCATAAAAAGAAGGTAAGAAAACAAAACGGATCAATGCTAATGGACATTTAGCGCGTAAAACGTGTACATACAATGGTGGTTCGTTGTGTGTATGTAGGCATTTATTTATGTTTGTTTGGCCAGTATTAAAAAGGTACATATATGAATCATTTCCATCACCGACAACTTACCGATGGTCCAGGATCTCCGTTGTCTCCTTTTTTGCCTCGTTTCCCTCGTTTTCCCGGTGGTCCTGGAGGACCTAGAAAAGTAAAAAAAAAATCAAATGAAGGATGCGAAAAAAACTAGAAAATATTTTTATTTATGCTTTCGTGCGATGCGATAAGCCGCAATGGCGAAAGCAAATCAAAAATGAAAGAACATCGAGGGAATAGGCCAGCAGGCACTCTATGTAGACTGGATACGATGGTCCTTAATGAAGGATTTATGACTGGCCATCGATTGGTTTCTATTCATGTTAGTTTCTAGTTCCGCAGGAACATTGGACGGCTTTGTTCTGCGGTTGATTTGAGTGTGAGGTGCTAGGAAGCAACCAGATATCATCCTGTAGGGAATACTGCATCGTCGTCCTTTTTTCATGATGGTTGTTTTTCCTACTTGAATTCGATGTGGATGGAGAGTTCTTTAGAGTTTAGGTGTGTATGACAGAGTTGGTATATCGGAACTATTGATGTCCTATCGTGGCGCGGACGAAGACATAACACAAAACACGATTGAGACACCCTTGTCGATATGCTGAACATGAGTACATACTTAGCATCGAGTGAATAATAAATGGCGAAACATAAAAAAGAGAGTCTAGCTCGAGCCTTGTCTAGTCATACGAAGCTGTCTGTAACAGAATCCCAGGGGACTCGGGATCAAAATCTGGGTTGGTGTTAGTAAAACATTTGTATTGAAAAATAGCGCACCATAGATTGATTATAGGTAGTGTGGTATTTCGAATTTTCATGCCACTCGCCATCAAGTGTGTAATTTTTTTTATTTATTTTTGTCTTTTATAAAATGTTAACTTCTACGCTGACTGTTCAATCAAAAAATTTTCACGAAAAATTTGAAAAAGATCTGCGTTTTAGTGACAGCATTCTTCAATAATGCTTTTATTGTTATTTAAAGAGTTCTAATGTCAATTTCATAGTCGAGTGCTTTTCACAACTCGAGTGGGAAATATTTTCGGAAAATTTGTATTATATCAAAAAAGGTTTTCCAAGGGTTTGTTTGTTTTTTTTAGAATCAGTGCCGTAAGGGGTTGGCCTTGTGAAGTTTTTTTGTGAAGCTTGTGAAGCCTGAAAGTTATCACCGTCTTCCCATATTTTATGGATAGCCTCTAAATGCGGATTTTCTGTCAACTTTTTTTTCATCTTTTTGGATCGTATAAAAATTAAAAGCCTTATTTAACTTTCTTCTTATCAATCGAAAATCAAGCGAAAAATTTTAATGGTTTTTTTGGAGCCGATTTATCCCCCCTCTCTCCAAAACATGGAGAAGTTTTGTACCCGTTTTTTACATTAATTTTCTTACTTTCCCAAACGAAACTTTTTTTCGAAAAAGATTTTACAAAACTTTTCCATACATTAAAATCCAATTCAAACAAATTTTGCAAAGTCCTAATTGGAATGATTTTATCCGAATGAATCAAATAAAGTTTTAAAATATCAGCCAACGCGGTGTCGAGAGGGTAGAGAGGGCGCGGCGGTCCTCAAAGGGTTGCGAAAATCACCACTAAATCGAGTGTCCATTTTATCTAATCTAAACGTCGAACCGACATTAAGCATGGAGTGTCGTTTCTTGGGTGACTGTGAGTCTTTTAACTCGACTTAAAACTTTTTCCATGAAGTTTTTTTTTGGGAAATTTTCTTCTTGCGGCGCATTTTTATTACAAAAAAGTTCGCTTGTTTTTTCAGAGGTTTGGGAGCGGCGCCATTTTTATTGCAATAATCTGAAGTAATAAATTTTGAAATTTTCAATTCATTTTTTAAATTAATTTTTCGGAAAAGAGGTGCCAGATACATATAGAGCCGAAACAAAATAGTTTTATTTAAACAGTATATAAATTGCCAAAAACACGTTCTGATCAGGCCTTGTCAGTGGCAAAAACAACCCCATAAGAAATCTCTAATAAAAATGTTTTTTTTAACTTTTAGATTAAAATATCTGAGCTTTATTTTGATTGATTTGTTCATAAAACTTCAAATGAAATGTTTTGTATTATTTTTTACAATTTCCAAGATTTTTAGGAGTCGATCGTATTCTGCTATTTTTCTAAAAAAAAATATATTTTATTGATTTTTCTTTCACAGAAAATTTTTTTTCTATCCAATCACTTAAGTACTTCACGTTGAAACGTTCACCTTTAGGAAAACACACTAAAATAGAAACAAATTCATCATTCGGTTGCTAAAATTCAAAAACCTACATTCATAAATATTATATTTATTTCATCCACGCTAAAAGAAGTTAAGATGAATGATGGTTTTTTGTATTCTTTTGCTCCAGATTTAGAACTTTACCACTTAAGCAAGATAGAGAAATAATTTAAGAGCAGAGCAATCATAAATTTGGTTGGAATGATGTATGCCAAAACATAACACCCACCTCCACAGTCTTTTTTATCGCGAATATTTCGCTCCAGGTACTTCACCACGTGTACCGCACTTAAAGCTTTAGATGATATTTTTAAAACATTCATTCATCTCTGATAGGTCGTGATTTAGAATGAAAATACGCAATTCATCAAATTAAAAACAAAAAAAACGTCGTTGGCCATTAAAAGATCTAAAAATTGAAATTCTTTACATGATGATCATTTGAATCGTAACAGACTAAACATGAATTAACGTAACACCTACGTGAACATAAACATGAATTTACGAGAGTATTTGTTATATTTTTTCTTGAAAATATAAATATATATTCTTAGAAGTACGAATATCTAATAAGATATTTTACTTTATTGCCATTTCATCTCCATTAGTCCTCCGCCCTCTATAGTAAATTGTTTAACAAATTTTCTAATAAAATTTTCATGTAATAATTTTGGATTCAACATTTATCTGTCCTTTCTACTTTGAAATGATAATAAAGTGTCAAAATTCTAATTTCATAATGAAAAAGAGTCGCACGCCGTACACTCGAAATGAACATAATAAATAAAGTGGCCCAATGTATTTTTAAAATGGTCCCAAGAACAATTTGTTATGTAAAACAGAACCGTTTTGACTTTTGGTTGTTTTAATCAACATAGAGGACTATTATGAATGACAATAAATTAATTTTTATTTGCCACTTGTGATTTAATGTTTTTGTCAAATAACAAAATAAGAAAATGCCGCCGCCAACTCAAATGATATCGTTGTGGTCGTTTTTTAGTTGTCGCTCATCATCAAAATGAAGATATGATTTTGTCATTTGTGAAGATGGCGTGTTTTTCTTCAATAATATTATGTTGCTTTCGGAAATAAACCTTTAAGCCCATCATTTAACATTGTGGGCCACTTCTTTCGCTAAAGTTTTACTTGGGGAAAAAAACTGAAACTATGATGCGTGTAAATTTCCTTCGTTTTTCATTGCTTTCGGTTTTGTTCTTGGCTATAATGTGCGATTGGTGGCGGTTCGGGTCTTTGTGTAAATTAGTGTGCGATTTCTTAAAATAGTCGGAAACATCAAAATAATTCCGTCATTGAAAAACAGGCAAGAGAACGGGTGTCTTATCGTTTTCGGTATGGATTCATGCCAAGAAAATTCTATGGGAAAACTTTATTGCTTCGCATGTCAACCGCGAAGAACACTTTAAGACCATTGCCACTTGACTTAGACGAATCGTGAAGGAGACAGGAGTGGTGAATTGCTGTAATTTCTAGTGTGACACCAGATATTTTCTTGATTTGACAGGGAATTTCGGTTTCGGAGATGAGTTTTTCCAGGATCAACAGTTACGAATGGAAATTCGCCTGTCATAATAAAATAAATCGGATTG
This sequence comes from Chrysopilus asiliformis, assembly GCA_964034945.1. Lineage (NCBI taxonomy): Eukaryota > Metazoa > Arthropoda > Insecta > Diptera > Rhagionidae > Chrysopilus > Chrysopilus asiliformis. Next base: position 10,006,779 of record OZ035961.1, read on the forward strand.
TAATCCTAAAGATTTCTCGAGATGTGTGGTGTTTATTAAACGTAATGAAAAAAGTTGATTGACAGGGACTTAAGTTGATGAAATTAAATCTACGGAAATAAAAAATGAAAAAAATTCCACAATTTTTAAAATACAATAAAAAAAACATTCTAAAATTCCGATCCCATAATAAAGGACTGGAATTTTTTTCCAAGGATTTCTTCGCATATAGTTGATAAAAACATATTTTTTCTAGGAATTTCTGATTGAGGTTGTGATTTCTTATTTTTCATGTCTTTGCAGGCTTCTGGCCAATGGAAAATCTCTGTAAAATCGTGTTTATGAAAAATTGAACCATTTTAGGAAAATATTGTATATTTTTTTTTGCAAGGGTGAGAGGGAGAGGGAGACAGGGAGAGGGAGACAGGGAGAGGGAGACAGGGAGAGGGAGAGAGGGAGAGAGGAGAGGGTGGGGGGTAAGTAGCTGAAGTTTAATGTATGGAGTTTTTTTTTGTAAAACACATATTGTCGACGCTAGATTTTTGATAAAACCACCAAAATCGGTTTCCTTTACAGAAGAGGGAAAGGGCACAGTCTAAACACGTTGATATTTTCAACACTTTCCAAAATTGATATTTTCAACACTTTCGGAGTTAAAAATATTATTTTTTACATGTTTTTCCGAAACTAAATATTGCAGAGGAAAGCTTTGTGTTGATCACAACTGATATTTTTTCGACATTTTCAACTAAAATTCATATAATTGTTAGTTTTGACTGCCCATATTTTTTCCACTATTTTCCACTCAACCAAACGAATGATCTTTTTTAGGAAAACTACGGGTGTATCTGAAAAAATATTTTTTTTAAAAAAAAGTGAAATTAATTGGATGCCATTTGACCCTCGAAATGATTTAATGGCCATGACATGGCAGAGGATTTGTTCAACGTATCCAACTATGAATTTCTGTTATCATTGCGGATGAAGTATGTTTCGTTGTCAACATTTTCATGTCATCGGTGTTGATGATGACACCGACAATAAAACTACAACATAACAGTGGCGTTTTGGGATTGTGTTTTTTTTCGAAACAAATTTATTAGGTATGTGTCGCTGGTTGTTGGCCGAGGGAAAATGAGAAAAATGACTCAAGTGGAAAACAATGTCGTGATGACGGAAAAATTTTTATTTTTACGCTAGATGTGGATATTACCTGACATTTGCGTAACGAAATCCAGGTCGTTGGCTGGTTTCCTGCTTCTTATAAGGCAGTGGAAATGTTGGACATTTACAGAATTTTTCCCTGTTTATCCAACATCATTTTATTCGGGATGTTTTGACTGTTTTTTCTTGTCAGGATTAATGTGGGCGTTGAGTTGCGTGGAAAAATCTTCTGTTTGGATTTTGCATTTAAATTTTCATAAAAACAAGTAACATATATTTATCTGTTCACCTGAACTTCAGTTATATGGCATAAACGTTTCGAAACATACTCAATTCATTTAAGCAAAAGTTCTCCATTCTTTGGCGCCATCGTCTTGGAAGATGTTTTTAAAACTTTGGCGGCCCCCATCAATTATAGTCACTTAATTGCGCTATTAGTGCCAGTCGGTAATTTATTTTTTGGCGGAAATGTGCCAAATTTGTTAAATTGTCATCAATTAATTTAGAAGTTTATTTTGTTGCTTGTTTGTTTGTCGTTTTTCTGAATTGTGTTTATAAAATCATTTTCTAGTGAAATGTCGTGTATATTTTAGTTTATGCTTTATAAACAATTTCTTTTTTAATGATTTGAAATTTTTCTGAGTCAACCAAATTGAAGGAAAGAGATTTGAGATTGTTTTTTTTTCGGTTAGGTGTTGGAGAAATATGAACTTAACAATGGGAAGAAGAATTTTTGTAGATGGATCTTAAATGAGTTTTGCCTTAAAACTTATTAACTGATCGTAATTTAAATACTTCTTTTTTCGATCCCGCTGGAGGAGGAGATCCCATTCTTTATCAACACGTATTTTGATTTTTTGGTTACCCTGAAGTTTATATTTTAATTTTACCAGGATTTGGGATAATTTCTCATATTATTAGTCAAGAAAGCCGAAAAAGCGTAATTTTTTACTCATAGATTCTTAAAACTTAGAGTCCAAGGGAATTCAAAATTTTGAGGACACGATTTTGGGATTTTTTTAAAATTGTTAAAAATTTAATACAACAAAATCCAGTTGGACCACCACTCCCCCGTATAAATTGAATATTTTTTTCCTATTTTCTCGAAAACGGTGCATAGTATCCAAAAATTTAAAGGGACAAAATGTGTTTAAAATATGTTTTTACATAACCGTTCCATACATTAAAATCCAGTCGGACTAATCCTTGCTTCTTCTCCCACACAAATGAATTTTTTTTATAAAAATTTTGTCTGACCTCATAAAGAGTATTTGACCATTGACCACTGGTATTTGTAGCTTTTCTTATGTTTTTATCTTCCAAGGTTATCCCGATTCTAATGCTGGGTTTACACGAATGACAGATAATGACAATCTGTCATAAAAGAATGGACAAGTTCATTCTTTTATGAGAGATTGTAATTTTTCTCACAGAAATAATGACAAAAATGATACTATCTACACGATGATGACAATTTATGACAAAAAAAAATGACAAATTTGTCAATCGTGTAAACTCAGCATAAGGCCCCGATATGACTTGGGCATATTCTAACAAAGTCTTTCCGAAAAAATACTCCGGATGCCAATAAAAGCGATAAACAAATTACACCAGTGTGTTTAGATTGCCGAAAAACTTAGGTTTATCTTTCCGCGTGCAGACAAAATTCAGTTGTTATAATTAATGTATGAGAAATCAGACGGGTGTAAAAGTTGTTTGTTTTGGTATTGATTATTGTCCGAACAACACTCGGTACCAAAGCTAGTTGGTTATAAAATGTTTTTAAATAAAAGCTTGTTGAGAAAACAGCCCAAATACCGATTTAGATTTTTTTTTTGATTCCAAAAAGATACATCGTTAAAGTAATATTAGATTTATGTTTAGAATTTTTTTTAAAGCTTTATTATATTTAGAAAAAGTTTTGAATTTCGCTGGTGATTGATAACCAATCCTGTAAATTATAGCATTTACGACTTAAAAGCAACTTTAGAAAAAAAAATCTAAATTAGTTGATTAGTTTTATGGTGTCTACATGACTTGTATGGACGTTAAAATTTTTGGCGACGTCTGGCGTTACATTTATTTCTAGTAAAACCAATGAATTTCGCACTCAAATTTAAATAAAATACATAAAAAAATCTACATATATATAAAAAATACAAGTTATCTCACCCAAAATCACATTAAGCCATAAAGGTTTTATTGAGAAATTTCATTTCAAGAGTTATGGAGTGTGACTGTGTGGGGGCAATAAATTGAACATAAATATTGCCGACAACATCAAAAACATATTCTGCTTCGAAAAGAAGCTGTTTGTGGTTTACTTATGATCACAATATTTGAAAATCTAGAGATAACTACACTAACAGCAGAGAAAAAAAATCCCAAAAACTACAAGACACACATTAAATCCCTTTTGCTTTCATTCAAGAATTCAAAAAAAAAAAAAGAAAAAAAAAACGAAAAAGAAACTAAGAATAAAATGTTTTTTTAAAGAACCTTTTATCGTATCGAATAACGTTATCCCTACAGAGAAGATAAAAAGGACATACCTGGTCTGGTCGACCGATTGTCGGCTCGCCTGGGAACCCACCCACGTTTCGTGACAACAAAAACATGGCACCAAGTCGAGTAAACTGGACACATTTCGGCCATGAATACCTGGATTTTCTTAGATCTGTCGTACATCTGAATTCAAGACTTGTTCGTAAATGGCTGATGAACTCTGACATCCTCCAAGAATACAGAAATCCAGTCCATCGACCCTTCAGAAAGGAATTTGAAATTGTAAACTGAGACTCACCTCACCTGGTCCTATGCTATACGAAGCTATTAAAAAAAATCCAATTCAAAGGCAATCTCAACCCCTGCCAAAGGTGAAACGAAACTAAACGGCAAAAATCGAAACGAATTGCGTTGTAAAGTTGAGGGTGCGATAATCACAAAACTGGTCTTGAAGATTAGCCCCTTTTGTTAGTGAAATTTGATCTATGACTTGTTTTGGGTCTTTGTTGGCACTACAAGAACTAAGGGCAGGGAAAACACAAACAAAGTGTCTCCATTTTCATCCGTTTTACTCTGGTTTTTTTTCTATACTTCAACATTCCGAATGCTGTTTTAGATCTACTCAAGCGACTAAACTGAAAGGGACCCTTTTACCTGCAATTTGATATTTGTATCAACAAAATTATGCCGCTTTAAGGAGCCTGCCGGAAAATTTGAGACCAATTTTCACAAAAATCTCAATAGAAATGAACGCAACAGCTTAGCCGGTGAAAGAAATGTGACCTACAGCAGTATGACATTGGAAAAACTACAAAGATATCTTGGATAAATGAATATATTGAGGAAACATCGGATTGAATGGATTGAGAAGGTTGTACGATGTCTTCGTTTGTATATTTTGATACCTTTATTCATTGGCCAAGTCAGATCAAGCGGGAAAGGTAAAAATCCCTTTTGTATTTCATTAGTTTTGTGAACGGATGATATAATTTGATCTTCTCTTTGGTGTTTTTAACCATTTCTTATTCCCATTATTTTCGGTTTTCGAGTATTTTTCTAGCACGACGTCGAAAAAAAAACTTTGTTTGGATACGATTTCACGCCACATTTGTCATGGAAATTATCCATGACAAACGAGATGACCAAAAGGGAGTTCCAATTACGGATTAAAAGGCCGTGGGTAAAGGAAAACACGACCGTAGTGGTCAAGGGAACAGAAAAAATCGTAAAATATTGGGTCATTCATGAATATTTAGAGAAAAGTGTGAAAAGTATGGGCATATTTTCCATAAAGAGGATATAATACCATTGGATAAATAAAATAGAATCAAAAAATAACAAGAACACTTTTCACACATATGTTTTTGTACACTTTATGAATAAATTTCGTTTTGTATGCTATTTGAAACCAGGGTTACCAAGCGATCTTATTTACAATGGATACTGTCCTTTAAATATTTAAGCAATTTAAGATAAAAAAAGATGTGATTTCGAATTAAAACCACAGGCAAACCTTGGCTTTAGAATATCTTTGGTTCCTGGAGGGCGTTTATAAACCGCGGTATCGTTTTTAAACCGACAAATCGAAACTACCTTCCAAGAACTGAAATTTTTGTTCACAAACCGAAACATTGGACACGAAGCGAGAACTTATCTCGGCTTGAAAGGAGTTTACGAATCGAAACGTTCACAAACTAAAGCATCCACAAACCGAGATTTTACTCTATTTTTAAACTATGAAAAAACTCATTTTCATGTTCTTAGCCATTCCTCAACTATCGATTCTCCGAAAATCAATAACGATCAGAAATCAATAAAATGAAATTTTCCAAAAACTTTTGCCGTTGCGATGAAAAGTTTTCCTCTTATCACTTTTGATGTAAGTGAATTTTCGGACTTATACTCCCAACAGAGGGATTATCGTCTCTCAACAAAATTTTCCATCAAAGAAAAAAAAATCGATTTAACACAATATGTGGTTTATAAGATATAAGATTTGGTTTTTTTTCTTATGGAAATGTTCTTGTTCTTCTTTTTGCTTATTTATTATGACAGTTTATGATATCAAAGTAAAAGTTGTAAGAGTTTTATGTTAGTGAAAAATGATTGCGTGCCAAAAGTTGGTCATCAATTGATTTGATGGGAAGGAAACTTTCAAGGAACATTAACTTTTCTTCGCAATGGATGTAGTTACCAAGTCTTATTCTATATATTTTGAGGTTTATGCTGCAATAATAATTGGAAACAATTTTGTTAAGGGTAGTTGTGGTGGGAAAAATGTTAAAGTAATGCCAGATTTTAACAAAGGATATGTCTGACACAAACCCAGTTATGCAAGAAATTTTTTTTTCTAGGATTAAAGATAATTAAAAATTTTAAACAAAATGCACTGGCGTTCAATGACAAAGCGACGCCCGGGGCAAAATCGGTATATGGTGCTCACACGCTCTCCACTCTTTATAAGTGCTTTTCAGGCAAAATTAAGAGGTCAATACCATACGGCCATTTTTCTTGTGTTGTACAACAAGAATGGATAAAAAATTATGCGCCGCAGGAATTTTTTTTAGATTAAAATATTTTACAATATGAAATGTAATGCGCTGCAGACGAAAAGTATTGTGTATCCTTATATAGTTGCACTTTTTATACCCGTATGGTGAAACCAAAGGGTATACTAACTTTGCCTTACCGTTTTTAACGCCAAGATCCCGTCATAACATACAAAAATGAATTACACCAGTGTGTTTAGAATGATAAAAAAAATTGAATTTTGCATGTCCGTCCGTCTGTCTGTCCGTCTGTCTGTCTGTCCGTCCGTCCGTCTGTGGCGCGAATTGCGGGCGTACGGATTGAGCTAGAGACTTTAAATTTTACGCAGATTCATTTTTCGTAAAATGCAAGGCTAAGTCCGTTAATGGGCAAAAATGGACCATTGGGGGGGTACCAAAAATGGTGCATATTTAGGATATGATTCTACATAAAACTTCGATAAATCAAAATCCGATTGGAATAAATTTTAAAAAATCTTATTGGAAAATTTGACTTCAAAGTGAAATTTTGATACAACTGTTCGCCGTTCACTTAAACTTCGAACAATGCCATATCACCATACGGGTTTTCAATAATTGCCAGATTGGCAATTATAGGTTTTGTTATGTTTGATTTTCGAACTTTGCCTGGGGCCGTTTCCCCCTTCAGCCTCTCGTGGCACGGCCCTGGCAACACGCAATGAACCTACTCTGTAAACTTCAGTTAAAAAAATTACTTCAAGACTTTCGTAGTTCGTATACTTTCTTTCTAAACGAAATATTTTTGGATTCAGTTTTTTTATTAGTTTTTTTCAAAATAGTTGTGTCATAACAATATTTGAAAAAAAATTGAATAAAAAATATCAAACAACTTGCATTTTGATCAATTCCAATCCTATTGAAATGACTATTTGGTTTGTTAATTGCCCACAATTCATTTATCAAAAGTCCTATTTCAAATATCTCATTCCACAACAAAAGAAAACCAAATACACCTTGAAAAGAGAATAAATATCAGTTTGAGGTTTATGAACCCTTTTATTGTAAAAGTGTTAACGATAATCCATTAGTCTAGAAATTCTAGAAGTTTGAATTCCAGTTGGGCCTTAACTAAATCATAATGTTCTCACTTGGTCTCCCAGGGCCACAGACATGGAGTTTACGCCTTCTCCTTGTATATTCTGTAACAATTTTGATACGATGATACCCTCCTTGGACAATTGGGACAAGGAATTTATGACTTGTACATCTTTACTAACAGTTTCAAGTCTTCGGGTCTCATACTCATTTACGGCCCTTTAGGTCTGCTGTATGTATTCGTCAGTATATGAGTCCAGATCGAATACTATCATGATAATATAATTATTAATTATAATTTATTGTACTTTGATTGAGAGATTATAGGAGGCAGTTGGTAAACATCGTTGCTCGTTAACAACCCAACGACCAACATGAATGGCTATCGTTCTGATGGTTACCCAAAAACAGTCACAGCAGTCAATCTAATTCTTGTAACGATAAATCGCATTAAAATCAAGAAATGAATGAAGGGCTACGCAACTGGAATAAGGGTATACGACGTTAAACCGTTTTAGGGGAGTGAGGTTGATCGGAACCCCTTTTTTTTACGGCCAACATGCTGGTTTTTCTTTAAGGAAACCCATTGGATTTTGTTTTATAAGAAAATCGTCGCACTGTGGATTGTTTTTAAACCAATTTTTTTGCTCTCATTTTCTCTTTCTTCAAAACTAAATAATATTGTTTTTGATCAGGACAAAAATTTAGAAACTACGTTTAGCCCTTAAACATAAAATACTAAAATATTTGCAAAGTGAAAGGGTGTGTGGGGGATGGCGTGCTTCTAAAATAAGCTAAATTGAACGAGACGTATTTTATGGACTTTCCATTTAAAGATTAAAAAAAATCTAAGTGTAGCTGCTTAGAATTTTTTGGTGTGTGACATGTATCTGCCACTATATTAGTGCAGGCGTGCACCGCATTGCTAAGCAGATAGAATTATGTCGAAATGGCAATTTGTTTTTTTTTTTAAATACCTTTAATCTGTAGATCGCCGGCATTTTTTTTTTCTTAAATACAGGTTTTTGTTTTGAATATCTGTTATATATTTGGAATCTATATATTGCGTGGAGTCGACGAGAATGGCTCGGGGCAACCCCGGCAGTCTAATGGTTAAACTAGTATTTCAGCCTGCATCGAGGTAGATTTAAGTGGAAATAAGCAAGTAGTAAATAGGTATGTCAAAATACACTCCGTTCCCAGCATCCATATTGGTTTGCACGACTTTTAAAGATTTAAATTACCACACTAGCACCATTCTAGAGTGGTGTGCGCCTCCATACAGACTGAGTAGAAGATACATGACATAGACCAAAATCACTAGTAGCCCAAGCAGGATTTATGCCAACTGTGACGTTGGCGGTTGGCATATATTCGTATGTCATATTGTCAATCGCTAACGTAATGATTTACATAAACGCCGCTTGGGCTGTAGGAAGATTAGTTGGGACGCTAAAAGCTTTAATCCAAGTTCTCCGAGTTTTTTTTCCAAAATAATATTTTTTTATCCTGAAGCAAAAAAAAAAAAAAATCGCGCATCTCATATTTCTTAATGCCAATCTTAATGCATTAGATTTTCTCCTAGATTTAAAAAAAATGTGGAGATTTCTGGACTGTCTAATGTGCTCCCGGCATATCGTCCATCCAGCAACCGTTTGTCCATTTAATACGGAAATCTTACGAAACAAACCCAGTAGGGGCGCAGTTGGATCGGAATGAACGATTTAAGGAAATATTCTCGAGAGATTTGTTTTATTGCGGCCATTTTTCTTGTGTTGTACAACAAGCATAAACGAATATACTTTACGCCACCATCATCAACATTATGGGAATATGCTATAATTCGAGGTATAGGAACAGCAAATGTTCGTGTTAAATGTTGTTTTAAGAGCTGCACTCTGCGGGCATAATTTTTGAAATGGAATCGGAACGGAGCGAAGCCATTCTTCATTACTGCTAAGGGGCAAATAACATTAGAGCCTGTTTAGGGAATAATAAAAGCCAAACAAATCTCCATTAGAGGCAAGTCGTTAATTAAAAAAGTGGGAAAATAGTCAAATAAATGCTTGAAAAGGTGAACTTAAATGGCGATTTGGACTTTTGGGGTGAACGCATCTCGTTTAAATGCTTTGCAGGCGTTTTCCCTAAAATTTCGGACCCAACAGCGATTGTCTAAAGCACCAAAGATGCTTAAAAATGATTTGTTTATTTTTTATTTGGGTTTTTTTGAAGATATAACATAATATTATGATGAATCGGCATTTTCTTGTAGTTATCTTACTATCATGAGATAAATCTTGGCATGCAATGAATTTTCTCCACCTCGCGTGTTCCGAAAAACTTTACCTAGTGACATAAAAAAACACACCCAAAATGCATAACGTTAAATATAAAAATTAGAGAATGTTATAATATGCTGAAGGGCAGGAAAATAAAGAAATTATAATCGGAATGTATAGGATAAAGAAATGATAATTAATGTTATTTATAGCATTCAATTTTTGGGCATAGATTGATTAATGATTTTGGCAGCTTCATGCTTCCTAATCGATTACAGAATGCTGAACGAACGATTTATATTGCGTATATTTTCAAGTCGTTTATCCGCTCATATAAAGAATGAATACACGACTATATCAATCTTAATGATAGATTGTTGTTGATTTTAACATCTATTTTCAAATTGTTTCTTTTATCTTGTATTTTACTTGTCGTTTAACGCCGACCATAACTTTAAATCTTCTAAACAGCATTGAATTTGATGCTTCCTTATATCGAATTTATTTTATGGATTTTTAATTTAGTACGTGATTAAGGAGAATAAATTAGTTCTACTTAAGTGACAAATTTTTTTTGAAGTTTCATTGAGAGTTTTTACAGATTAAAAAAAATTACAGATAAGAGGTTTTTGGGGATCTTTGCTGCTGTTGATGGGTTACAACAAAACCTTGCAAATGTTGTAGAACATGGATGGTTTGTGATCTCTGAAAAACTGTAGATGTGGGCAGGGAAAAGGTAAAATCTCTTTCGCTTTAGGATGTAGTGCAAAAAAAAAGACTTTTTTGTATATTATCAAAGTAGTGTCCATAAAATACATAACCGTTAAATTCGCGTTTCAAAACCTCCCTCCCGCTCGTCCCGATTTTCTGCGGTTTTTTGTATATAATTTAAAACCGGCATCGTAAACCCTTTCCCCCTTAATGTGTTCCGATTTCATGGACAGCCCTTACAAAAAAAAATATTTCGGTATTTGTAAGGTTTTGCATGTAGTCAGCCGTTTTCGAGAAAAATTTTTTTTGTTAGAAAGAAAAAAAAACAACAATATTCCGAATTCCAAGCACCATTCTTCGAAATGGATCACCGAAAATTTCTTATTTACGAGTCAAATATTTCCATCATGTCGAAATTTAGTTAATGACAAAACTTTCAACAAATTACAAGTGCAAGAAATTCCAACTTTTCAAATATACAGAGAAAAACCAATTTTTCGAGGAAAACGGCAATTAGCTACAATTTCATTCTGTTCTCGTTGTGAATATTTCGAAATGGCTTTTCGACAAAACGTTTTCACGCATGCCTAATTGACTAAGTGATGATCGACTGATGCCACCATAAAATCTCGCAATTGAAAACATAAAAATAAAAGTCGAAAAAAAAACAAACCAATTTCGCTATCCAATAAAAGAATTGAAAATAGAAAATTTTCCGGCAATTAACCTGCTTGAGTGGCAGCTATATAGGCTCACTCCAATGTACTCGTAGATATTTTTTTAGTTCAAAGTGAATAGAAAAAATCGAAACAACTCGGAAAATAGAAAAACTCGGGCGGCGATGGAAAAACTTTGCTTTGAGTGAGTCCATCCATCTATAGATTCATCCAGTTTAAATTCCGATATGAAAATTCCACTTGTTTGTTTGCAATCATTAATCTAAAATAACAAAAAAAAAAAAAAAAAAATAAACCGTCCAGATGATGATGGGTATGGAATGGATTTTTCCCAGTTTTCTACAAAAACAGTGTGAACTAATAGTGCATACAGATGCTATGGAGCTGGAAAGCTAAAAATATATAGCTTTTATGTACCCATCGAGTCGGTCCAAATTGGCTATTAGGCGGGGCGTTGTTTTGAGGGAGCGGCTCACTGGACGTCACAACAATTGACCAATTTTTAGTTTTTCACGATGTATGTTGAGTTAAGGAAATGAATGCATTAACAACATGGCATAGCTATAGCCACCGCGATATACGAAATAAAAGCGATGTAAAAAAAATTGATATGACCAACGAGTGATTTTTTTATTGTGCAATAATTAAATGCAGGTGTTCCTTGATTTACGTTCAATGTTTTGTTGTCGATCTTGATCTGTACCTACCGCTATTGGATGAGGGAAGATATTTCTTGAGAACACCTTTGTATGGAAAAGTGGTAACGGAATTAAAATTGCTTCAGGAGATAAAAAGACGCTGTAGGTCATAGAAAAATCTCGAAAACGGGAAGCAAAGAAGGAAGGGAGAGGGGTTCTAAAAGGCGAAAACGGGTGGGCCAGAAATATTCTTGAAAGACAATAATCTAATAGTGAAAACCAGATCAAAATCCATTTCGAGGTACAAGAGATAGAAGGTAAGGGGTTCACACAGTAGAGGTGGCGCAATCTTTTGGAATATCTCTATTTGACAGGAAAAAACGGATTTCAAACCAGTTAAAAAAAACTAAAATTGCCCGCATTTTTCCTTGATGATCTGACAGAGAAAAAAAAATTTTTCTAAAAAAAAATAAAACCGACTTTAAAAAAAAAACTGAAAAGAGAAAAAAGCACTAAAAAGAAAAAAATAATTTCAAACTATGTCCATTAATAGCGTATTTGAAATTTGGCTTTTTTGGAGTGGCGTTAAATTTACACTAAATAAAATCGTTGTAAAATTTCTATTGTAAGAGCCGTGTCTATAGTTAATCTGTTTGACAACAAAATTTTTGGAGTCGATCTTAGTTCTTAGTTAGCCTTAAGGGTTAGAAAGTATGTAAACGATTAGCCTTAAGGGTTAGAAAGTATGTAATTTATTTTAGTTGCAAATTTAACGCCACTTCAAAAAAGCAAAATTTCAAATACGCTATTAATGGACATAGTTTGAAATTATTTTTTTCTTTTTAGTGCTTTTTTCTCTTTTCAGTTTTTTTTTTAAAGTCGGTTTTATTTTTTTTAGAAAATTTTTTTTTATTTCGAACGTTTTTAGTTTCAATTTTTAATATAGGTAAAATTACAAAGGGTTTGAGGGGATAAGTCCGCAGATGAGAAATATATAAAAGAATCTTCCAAATATTGTACTGAACACAATACAAAGAATTTTACTCGATATCCCAAGCAGGGAGGGGTTTGAAGGGGTAGGTTAACACGGGGGAAATATATAAGAGAACCTTCCTTGTGTTGTACTGAACACAAGGCCCAATTAACCTAGGGGCGCCATCGATCTGAGGCGATGAAATTTTGATTGCTTTTTTTTTAATTTTCTTTATATTTAGCGTATCTGTAATTTAAGTTAGTACTGTGTTTTGAATTAAAGAATATTTTAAAAAATGAAATTGCATTTTTACAATAAAACTATGTAAGGGTGCAAAATTTTATTTAGCCCAGGGCGCTCAAACTTGTTAATACGGCTCTGACTGAACACAACGTAAAAACATAACAAAAGCTATAATTGCCAATCTGGCAATTATTGAAAACCCGTATAGTGATATTCGTATCAAAATTCTAAAAGTTGTACCAAAATTACACTTTGAAGTCGAACTTTCCAATCAGATTTTTTAAAATTTATTCCAATCGGATTTTGATGTATGGGAGTTTTATGTAGAATCATATTCTAAATAACTTTAATTCTTAGACTTTTTTGATAAGATGCACCGTTTTTGAGAAATTCGGAAAAAACGTTTTCGTTTGTTGCCCATGAATGAACCAGGGTCCAACCAGGAACTTTCTCTACAACTTTCTCTTTGGGATGACCAAAATCGGTCCACCCAGTAAAAAGTTAAGCGTGAACATACATTAAAAAAAAAAAAAAAAAAAAAATATTCAGGTGGAATTGAGAACCTTTTCCTTTTTGGAAGTCGGTTAAAAACGAAGGAAAATGATTTCAACATTTCAGGATACCAGAGCGAGAGTTGAAAATTCAAATAAAATCGATGAGAATTATTACGTCCTTGGAATCGCAATACTTTTCTATTTACATTTCGCAATGGAAAAGTAAAAATCTGTCCCAAATGCAGCTGGACTTCAATATAGATGAACGAATTTGAATTTTTATTTCGATGAACTATTTCGCTTTGAAATTGATTTTCCCAATAGTTGGATTATCCAAACGCTAATTGCAAACCGATTAGAAATCGAAATGGACATCCGGAATGCATTCTGAATGTTTTTCGAAAATAATTTTTGAATCTCCCACCATCAACGCCAGTAATTTAGTTTAAATTATCATTTAAGTGCACGATCAAAGATTCTTCATTTGAATCCAGGGGAAAAGGTGCGTTCGCTGCAATCAGTCTGGCATTTGGTTTATATCATGGCTGGTGGGGATTTTATTTGTTTTTCTAGAGGATTTCCTTAAGTGCCCGATGCGTGCACCGCCTGCACTATACCTTGGCCAAATGGTTGTTTGTACGGACGTGATGGGAGGCGATTTCCTAACAATCAACAACATAAAAAAACTGTGAACTCGCGGTTTATGCGTAAACAATTGAACGTTTAATGGATTCTAAAATATTTTTTTAAACAATTTCTACAGAATATATGCTATAAATCTTTGCTAAATCTAGAATGCTGGGATACTTTCCACGTTTCATGACTCAATTCTGTTTAGTTCAGTCTGTTTTTTTTGGTCTCTCTGCTCCTCGTCGACCTGTCTGATGGTTGGATTATTTGCTAGTGATCGCATTTTGCACAGCTGAAATCAATTTTTAGCATGGGTGGATTTGAACATTGCCGATCTTCTGTTCATCTTAAGACGTTTCGTTGTCGCTATCAATTTGTCAGTCGTAAGTCTACTTAAATTTTACTCGATATTCACGTATAGCGAATTTGTTTTTATTGAATTAACGATGGAGAACGTTGTCTAGCAAGTCATGTCAACTGTACGGGCAATAACTTGAGAAATTTCTTGTGGCCTTCTTCAATATTTTAATTAAGAATTCGTACAGTCATTTTCATTATTATTATTTTATTAACAGTAAAAGAGGTTGAATGAGTACTTTATCGGTTATTTTGAAATTCATTGGTTATGAGACCGAAAGCTATTGTGATATAATTATTGATTTATTGATTAAATGATTGTAAATTTAAATAAATAAATTTTTGGGAAAGTTTTAAATTGTTTTCAGAATAGCAGTTTTGTCAGCGTAATTTACGTCGAATTAAAAATGCAATCAATTATGCTTGAAAAAAAAACACTGCTCTAATGTGAGGAGTAACTAATGTTTTTGATGTATTTAATGTAACCCTAATATCGCACGTAAATTGCAAGAAAAATTTATTGGATATGAAATAAAAACATAAGAAAATCTACAATTGACTGGGGCCAACCGTCAAATACTTGAAATGAGGGCTTAGAACTTTTTTTTTTTGAAAAAATCAATGTATTGGAAGAGAGAGAGGCGAAGGAATGATTCGTTTGGATTTTAATGTATCGAACAAGTATGTAAAATCATATTCTAAACACATTTTGTCTTAATAAATTTTTCGATTCGATGCATCGTTTTCGAGAAAATAGAAAAAAAAGTATTCCATTTGTATGGCAGAGGGGGAAGGAGTGGTCTAACTGGATTTTGATGTATATATAAGTTATGTAAAATCATATTTTAAACACATTTCGTCTTTAAAGATTGTTCAATATGACTCTCCGTTTTTGAGGAAATTGTAAAATACTGTTTCGTTTGTATGGGGACGGGGGAACGAATATTCTGATTTTACCCGTTCAAGAATATAGCCTTTCCATTTACGAGAAACGCAACTATACAAAATTTTAAGTTTCTAGCTCAATCCTTTCGAAAGTTATGGTGTTTACGGACGAACAGACAAAAAGACGGACAGACAGTTGGGCGGACATGCGGAAATCAAAACTTTTGTCTTACCAAACATCCTGGAGTAGTTCTTTTGGTCTCCAACGATTAATTCGTTGCGTTACAAACCATACACTAAATCTAATATATTCCTATATGATATGGAGTATAAAGATGGATTTTGTGTTTTTTAACATGTATCGCATACCAGATGCTTTTTGATGTTATAAAGTCGTAATTTTATTTTTTTGATAAAATTCTAGGGTATCAAAAAAACTTTAAATTTAGGTGTTTTTCGTTAAAAATTCTTTTACAACTCTTGAATTCATTTTTCTTATTGAAAGGTTGTTTTTTATTTCATAAGGAAAGCTTTCTCGTTATTATTTTTGTTTTCGTTTAATAAAACGCGGATAGACGTTTTTTTATGTATACTTGTTTGCCTCCATATTTTTGACTGGCCGTCAACCTAATTTGTCTGGCTGTGTATTTGTCTGTAAAATTTTGCTGTTTTGTCCATATGTCTGTGCAAGTAATATCACTCAAATTTGCTATACGCGACTTTGTTGTAAGCCATACGCGAATTCGTTATAAGCCTCTTTGTTATACGCGACTTTGTTGCTCTCGACTTTTTTAAAGCCTTCTTTGTTATACTAGACTTTGTGATACGCGACTTTGTTATTCTCGGCTTTGTTAATCGCGAATTTGTTGTAAGCCTCTTTATTATATCCGACTTTGTTATACACGACTTCGTTATAAGCCACTTTCTTATACGCGACTTTGTTATACGCGACTTTGTTATACGCGAATTCGTTTTTTTCTCAGATATTTTGCGGTTCTACTGTACACTGGGCTAACTTTGTAAGCAACAATTGTTAATGAATAATTTTCTTATTCGATTCCTTACTAATGGCAACGTTTCGGTTTTTGTTGTTGTATAGGCTTAATTGGATTAGGCCGACAGCTCATAAGTAGTAAGCTTTTGTGAATATGTGACTCTAGCCAATATGTATATATTTGGAACAGAATTGAGTGCTTTAGCAATTCAGCTTTTGTTAAGTCAATTGTCGGAGTCTTGGTAGGTAATTGGAATTAATGAAGGAATATTGTTGCGGTTTGTTACACTTTCTTTCAATTTTATGGCTGATACCGTTCATGGTATAAGAATGAAATGAATGGGCATGAAATTACTTAATAATTCATTGTTATGACGGTGGCACTTCAAGCCGGACTAGACATTCTCAGGCCATAAAATATACTTGCGGACATTACAAGACTCAATATCTGATTATACTATTCACAAATTATACTGATTGCTTATTATGATAGATTGTTACATACAATCAAAATATATTATATTTAAAATAAATGGAATTTTTTGAATTATGAGTGCAGAAATTATGCGAAATGTTGAAATTTTCTTGGCAATCATTAAATATGTATGTTGACAATTGAATGGAATAATTTTTCAATTAAACATTGCAATAGATTTTTGGATAAAAAATACAGGACTGCTTTGCGGTATTGATATGCAAATTTAAGCAAGATTCTACGATTTAATTCACAATAATATTTGTCCTTGGGACCGTTTGCATTTGCGAGTTTTTCTGGTATTTCTCTCACTAATCTGTTTTAGCATTTGTGCTTATTCTGTTGAATTTGTGTGAAAGAATTCCAGTAAAGATGTTTTTTTGATGTTTTGTATCGTAATGTGAATGTTGGAACATCACGAATTTTATGTCACAGATTCGAATTCGTCAAATAAAGTGTCAGATGTAAACAGCGCCTAAGAAATATTTTAATTACGTTAAAAATGTTCATGTGAAAAATCCATAGCAAGTTTTCACGCTTTTCACCTTATTTTGTGTCATTATAAAACGTGACTCTTGTTTATTTAAAATTGTGCCAAAATTAATTAAGAACATTCATTAAAATTTGCAATACATATTATATTGACAGAAAAACTTTCGGCATGACAAAAATTTACTTTATGTCAATTCGTTAAAGTAGAAAAATTTTCTCCTGATATTTGTAAGAAATTTTCCTCTTCAAAAAGTAAGTTATTATTTTAATTAAGTGAAGTATTTCCCTTTCAGAATTATTTTCTAAATATACAAGATAACATTATTTCAAATTTTAAGTCAGGTACTTGATGTAAATATAAGAGCAAAAAATCGAAATAAAATTTATTTTCTAACAAATTAAAAGTACATTTTCATAGAGATAAAAACGACAAGATTGCTGGTTGTCTAGGTAGATTTCAGATTGTAAATACTCGTAAAAATCAAGAAAAATATCATCACAGTTGTTCCACTTGTTTTACTTGGCACGGAAAATTGCAACTGTTTCAATGGTTCTTGTTTATTATCCTTTTTAAAAGAGATACCGGCATAGAATTGAAGAAGGACATGGACAATACTCTCGTCTCCAACTCAAAAGTAATTTCCGTCGAATTAATTATTTATAGAGGCGCCCAGAGCTAAAAAAAAGTAATAAGGGAAAATATACTAAACACACTAAAATTATCTGTATCTATCTGACTGTGTCTTTGAGGACAGTCGTTGTGTATATTTGAAATAAAAACATCCAGAAGTGAAAAACGGAAGCGAATAGATAAAAGGAAAGCATCGAAAACCGTAGCCGTCATCGTCACTACCGGTACCAGCACCCAAATGGCGATTCCTGGTCCTTTACGAAAATCACAAACTGGGAATCCCCTTTTTCCTGCTGGTTTACGTTCACGTGAATCAAGATGACGGTGTTGATAGCGTTGATTATTATTGGAAGGATGGGTAACGGCGCGAATGTCGTCTAGAATCTCTAGAATTGCCGGAATGGCATCTTAGTTTGGCGGGGAGTGAAATCGGAAACGGGGGCGGCCGGGGATTGGGATGAATGAGTGCTCCATGCCGGTGTGTAGTAGAATGAAAAATTTTCTTCTTTCATTTAAGGCCTCCATTAAAATTAATGATTGTTTACAGAGGACTTAAGCGACGCTAATGTGCTGTAAATGTGCTCCGACCTTCATTTTCGTGTTAAACAACCAAAGTATCCGATCCCAATCCCAATTTCTACATCAATCCCAATTCGTCTCCTGTATTCGAGAATATCCAACAGTTTTCATTACGTTTTTCTCACTGTTTATATACGAATGTATGCTCCATCGTTTGGGTATATTCGACGACACGAGTCTATGAGGATTATTATGGGGTCGAACAGGTGGTTTTTCCGTTTAGCATTAAAGTTGAATTGAAAGCGACATAAAAGGTATAACTTAACATCTTTTTATTTCCTCTTGACATATGAGTGGAGTACGAGTAGGTACTGTGGAACCTGCATTTTTTTTAACTGATTTTAAAATTTGCGGCTACTAAAGATTTTCTTTTCCTGCGAAAATCTGCAGACTTTTGCTTTGAAATTTCCCGCAAAATACTTGTGTTTTTTTTGCGATAGACCGAAGTTTAATCGGGACCATAATTGTTGGTAGCGGTCAGCTTTACTATTAATTTAACGAATCATTTCTGAATTCTAAATACGTTAATGGGCTGTCCATCAAATACATGACGTACTTAGGCGTGAAAAGGCCTGAGGAGCGAAGAAGGGGTTGATATGAAACAGATACAATTACCCCCTTAATGGTGAGTCCGTAACTTTACGTCATGCTAATTTTCGGTTTTTTGGAGCCCCTCAAAGGATTTTCTATGAAACACTACCGCTAAATGAGTGACGTTTTTTATAAACTGCATCTTGGTCCTGTCCATAAAATACGTGACGTGAATTTTCAACATGTCAACCCCTCTCCCCCTACGTCATGATTTTTGTTGATTTTTTGTAACGGAATTTAGTACCACCCACCGTCGTCACACTACCGCAAACCCCCACCTCCTCATCAAAAAAAAAAAATAAAAATAAGTTGCGTAAGTACAAATCTTTCCTCTGCAATATTTAGTTTCGGAAAAAAAAGTAAAAAATGATATTTCTTCAAATATCACGAGAACCATAAAAGATACGTGAAAACCGGTGAAGGGAAAAATACAGAAAATTTAATTTTCTTTGAATTAAGTTAAAATTATTTTTTTTCCCAAAAGCCCATAGTTTCCGAGAATTTTTTCAGAAAGTTTCTTTCTGCCAAAAGAAAGTTTCTTTCTCCGTCATGAATACAATACTTTCCCTCTATAGCAGAGGAAAGTAAAAAAAAAACTAATATTTTCAATGACAGGGCATGGACGAAGGCATAATTTATTTTTAATCGATACCGAGTTTAAAGGTGCCGCTCCACATGAGAGTAAATACGCGAGTAACTCTCAAAAACTCTCGAGAGTTACTCGCAGGAGGTTGTCCATTTCAGAGTTAATTTTGGCGATTTTTCTATCGCTACTAGCGAAATCGAGCTTCTAGCTTCTAGCGTTCTCGAGAGCTACTAGCGAAATTCAAACGCTGTTCGTATCTGGCACAAACTAATCATAAGCAGACTAACAATTTCATTCAATCCATTCTAGAACAAAATTGAATTTCAACTTCCAAAAAATAAATACCCATAGCGGCCACTTCAGCCGTAGCAGCCATGTGCTTTACTGCCAACAGCACAAGACTTCGAACAGATTTATCGGACTTTTACTGCTGGAAAGCTTGCATCACGAAGTCTTGTGCTGTTGGCAGTAAAGCACATGGCTGCTACGGCTGAAGTGGCTGCTATGGGTATTTATTTTTTGGAAGTTGAAATTCAATTTTGTTCTAGAATGGATTGAATGAAATTGTTAGTCTGCTTATGATTAGTTTGTGGTATCTGGCGAGCTACTCTCCGACAGTTCAATGGAGGCCTGTCGACTAGAGAGTAGAATCACTTTTGACAGCTCGCAGAAACTAGCTCGCGAGTTTCTGCCAGCGACTCTCAGAGACGTATCCATTTGTGAGTAGCTGATATCGAGAGAGGTTCTCGCCGGCATTTACTCTCATATGGAGCGGCACCTTAAGAGTAGAAAAATTAAATCCGAAAGAAATTAGGTTGCAATGTAATAATTCGCGTCGCAAATAGCAATCTATGCGAAAATGATAAGAAAATTCCCCAAGTGAAAATTCGCCATATTTTTTTCTGCTGGATACAGATGAAAACTGTATTTGAGTCTGCTTTTATTGAGTTCCACTGTAGAAATGAAATTCGAAATGCTATCGCACAATGCAAGGCTATTTTCTTTCTTCCATTTTGAAAATAAATTCAATATTGCCCAAGCGACCGCCATAACTCCCCCCGCACAACGTCTTAGTCTTCATCCTCGATATACTTTCGTTGTTATTGCCATCGTTGACTACACGCAAGAAGGACGACTATGAGCCTTGTTTGCTTGTTTTCAATTTCAATTTGCAGTCTCCTGTGCCGGATAATGTACCGAATGCCTTTTCCGACAACATGAACATTTGCCCGATGAACCCCAATTCAGTTTCGTTGCCGCCACACAGAGCCTGGGGCATCTATCCCAGTCAAATCCATAAAGCATCATCCCCAGTATTGTCAGGAGTGGGAGGGTTGAACAGCGCGCATTTCAAGCAATCTAAGTCGAGCATAAAATGCTGGTGGATGCCGAATTCAGATACCAGATACCCCTAAGGCAGTGTACATAGGATCTAGATAAAACATGATATCAGACACATGAGGGGATTTATTCGTCCGATGTAAATAACCGGCGGTTTGGAATTTTGTGAATGGAACGAGGCGAGGCAGGATTCATTATACCCGAAAAAACCCTGGTCAACCCAAAGATTTGCCACTCTTATGGGTCTCATTCCTAACCCCATCCCAATTTTCTTTTTTCTGCTCTCGTCTCGGTACCCATCTCAGATTTAGTATCATTTTCAAAAAAAATTCAAGAACATGTTTTTCACAAGCGGTAATGTTTCTATACAAGAGAGAGGAAAAAAAAAACAATTCTACCAACAACAACTAAAAAATGAAGATTGTGGAAAAAGGAGCAATTCCTTGTTTAACGCTTGAATGAGCTTAAAATGTTTTCTCGCATTCTCTGATCCTCAAGTTGTGTCTGCCGCCAGATTGCACAGAGTTTTCCTTTTACGTGTATACAAAGAACTTGTGAAATTTCCTTGTTATAAATAATTAAATCGAAAACCATTTCCAGTAAAACTCTTTATGTGCGTTAGTATGGGTGGTTTTCAATTTGCCAATGGTTATGCTAAAATTCTTATATGTACTATAGGACACGCATATAATTTTAATCCTTTGATGATGGTAAAACATTTTCTGCAATGGTTTAAAACTTTTTCGAGTTTTACGGTTTTCTAATGGAACCGGAAGTGAATTTATAAAATTTTCATGCTACACAGAGTTGTTAGATAACCAAAATCCAGACCGAGGGGAAAATGTAATAACGAAATTCTGGTGGAATTACCGCATCATGACACCCATGAAAATTTTCTAATATGATTTTGCCACGATTATGAAACTTTTATCATGACAAACAACTCTCTTAGTCCTCTTGAAATCATCCAACGAACAAAAAAGGTATGAAAACCATAAAAATATGCGAAAAAAAACACGAATAACGATGAAAAAACCATCGAAAAATCTTAGAAAAACCTTCGAGATGGAAAAGATGTCGTCGTTGTCTTTTCATAAAAAGTATCGCAAAAAAAAATTGTTTTTAAAACAAAAAAAGATACCGAAAAGAAACAGAAACAAAAACTCTGCCCTTAGCTTAGTTGTTACTTTAGCATAGAAAGCTATATACGTGCAAATCGTCCTTCTAGCTGGAAACCAAAAAAGAAAAAAAAAATACAAACAGGACGAAGTGATCCTGGTTGCTTGCTATCTAGACCTCTCTCTAATCCTGCCATCACCCAACACCACCCACTCCTTAATGTAAAGTAAGTGTCAAGTGAAGTATCTCCTGGAGTTAACTTGGAAAAGCGTTCACCCCTCATCATCATAATCACAGCCAGCAAGGACGATATGATGGTGCTGATGTCGGGGATGCATATAAACCTAAACTCTATGATATTATGAAAAATGAGTCCTGTGAAGAAAAGCCGAGCCCACGACCAGAATAACGTCGACAACGTACGTCCCTGTTGAATAATATCAGAAAAAAAAACTACGACGACGTAGAGGAGAAAAAAAACTTTACCACAAAAAAAGTGAAAGAAAAAAAAATATGGGGAAAAAATGACGACGTTGAGAAAAATCTTTCTTCGTCCTATGAAAAATGATAACGAGTATCCATTGTTGCGATCACGGCCGAAGGGCTGCTCGTGTACAGTACCGTTCTTCGTTAAGACAGCTAGAGTCATAGGCCAAGGTCCTGTTAGACAGGCCTCATATCCTTTAAGAAAAGGAAAATTCGTTAACAATAAATTAAATTACAGTTGATCACCCTCAATGCTATCTTATGAGCGCTTCTGATGCTCTGCTTTGCTATGTGATGCTCGTATAATATCCACTGTTGTTGATTTTCCCATTTTGTGAAAACTTTTTGGGCAACGCAACGGTTATGGCGATGGACATCAGTTACTGGAAATGTCTACTTTGTCTATATTGCCTTCCTTGTAAGGTGGTAAATGCCCTATGAGACGAACGAACGCGAGAAATGGGAAATATATGTGTATATTATGGTATAGAAAATCGCACCCTCTCGATATATACAGAAGCTAATTCAATAAATTCTCTACTCTTTAAAGTAACAGTTTGACCTGGATGAGCGTCGGTCGGGGCCTGGGGTTGTTAAATGTTTCATCCACCCTTGCGTTACTTTAAGGAGCGTAGGATCGAAAATCCACTTCCCATATTCAAGGGTCGTCGCTCGAACAACCATAAAACCAGTTTAGCCGGAAAAAAGATGAAAATTTATGTTTAATCCGGTCCGGTATATCAGTTTGGGGTCGTCGAGTCGTCAAACTCTTTACAATGACGAGGAAAAACGGACGACATTTCTTTTTATTGCTTTGGCCAGAATATGCGGCAATTTCTTGTGTGATTGGAATTGTAGTGATGTTTATATATAGTGGAGAAAGGGTTTAATCAAAATTTATGATATGTGAAGTTCTAATGGGATTCACAGTGAAATTAAAGGCTTTAACTGTTGGTAAATGTCAGAGATTTGTAAAATAAAATTTAGGATGTTTAGAGATTTTGAAAGTAAGTATATTGGGAGGTCCATAAAATCAAACCAATTTTTGAAACCAACCAAAAAATATTTAATTTAATAAAAATTGTGTGTGTGTATGTGTTTGTAGCAAAAATTTGTCAGATCACTTTTTACCATTAAACCTCAACCGATTTTGACGCGGTCTCGGAAACCAAACTTCTGTCCCGGAATTATGCTATCTTGTGTTAAAAAATTTACCACAAATCCCAACAATTTTCGCCTGCGGCACAGTTTCCTTAGAAATCCTAGCGCAGTTTTCTTAAAAAAACACGACAGTGGTGCATTTTATTAAAAAATGTTCAATAGTGGAATGTTGGTTTCTAAAAGTGTTACTTCAATGCACATTTTGTTGTATTTTAAAAAATTTAACACCCATAAAACTTTAATACAAACAAAAAATAAGAAGATAGACACCAACTCATTTTTATATATTAGTATGATCAAATAATTGATACTCGTTACCGAAATCAGTAGCGATTACTTTAGTAATGGATACTCACTAGTAATGAATAAAATACACAAATTAGAATTTAAGAAAAATCGGTTTACTGATCTTTAACTAAAAGGAAAATACACATTATAGGCTGTCCATAAAAAACGTCACACTTTTGTGAAGAGTGGGGGGGGGGGGGGCAACGGTAGTGTGACTGCGGTATTAAATCACATATTAAAAATCGCGAAAAAGCTTAGCGAAGAAGGGCGGCTGAAAATTGGCGTGACGTGATTTATAGAAAGCTAATTAGGAAAAAAAATTAATAAATCCAAGTATTCTTCTGATTTTTCATTCCAGGGGAAAGAATTGCTACTCTCTCCTCACCTATAGCGAGTGGCGCACAACACAATTTTGGGGTTGTTCTTATCGCAGTTGCTTACTTTTCGGCTCTAGCTTAAACCGGATTTCAACTTAAGCGGTCATTGCAAACAAAGAGGGTGCGAGGTGATTATCAATTATAGCCAGGACGAAGCCACTTCATCGACAATGATCTATATCCATGGCAAGGGTAATACCCGAGGGTGATGTACTGCTTATCAGCATAGGGTGAAAATTGCGGGTTAGAAAATCTTCTCTGGGGCACCTTAAAAAAATCACAGCATATGTTGACTCAAGAGGAAAATATTTTTACTTTGTACGGATAGTGAAGGTTTTTCAAACTTTACCCTCTCTATCATCCCTCTGAATTCTAATATATCCGACAAACCAAACATATGTTTCACCTAACCACCCTGGCTACGTGATTCATTGTCATTTCGTTGCGTGCGTTTTCGTCCTGTCGGGTTGATTGCCATCATTCTTGAAAGGGCATTGGCAGTTAGGCAGCCAAGCAGGTGTCAATTTGAGCATTTGTGACGAATGTTTTATGGTTTGCAGCACGCGATTTGTGGCCGCTGGGGGTCGGTTTTTGACGACGACTTATGACTGACTACTTACTGTTTTTACCAGGAAACCCGTAATTTCCGTTGTTGGCGTTATTAAAGCTTGTCATAGCGACTCCCTTCAGTTTTATATATGACTACCAACCGACCAATTTACTACCAACTGGGAGGCCACTCATTCACCACAATCAATGTTGTTTGGAAATGAAGACCGACGCCCTTGACGCTACCCTCGATGAGGGGTTTTGGACAATTCATTAAAGTTCGTCATAAGTCTTATCGAGAATTCTTATCAAATGACTCAATTAGGGGATGGAATACTAAAAAGGCATACAAATGGTTTTATTAGATTGTTTGTGGCCAAAGATTACGATGATTTAGGGTTAACATTTGTTGTCGTTAACTAAAGCCCATGCTAAAACTGTTAAAACCATAGAAAAGTCCTTCAATCCTCTTCATTCTCGGTCGGTGGTGTTTCGTTATGATTATGCTTGCCACTGATGTGTTTCGATATGTTTTTTATATTTGTTTTTTTATTTTTTGTTGTGTTTTGCTGTTCTGCTGGTTGTTCTGCCGTTGATGTGTTTAAGCTTTACAGCTGCTTCTCACGTTCTGCATATCTAAAAGTTATTTCGTTTCAACTCTCCGCTTTTAGCTTTTTCCCAGTGTGTTTATGAGTCCACAGCGATAAAAGTTTATTATGAGAGAAGGATATGTAATTTTGTGCGGATAACGTAATGATGAGGACGGCAATCTTCGAAAAAAATAAAATAAAACACAGAAAAAAGCACAGGAGGTTTTAATGCCGAGGACATTTCTGTGTTTCCTGACAATAATTTTATGTTTTATCATATCACAATGGTTGGCCATAAGCTCAAAGGTCTCCCGGGAATTTTTTTTTCAGATTTGGAAACATGACGACATTAAATTTTTGAATACCGGTTGATGGCGAAATTTTAACTTTTCCCGTGGTAAATAAAAACTTTAGCATTCGGTGGAGTTTAACATGAATGGCGCTGATGATTGGCGTGTTAAACTTTGGTGTTGAATTTTATTAAAAAAAAATTAACTACGCTTGTTTTGAAGTCACCCGAATCAGTTGTATTTTTTGGTCATACATAAAAATCTGTCTGCATGTTAAATTTTAATATGAATTTTACGAGAAAAGAAATGTCGGGATATTTCAATATAATCTGTCTTTCACGAAAATCTGATGATTTTTTTATGTTAGAAGAAGAGCAAATCGATTACTGTTAACTACAGATATCCCCTGAGTAACGCGGTACTTGAGTTACGCGAATTTCGAGTTATGAATGTCGAGTTAAATTGCGGCAGTGCTCGAATTACGCTGTACGGTTTTGGGGCAATTTTTATTAAAAAAGAAAGTATTGTAGTTAGAGATAAATGTTTTTATATAAAAAAAATAATAGGTATGTATTGTTTTGCACTAATCCTGAGTCTCCACTTACACGGTTTCGACTTACGCGGAACCAATTATCCGCGTAACTCGAGGGATACCTGTATTATAACAGGCACAGTGGTACAAATTTCAGGCCAATCGGTTCGGTAGTTTTTCCACGAAAGAGTAACATAGAGGAAAAACAAAGTTTCAGATTCCGTTACTCCCTTATCTTACTTCCCTCTCCATCCGGGCTACTTCCAATATATATATATATATGTTGGAGCAAAACCCCTGGTGAGAATCTTTGCCGAATTTCAAGCTAACGGCTCGGTAGTTTTCTCGCGAAAGGGTAACATAGAGGAAGAGCTAAGTTTCGAGATGACTTCACCCCCTCCCCTTACTCCCGCCACCACTCGGGCTAATTTTTAATGTATCTATGTTGGGGCTGGACCCCCGACGAACATCTGTGTCAAATTTCAGGCCAATCGGTTCAGTAGTTTCCCCGCGAAAGAGTAGCATAGCGCAAAAACTAAGTTTCGAAATCACTTTACCTCCTCCCCTTACTCCCCCCACCCCTCGCGCTTGTTTTCCGTATGACTATGTTGGAACCAGAACTACCACAGACACTCATGCCAAATTTCAAGTCAATCGGTTCAGCCGTTTTTGCGTGAAAGAGGAACAGACAGACAGACACCAACTCATTTTTATATATTAGTATGATTATGATCAAGTAATCGATACTCGTTATCGAAGTCAGTAGCGATTACTTTAGTAACGAGTACTCACTATCCGCCCACAACACCACAAAAAAGTTTAACCCGATATCTCTAACGATGTAGAATCTAGCGGGGGAGGGGTTCGAGGGGATAAGTCCACAGGGGGAAGATACACAAAAAAACCTTCCTGCTGTTGTACTGTAGACAACACAAAAAATTTCAACTATGTATCAAACGATTTAGAATCTAGCTGGGGAGGGGATATGAATGGATAACGCAATGGGGAGAAAACTTACAGTGGTACCAAATCAGAAACTTTCCCCGCCACTTTCTCTTTGGAATGACCAAAATCGGCCAACCTAGTTAAAATTTATGCACGTCCAAAAAAAAAGATTCTCCATTCGAAATTTTAATAAAATTTATTAAAATTTCGAAGGGAAAATCTTTCCTTTTTTGGACTTGTGTGTTAAAATTAGATATACCTTAAAAACAGAGTGAGAAATGTGTCAATTAATGTTTTGTTGTATGAATTTTATTGTAAATAAATAAATCTGATTCAATGCAATATCGGTCATTTTTTCAAAGCCAGGTTGCATCGTATTTGAAAGAAAAAATCAATTTTATCCCTTTTCGATACTATATCTTGCGTTAAATGAATTTATGATGTATTTGGCATTGCATATTGAGAAAATTTTTATGTGTGTTGTGTATGCTCATCAAAAATTAAAAACTTTGTCGAAATATTTTCATAATTTGCGAAACTTTAGATTTAGGGCAAGCATATTTCTAGCCTTCAACAGAAAATTGTAGTTTTTCTAAAGTTTTCCCAAGAAAAAAAAAAAAAAAAAAAAATATGAAATTAGAATAAACTATGTTCACAGCACTTATGCTGATGGTTAATGTTGTTCTGCTTGGACATACAAAGCTCATGTGGATGACCACTTTTATAAACTAAAAACTTTTACGAAACTTTTCTGGTTCTCATGTGTCTGTCACGTTTTGTTAAACTCATTAAAGTCTGGCGGGCGGATGGACGCTTAATAAAAATGAAAATAATTTTTTTTAAAGTGACAGATTGTGAAAAACGAACCCAGTCAAAGTTTTTCAAATTTTTCATCTGTTCCATTATTCAAAATTAAATAAGATTAATAGTCATCATCGTCATTATTATCATTATAGTCATTTAATGCATTTAACCATGGCATGTCTCATTATGAACGCTAAATGATTATTTCCTTAAAAACGATGTCAAAATACTATTTGTAAACCGAAAAAAGCATCGTCTGTCATAAAAATAAATCTTAGAAAGTCCAGTAAAGTATAATTTCCAAAGAATTCTTCTAATCAGATCGAAAAACCACAAGGAACTATCGTGGAAAAAAAGAGATTGTAAAGAACTGGTTGGGTTACAAGTTTTCAATTAATTTTGTCGAACTTTATGCCATGGTTTTCTTTTTCCTCTTTCATTTCTCTGACAAACATTTTTACAACGTTTTGATCCCTTGTTAGCCTTTTGGTTCTTCTTGATGGTTTTATTGGATATTGGACCAATGGTCGCTGTGCAAAGTTACTCAAAGTGCTGCTATACTATGTAGAATTACCACAGACATCAAATGGTTGAGTCTTACGTTATGTCCAAGGAAAATTTCATTTTGTGGCCAATAAAGCGCTGATGTGGGACGATGGAACCTTTGAGATAATTCCATTCGCTTTGGACCACCTTAAGCAATGCTTTTAAACATTCGTAAATGTACGACTGGTACCACAAAAATGTCTGTGAAGTTAGAATTTAATTTTCAACTCGTTGCTGTCTACTAAACTGTAATCGATATGCAAGGAGGTTCCCTTTTTTTTTAGATCACGTTTGCAGCGATTCCCAATTGCAAACTCATTGCTCTTCTGTCTTGGACAGAGAAATTGGGCAGTTGACCAGCACTTAAGTTCCTCATTGACGTTGACTCTGGCATACGATAGAATGTCGCTGGCAAAGTTATGTCGAGATCGAATTTCAATCGTTTGACTTGACCGAATCCAACCTCCACCTCTAGCTCAAATTACTCCAATGACTGACGTTTCACTGCACTTCCAATGGATGAAGGGATCTATGGGAAATGGGGATGCAGAGGATTGCAATGGTGAGTATCTGGATGTCGTCGTAGGTGAAGCAGTTTGTCTTCTTAGTCAGTATCTGGACTCATTTCGTTTTGATTGTAAGCCAAGTTCATTGGGTTTCAATGTAGTCAAGCTATGACGACGTTTTCAATCGTTTTGTAATCGATTTGGAATTCACGATTTTAATGGATTTTATGGGATTGGATGGGGATTTGGATATAAATGGGATGTACATCGATTGCCACACTTCAATTGCATTTGTGATTCATTTGATTCGAATGAAATTCCGTTTTTTTTTCTTCAACGATTAAACGTTGCATAAGTTTATTGGATTTCTGACATTGGGGACTTCGTTTTATTCCGTCCTATCATGGTGGGGTGCATTTCAGTTAAAGTTGGATTTAAATTTGAATAATTTTCAGAAGACAATCATTCGGAAAACGATTATAGTTATTGCAAAAAACTGATAATAAGTTTTTATAGACAGCGCAAAGAAATTAAATTCTTAGAATCTTATATGCCATTTTTTGGTTAAATGAAGACTAGTTTATACCGCCAATTTTCATGAAGTTTCATTCAGCCGTTTTCATATAATGGCGTAACGAACAAACAGACATATACAGGTATCGCTTGAGTTACGCGGTACTTGAATTACGCGGAAAAAAATTGCGGCAGTGCTCGAGTTACGCGGTACTATTTTGGAGCAATTAAAAAAGAAAGTATTGTAATTAGAGATGAATGTTTATACCCGTATGGTGAAACCATACCATGGTGAAACCGTCCGTCTGTCCGTCTGTCTGTCCCTCTGTCCGTCTGTCCGTCTGTCCGTCTGTCCGTCTGTCCGTCTGTCCGTCTGTCCGTCTGTGGCGCGGATTGCGGGAGTACGCATTGAGCTAGAGACTTGAAATTTTACGCAGATTCGTTTTTCGTAAAATGCAAGGCTAACAGCCTTATTCTGGCAAAGGTCACTAGTCACAACTCGATCACAAGTTGTGACTTTTTGGTATTCTCAGCGTTCAGTCACAATTTCGACTGATCTCAGCTACTGTCAAAACTGTGACCGACTCACAAGCAGGTAACAAGATAAAAACAAGACAAAAAGAAACTATTTCCTGCACTATTTAATTGAATGTGATATTTCCAGAGTACAACGGAGACGATTTCTGGTCAATTACAAACAAAGAAGACTTTTTTGCGAAATAAGAAAATTTTTATTGAAAATGTTCAGGTTTCCAATAACATCCCACCTTTTTTTTATAATTGAACACGCACGGCACACACGCACTTTCTCCACCATTTTCACAGATTTACAAATATTAAAATTACTTTAAAAACTAACAAAACCAAAAACTGAACTAAACTAAATAATCACAAAGCGGCTGTCAAATTTATTCACCATTCTGGAATTATACTGAGGTGAATTATTTATTACGTTTCTTGTGACCCAACGCCAAGAATATGGAATACTCGGTCAGTCACAAAGAAAGTAACAAGCCGATCGTCTCTAACGAGTTGTGACTTGTGACCAGTCATAATGCCAGAATAGGGCTGTAAGTTCGTTAATGGGCAAAAATGGACCATTAGGGGGGGTACCCCCCATACGAACGAAAACTATTTTTCGAATATCTCAAAAACGGTGCATCTTATCAAAAAAGTCCAAGAACAAAAGTTGTTTAGAATATGATTTTACATAAAACACCCATACATCAAAATCCGATTGGAACAAATTTAAAAAAATCCTATTGAAAAGTTTTACTTCAAAGTGGAATTTTGATACAACTGTTCGCCGTTCACTTAAACTTCGAACAATGCCATATCACCATACGGGTTTTCAATAATTGCCAGATTGGCAACTATAGCATAGATTAGAGAGTTACTATAGATAAGAAGCGAGGAAGAAATTTTTTCCTGAAGAAGAGTACTTTGCATCTGTTTCATTTGCTTCGTAAAGACATGAATTGCTTTTGTGTGAGAAATGGTGTAAAAAACTTTATTTTGGGATTTTTTTGGTGTCCGCCGAGCATTCCCTAACAATACATTGCACATAGTTTTTCGCGGACATTTTGCGTGCTATAAAAACATTAATAATAGTAAAATGGAAAACCTGTGCGCCTACGAATGATTCCCATCGACGAATGTAAACAAAGTGCTGGCCCCGGATATGTATGTGTTTGTGTCGTATGAGTCAATTGTGCATTCCAATTGAACGTGAAGGAGTGAAAAGGAATTCCGATGGCATCAGAAAATATTCCACTAGCGCAGCTATTTACTCTACGTAAGTATATGGGAAAATGCGTTTTCTTCTCATCTATAGTAACTCTCTAATCTATGACTATAGCTTTTGTTATGTTTCTATATAAAAAAGATAAGAGGTATGTATTGTTTTGCACTAACCCTGAGTCTCCACTTACGCGGTTTCGACTTACGCGGTTTCGACTTACGCGGTTTCGACTTACGCGGAACCAATTAACCGCGTAACTTGAGAGATACTTGTACACAGAAAAATTGATCTTAACCCATTTATAGATCTATAAAAATACGAAATATGAGCCGAAAATGTTAACCAAAAAAGTGATTTTTTTTTATAGATAGATTTGACGATTGCCCCTGGAAATTGTAGCTTCTTTATATTTATTTGTCGAAATAAAGTTTCCTAAAACTTACAATCTCCCAAGTCTCTAAACACTTTCTTTTATAAATAATTTTTCCGAAACTAAAATCTCAACATTTTTCCTCTTTGTTTATTATTCTTAATATCTGTACCTATTTCAAATTTTCAACTTTTCACGCGGCAATTAAAAATAAAACCAATTTTCGCCTCTTGCCCATTTCTAGTCGATTAGAAAATGAAAATAAACTAAAATCATGATAGCACTATTAGATGGCGTTAAAGTTCAATAATGTCGGCAAATCATTTAAACAAATGCTAAAAATAGACATAATGCCGAAAATATAGCTTTGTAATGGGATTTCAAACGATTGTCGACTTAGGCATAAAGGAAGCACAAATGGGAACCTTTAGATTATTGGAAATTTGCCAAAATTACAGGAGTCATCATCAGTGGCGCTGATGGCATATGCTTGTTTGGAAAATACAATCGTTTCGGTAGTTGAACAATTTCGCACGGAATATTTTCATGTCTACACCATCATGTAATCGAGACTTTTGATTGACAACACGGCCATTTGTATATACTTTGAACACAAAGGAATACAAACGATGGGATTTTATTATACAAACTGGGCTTTTCTAATTACAAATTCACCCAAATTTAAAACAATAAAGATTTTGTAGTATTTTTATACATATTGTATTTGTATTATTTGATAGAATTTTGCATTGTTTTGAACAATTGGGTGAAATCGACTTTTCCTGTACCGTTCATAGAAAATTTATAGCATAAATATGTGAAATTATAGTCAGTTGTTAAATATAAAACAACTCATAAATTCTATTTTCCTGTTCGTTTATAATTCCTGGTACTTCTTCACAATTCTCCTATTGTTATAGATTTGGAATTGCCAGGAAGCTCCAAAGGAAACTTCTCGTATTGAAATTTAAGTGAATGGAATTCTATTGCACCAAACATTGATTTGCCTCGGAGCGCACCTTTAATTGAACCAAACGATGAAACTAGACGAAGCAGATTTTCAATTTTCCATTTTCCGATTTTATTTTAATGTTGCATATGTATTGAGTCAACGTTCAATATAATATCGTATTGATGGTCTTTCTTGTGCAACTACGGTATCATAAAAGCAGATTAATATTTCAAAAATTTCTCAAGAATTATAGGGTTAAGTATTTATACTGAGTATAGTATAGTTTTTCTTTTGAATAACGGAACATTGAAATATTATGGAAGTTATTTTTAAATTTTAAAGTCTTGCTAATACTCTCGATATTCAAATGAAAATAGATTTTCCCATAATAAACAGAACAATGAAAATAAGATGAAGTGTGAATTTGTGGCAAAGATCACGACTTGGCATGGCAATAATTGGAATCGTATTTATAGGGAAAGAAGTCATTTGTCGAAATGAGGTGGTTGTGGTTTTGATTGTGAGTTGGAATTGCGGTAGATGAAAATCCAATTTAATTTCGTTAAAAGCTTTTTTGTATCTAATGTAAGATAAAAAATATTCAAAGGGTGAAAGTACTTAAATTTGGTGCTTATCAGTTTTCAGACTAGCGCAACACCTTTTAAAAAATGGTAAGAACTAACAGCATTTTAAGATTTTTTAACTTAGCAATGATCAAATTGCCATTCATTTTTTAATTAAAATAGGAATCAAAATTTAAACCGTTTGTCGGATGAAATATTTTTTATACTCTGATATATCACCGCATCGAACTAATCGTCGAACATAAAAATGAACTACACCAGGGTGTTTGGGATGACAAAATATCTTGATGTCCGCGTGCCATTCCGTCTGTCTGAATGTCTGTCTGCCTATCTGTTCCACCGACTGTCTGTCTTCGTGAATACCATAGCTTTCTAAAATATTGAGATAGAGGCCTGAAATTTGGTACAGTTCCGTTTCTCGTAACTATCACTAGGCTAAGTTCTTGAACTGGCAAAATAGGACAATTCCTTCCCCCCTCATGCATACAAACGAAACGGTTTTTTGCAAAATATATGGTATGGGATTTTAGATAACATTTCCATACTTCAAAATCCAGTTGAACCACTCTTTCTCTCCCCTCCATACAAACGGAAAAGTTTTTTGTAAGTTTCTATAAAAATTGAAAAATTTATAGAGGTAAAATGTATTTGGAATGATATTTTACATAACCCATCCATACATCAAAATTTAATCGGACCACGCCTTCCCCCCTCTTCCATATAAATGAACATTATCATTAGGTATCTTATGGACAGCCGCTGGTGTTTAGTTTTTTAGTATTTTTACATAGCCCCAATCCAAAATATTTTTAGCCTCTATTTCAATTCTTATTTATTTTGACTTAAATGGTTATGGGTACCATCAAACTTTGGAGAAATTAATTTTATTTCTGCAGATTCGTACAGTATTTTCACTTTAATCTCTCAAAATTGTAAGTTGATCGGATGAAAATTGCCGAAGTTATGCGACTTTAAAGTCAGGTGTTTTTTTTTGAGGATTTACAAAATGGAGATTTCCTCAAAACAACGTTTCCAAAATCGGTAACAACGATTATTCAGAAAACCATCAACCGATTTCTTTGAAATTTTGCAGAATTTTTACGCGCTATGTTATGGGGCAGTGTAAATCTTGAAATTAACAAGAGTTACCTGAAATCAATTTCATGCACGGTCTCATTTTTATTTCACTCAGGTGAAATAAAAAGAAACGGATAATATCAAAAATTCATTATTCAAAAGTTCAAATATTTTAGAGAATTCGCAGCGGTAATTCCTTTTTTTTTGTTTGAATAGATTTCTATTCTCATCAATAGCAGAACAGTACGAACAGTCTATTCGAAAACGAATTGTCGATCCTCTTTGTTGTCGCGATTTTTTTTGTTTAAAGGATGAAAAATCAGTTATCCTGTTTTTGATTCCGCTATCAGCAAGCAGGCGATTTGATCAGTCTGGCGACAATCTTTAAGCTGCTTAGCAGCTGTAAAACCGCATTTAAATCGATCAGGATAGAGGCTAAATCGACGCCAACATTTATTAAATAAATTAATAAGTTTGCTGTTTAGAATTAGATTAATTAAGGCAGTTTTTCTGTTTTCGCTGTTTGTGAGATGCGAAACAAAAATTTGTTTTTTTTGAAGACCGTAAATTGATATGAAAGGTAAAAAAATAACGAGTTCAAAATTCAAAGTTGAGGTTACTGAATTCATTTTTAGTTTTTAGATTAATTATCCAGAAATTAGCTTAAATATTGCGGTTTAGTCCAGTTCGTCACATGAGCATAGAAGCTAAAGCTGATGCCCAACGGTGGTTTTTGAGCGGCTATTCGGTAGAGAATTAAGCTCAGTTGGATTTATGTTTTTTTTTTAAAAAACAAGTACCCTAGTATTCGAAGGTGTTTCAGGGTAAAACACCTGGTGGAGGCAACGTGGGACGAGCGGACGAGGAAACTTCAGATCCCGAGTTATTTAGATAATTTGTGAGGCAAAATTTTCCGAGTTTTTTTTTCTGCAAAAGTTTTAAAGGAAGTATTTCTCTATTGATAATCTCGTGTTCACACGAGGGTAAAATATCTCACTAACACTTTTGTTTTGCAAATTTTAGGTAAAATTTAAAACAATTAGAAGAAAACCTGCGAGAGTGTGCACATTGTCGTCAGATGCAGTAAGGAAAACACATAAAAATAATTAACTTTGATATTCAACAAATTTCGTAAGTCATTTTACACAATTTTAATTTTGCATTCGTAAAGTGTTGAGAGTTTTACCAATTAGAACAAAGAAACAGTGAACACAATAATCTATATTTCGTAATTTAAAATATATACATATAAAGGAAAACTCGGAAAAGTGCCAGAGAAAAAAAAGGGAGAAAGAAATTTTTTTCTTTCATACTCGTCGAAATCTAATACCCGTATTTGTATATATAAAAATTTCTAAAAATGTTTTCATGTAAAATTCTAGTATATTTAAAATTTGTAATAATTTTTCTTTTGAAATGTGCGTAAATGTTCTAAAAAGGGCTTATCACAGAACATATCACAGAAACGTTTACTAAGATAATATCATAGATAAAATATTGTTTTGAATTCAAAATATCACAGTCGTTTATCAAATAATATATCACACTATATCACAGAATTGGTGTAAAGTGTAAAATCACAGTGGGTGAAAAGTCTGTAAAATTTTTACTACGAACAGGGTTTAATCCCAGAATAAAACGACACATGATATCCAACATCTGAGTCTTGATTTTATTTGTGTGTGTGATGTTCGTTTTCCAACCTGATCAGTTTTTTTATTTGAGGGTCAGTTTTTCCTTAAAATGAAGCACTAAGCTTTTGTGGAATCGGGGGCCGTAGGGGAACGCGAGGTGAGAACCGAGAATGTACAAGTAGACATGGGTCTAGAACATATTTTCTTTTTGATTCGGGCTAGTGTAGCCAAAAGTCCTGTTAAATGACACGGTGATTAGTTCCGACATCGTTTCCATTCAAAAATTTCAAGGATTTTTCTTTATCTATCTCCACTATCTTTCAATGATCTTCTTTTAGTCCTGACTTGGACATAAATGTTTCGTAAATTTTAGAACCCCTTTCGGCATGATTTAAGGATGTTATCAATCCGTTTTAGTCCGTAGGCAAGATCCTACCCCACCGACGAGCAATAGCCCGGCACCGCAAGCATGCCAAGGCCGACGGACGAGCGGGCAGACTCCGGGGCTACCGTGACAAAAGTCACGGTTAAGCATGTCCCGGAGTATGTTGTAGATCCTTCGCGTAATACGGGGATCGATGGTAACAACATTGGCGCCCAACGGTCGAGCAAATCTTCGACCGAAATTTTATGTCCAGGTTAAATAACATCCGATGTTTAATTCCAATAGTTTTCTTCTCGGTTAATAGTGTTTTTGTTTGTGTGATAAAGTATATAGGGCACTAGAGGAATTCTTATTGTCCCGCAAGAATGCCTCGGGAATCTTGTCGAGTAGCAATTAAGTAATGCCTTTTAGCTGCGATTATGTACGTAATCTGTCGTTTTGTTCCGTGACGTCCCGACATTGAGCCGCTCGATGTACGTGCTGCGTTCACGCTCATCAGAGACGATATGTGTTCGAGATCATTGGCTTTCTATGGGTAGCTTCGTTATGTAGTCGAAATGTATCCAAAGGAAAGTCAAAGGATCGCTAATCTGGAATAGCATGCAGTGAGTCTGCTTATGATGGAAATTAGAGTTTTCCAGCATTGCTCACCACATGCGTATTTCATGTGAAGTAAAAATTGTCTTTCGTTTCATTAGTTTGAATTTTTTTTTTCCATTAAAGTAGTAAGTCAAAAACCAAGTCTACATGAACTCATATTTAGATCCTCGCATTTCCTGAAAGTTCCCCATCCGTATGTATGAAATTTTGATAGCACAAAAACAAATAGTGAGCGTTATTTTGGATTTCTGAAAGTCCGAGGTAATTACGTAGGTATATAAAACGTTTATGGTGGTAGAGAGTTAGAGTTGTTTAGTTTAGTCTTGTTAATTTTGCTATTAGGTTAAGGTTTATTTTTTTTGGATAGGTTGGGATAACGAAAAATTTTGTATTAACCCTACAGTAATCGTGCGTGGCGTTGATATATTAATTAAGTTTAAAATATATATAAAGAATTTTTTTTCTCTTGATCCCCGTAAGTCACAAGAAGTTTTGAGTCGTTTTTTTAGAACTCCAAGTCACTGATAGTTCGTTAATAATCCGTGGTCGTGGAATTAGTCGGTTTTTTATAAAGTTTTCAAAGAGAAGGGTTAATGTCTGAAAACGGAGCAATTCCCAAATTACCAGCCGGTAAAAAGAAAAGGGGCGGTAGGGGATATAACGTCCAGTTTTCGGATAGATGGTTGCGGTCGCGATATCGTTCCGAGCTTAGGAACGATTATCCAGGCAGGACCCCTGACGAATTGGACGTATTCGGTACACGATTTAGTTTGACGAGGACACCGAGTACTCGGCAGTTACAGGAGCACGAGATCAATACGACGCCTTTTATAACCAGGCCAGCAATGGAAGATGCTGAAGAAGGAGCTGTGGGTGGAATCGAAGTAGGAGCTGTGGGCGGAGCAGGATCAGAACCTCAAAAAGCTGTGGATCATAGTCGGCACGATGAAAGTACAACCGAAGAACCGACTTTGGTTCAAAAATTGGATCCCTTCTGTCGAGGGCAACCAAACAATCGATTCAGCATTGGTTTGGGAACGACCAATACATTCACTTCCATGCTAGAGAGAAAGGAAACCGAAAACTATATAAAGCAAGTGGTAGCAGCTTCAGTCGGAATGGTGCAAGCCAACTTGATGACGGAGCTTACCAGGAATCTCGAGAGGACTATACGAGAAGTTGTCGAAAGATCGGTGCCACAACGGCCAATGGTAGAAAATCCAGGTATGGCTATCGACACAGAAGAGTTTCAGGTAAAGATCGTACCACAACTAAGGAATAACACTGGAACATCAGCAAGACCGCCAATACAGACGGACAAGTCAGCGCGCCAACCAGAAGCAGATCCTTTAGTGGGTAGTTCGGAAAGTCTGAATTGCACCCAAGAAGAATATGTGTCGTATCTTGAGACTCTAGTCAGACAGCAGGCCGTTGCTAACAGAGGCTTTCAACAACAGCAGTTGGGTAGAGGGACATCACCTTTCAACCAGGTACTACAAGAAAGAGTTTCAGCATTGGAAAGAGAGGGAAATCTCCAAAGTCAACCACCAGGTAGGGTTGTTAATCCTAGCGAACACCAGACAAATAATGAATTTAGACCGTCGGCTAATACTAGAGCGAACGATCGGAGTCTAGTTGATGCGTTTAACGAGTTTAATATACGTGAAAACCGTCAAGCAGATCGTTATCGAGCTAGTAGGCAGGATCGACGAGATACGAGCGAAAGTAGCGTGGCTAGTCGACAGAATGTGGGATGGGAAAATCGCCAGGTTTATCCTCCAACAAATCGAGAGTGTAAACTGCAGCGTTGGGGTTTTCGATTCGATGGAGTTTCGGATGATCTTAGGGTGGACGAATTCATTTTTCGAATTGAAAAACTCAAAGTTGCATACGGATATACCTGGACTCAGATTCTCGGCAATTTCCACATACTGGTGAAAGGTCAAGCTGAAAGTTGGTACTGGAGACACCTGAAACAAAGCCCGAATGCTACATGGGAGGATTTGAAGGCAGCCTTGTTACGCAGATTTAAACGGACGCTGACCGACTACGATATATTGCCGAAAATAATAGAGAGACGTCAAAGATTAAACGAGTCGTTTGATGATTTTCTCAACAGCATCTTGAAGGAAGCGGACACCCTGAAAGCTCCAATACCTACGCTAGATTTAATAAATATCATAAAAGGAAATGCTAGAGACAGGATAGGCCAGCTGATCTTTTCGCAACCGATCATGACGCTCGAACAATTGCGAGAAACAGGGAAAAGAGCGGAAAGGTTTCTCAATAAAAGCTTTTTGAATCGAAGCCAATATCCTGCAGGAAATCGGCAACTTCATGAGTTAGATGGCGAACTTGGTATAGAAAATGATGCATCACCTGAAATCGACGCTTTGCAAGGGCGGAGAGAAATAACAGCGAAGTGTTGGAACTGCGAAGAACAAGGGCATTATTTTCGCGATTGTCCACTAGCTGATAGGAAAATTTTCTGCTATAGGTGCGGAAAAAGAGGAATCGGATCGGTGATGAAGTGTCCTGACTGTCGAAAGGGAAACGGAGCGAGGGGCGGTCTCTTATCGGGGGTGACGCGTTCCCAAAATCCCCTTCCCGAAGAATAATCTCTAATCAAGATGATGTCTTCGAAAACGCAATAACACCTGAAAGATCAGAATGTAAAATAATGAAGAGAGAATCGAACTTACCTACCGTTGAAAATTTACCATCTGAAAATAAGCGACCACTTAAATCTTTGCATCAGCGCAAATTGGAGTACGAGATAGCTCGAAAAAAGATATTTGGGGAAATAAATAATATTTATAAAAGTAACGATAAAATAGAAAAGCTTCGAAATAAATTTAAGGCTAAAAAGAAAATGTATTACGCTATATCTGTGTCATCCATATCTCGGGAAAACGATAATCGACCTTACGCGAAAGTAGAAATCTGTGGTAGATCATTTGAGGGGCTGTTAGACAGCGGAGCGTCCATAAGTTGTCTTGGGAAAAATAGTATTGCAATTTTGAAGGAGCTAAAAGTTCCAATTAAAGACTTCACGTCAAAGGTCAAGACAGCTGATGGGACAAATCAAAAAATCGTAGGAACAGTGATCTTACCTGTCTCGTACAATGGTCAAGTGCAAAACGTGCGAATGTTTGTGGTACCTAATCTTTCACAAACATTGTACTTGGGCATTGACTTTTGGAGGCAGTTTAAGATTGCTCCCACTATTGTCTCTGAGGTCTCAATCAATGAAGAGAAGGAAGAAGCAGACGTCTCAAAAAGACATCAGCTGACGCCAGCACAACAGAATGAATTGGAAGCTGTCATCGCAAAATTTCCATCGTTTTCCGAGTATGGATTAGGAAAAACAAGCCTCGAGGAGCACGTCATCGAGGTGGGCGACACGACCCCTATTAAGCAGCGGCATTTTCCAGTCTCCCCAGCGGTACAGGGGTTGATATACGAAGAACTCGACAGAATGCTTAGTCTTGGCGTCATTGAGGAGAGCGCAAGTGCGTGGAGTTCTCCAGTCGTCCTGGTCCGAAAACCGGGAAAGAACCGACTGTGTTTAGACTCACGCAAGCTCAATGACGTCACGAAAAAGGATGCATTCCCCCTGCCACACATCGAAGGTCTGCTCAGTCGTCTTGAAGACACACACTTCATCTGCAGTGTGGATCTGAAAGATGCATTCTGGCAGATACCGCTGGAGGAGAAGTCGAGGGAATTCACGGCATTTACGGTACCTGGTAGACCACTCTACCAGTTCACCGTTATGCCGTTTGGTTTATCAAATTCCGCGCAACGGTTATGTCGACTAATGGAAAAAGTAATACCGCACAAGCTTCGTAGGTGGGTGTTCGTTTACCTCGATGACCTGCTCATCGTAGCGCAGACGTTTGAACAGATGATTGACTTATTGGACCAAGTTGCCGATCACCTGTGGCGAGCTGGTTTGACTGTCAATCTCGATAAGTCTAAGTTTGGATATAAAGAACTCAGGTATTTGGGGTATATTGTAGGGGGCGGATGCCTTAAAACGGATCCTGACAAGGTGGCCGCCATAAAAGAGTTCCCAATACCCAAATCTCCCAAACAAACCAGGCGCTTCCTTGGAATGTGCGGCTGGTACCGCAGGTTTATTCGAAACTTTTCTTCGTTGTCCAGTCCAATTTCCGACACGTTGAAAAAAGGCAAAAAGTTTGATTTTACCGAAGCGGCTAAAACTGCATTCGATGCTTTGAAAACAGCTTTATGCACCGCGCCTGTTTTGGGACATCCGGATTTCACGAAGGAATTCGTGATACAATGTGACGCGTCTACGGTGGGTGTGGGCGGCGTATTGTTTCAGCTCGACGAGGAGGGTAACGAAAAGCCTATTGCTTACGTTTCCCAAAAATTAAACGGTGCACAACGCAACTACACAGTTACCGAACTGGAGTGTTATGCAGCCATAATCAGCATAAAGAAATTTAGACCTTATGTTGAGGGTCTGCCATTTAAGGTTGTGACGGACCATGCCAGCTTGAGATGGCTCATGGGCCAGAAAGATCTGAGCGGACGTCTGGCTAGGTGGAGTTTAAAGCTCCAGGCTTTCGATTTTAAGATCGAACATCGAAAAGGCAGCCAGAATGTGGTCCCAGACGCTTTGTCGCGAGCATACGTAGAGTCATTGGATTCAAATCTAGAGTTACCATTGGAGGTTGATCTGGGTTCAAAAGAATTTGAATCAGATGAATATAAAACTCTAATGGATACTATTATGCAAAATAGAGAAAGGCTACCAGACCTTCAAGTATCAGAGGGATACATATACAAGCGTCTGGGATTTCATTCTGGTGAAACAGAACTGGACGACACCACCTGGAAATTGTGGGTTCCCACAGGATTGACGCCCGTTTTGATCCGCAGGGCCCATGATACACCTCAAGCTGGTCATGGAGGGACAGGCAAGACTTTGTATCGGTTACGTCAAAAATATTATTGGCCAACGATGGCTAACCAAGTCAAAAACTACGTTCGGGACTGTGTAGTATGTAAAGAAGCGAAAGCACCAAATCTGCTCATGCGACCGCCCACGGGGGAAATCCAAGTACCCGAACGGCCATGGCAGAAGATGTACATAGATCTTTTGGGACCGTATCCTAGATCCAAGAACGGGAATACGTCTCTCCTGGTTGTTCTGGATCAGTATTCTAAGTTCCCTTTGTTGAAGCCGTTGCATAAAGCAACTACCTTAGGAATTATTCGATACTTAGAGAATGAGGTGTTCCACATTTTTGGAGTACCCGAAAAAATTCATTCGGATAATGGACGACAGTTCATAGCTCAAGACTTTCAAGCTCTTTTAAAACGGTATGGAATAAGACATATTAGGACAGCCATATACGCGCCCCAATCCAACGCGTCTGAAAGATTAAATAGATCCATATTAGCAGCTATCCGGAGTTACTTGAAGGAAGAACACCGTTTGTGGGATAATCACCTAGGGGAAATCATGAGCAGTCTTCGTAGTTCGGTTCATGCAGCGATAGGGGTATCACCTTATGAAGCGCTATTTGGGATCAAGATGATTACGCATGCCTCAGAATATCCTTTGCTTAGTAAACTTAAGGCATTGGGGAGTGGTGAAATCGAAGCTCTTCCGCTGAACTTGAGACAACAGGTAGCTAGAGAGAAGATAAAAGAAAATCTTAAGAAAGCCTACGAACGAAGTGCCAAAGTTTATAACCTGAGGTCGCGGCAGGTTGAGTATAGTCCCGGACAGACAGTCTACAGACGGAATTTTTGCCAGAGCGATGCGGCGAAGGGCATAAGTTCTAAGTTCGCTAAAAAGTTCCTGCAAAGTCAAGTGATTAGAAAGGTGGGAAATAACATGTACGAGATTGCAGACACATCTGGTAAAATAGT
Source organism: Chrysopilus asiliformis (assembly GCA_964034945.1). Classification (NCBI taxonomy): domain Eukaryota; kingdom Metazoa; phylum Arthropoda; class Insecta; order Diptera; family Rhagionidae; genus Chrysopilus; species Chrysopilus asiliformis. The sequence continues at coordinate 10,049,567 of OZ035961.1, forward strand.
TGGCATTTATCATGCCAAGGATTTGAAGTTGTAATTTTCCGGTTAAACAAAATCCTTTGTAGTGGCATAAAATCATAAAAATTGCCCGGCTTTAGATGCTCTGCATGAGAACTCTTTCTCAGTGTGGTCGTGCCCCACGTTCGTAAACATAGATTCGTCCAGACGTCCATAGAGGTCCGTCTGTTAAATATCCGATCTTTGACAAGATCAACGTCCGTCAACCGTCCAAATCCCTTGGGAGAAACTAACGTTTCAACCTCGGTGGGACATACCTCTTGGGTCTCTGGAGAATCTGGATAGTATTTCTTCTTGTTCTGTACGTGGAACTAAAGACTTAACTTTTCTTCTACCTCGACCTTTGGTGATCACATGAGGGTTAACCCTGAACGTAGTCGTGTCATACATCTTGAAGCAATCTCGCAAAAGCTGCGATATTTGCTCTGAGTTTTTTTTTGACTTGAAGTTAATTTTTTTTAAAAATTCGTTACTTTTATATATTGGGAATCAAGATTCTTATAGAAAAGTGTCACACACGCATGATTAGTTGGAATTAGCAATATCATTTAGTCACTAATATCTTTGTTTTACGGTTAGGTATTTTATTGAGTAAGTCACTGTTTAATGTTATTCAGGTGTTAGGAAGTAAATATAGGTAGAGTTTGCAGTCTTTTTGCTATAACTGCCCCCTTTCTCAAAACCATTCGGCGTTCTAAGAAAAAGCCGACTGTTCTTGTCCTGTTATGGGGCAGTGTAAATCTTGAAATTAACAAGAGTTACCTGAAATCAATTTCATGCACGGTCTCATTTTTATTTCACTCAGGTGAAATAAAAAGAAACGGATAATATCAAAAATTCATTATTCAAAAGTTCAAATATTTTAGAGAATTCGCAGCGGTAATTCCTTTTTTTTTGTTTGAATAGATTTCTATTCTCATCAATAGCAGAACAGTACGAACAGTCTATTCGAAAACGAATTGTCGATCCTCTTTGTTGTCGCGATTTTTTTTGTTTAAAGGATGAAAAATCAGTTATCCTGTTTTTGATTCCGCTATCAGCAAGCAGGCGATTTGATCAGTCTGGCGACAATCTTTAAGCTGCTTAGCAGCTGTAAAACCGCATTTAAATCGATCAGGATAGAGGCTAAATCGACGCCAACATTTATTAAATAAATTAATAAGTTTGCTGTTTAGAATTAGATTAATTAAGGCAGTTTTTCTGTTTTCGCTGTTTGTGAGATGCGAAACAAAAATTTGTTTTTTTTGAAGACCGTAAATTGATATGAAAGGTAAAAAAATAACGAGTTCAAAATTCAAAGTTGAGGTTACTGAATTCATTTTTAGTTTTTAGATTAATTATCCAGAAATTAGCTTAAATATTGCGGTTTAGTCCAGTTCGTCACATGAGCATAGAAGCTAAAGCTGATGCCCAACGGTGGTTTTTGAGCGGCTATTCGGTAGAGAATTAAGCTCAGTTGGATTTATGTTTTTTTTTTAAAAAACAAGTACCCTAGTATTCGAAGGTGTTTCAGGGTAAAACACCTGGTGGAGGCAACGTGGGACGAGCGGACGAGGAAACTTCAGATCCCGAGTTATTTAGATAATTTGTGAGGCAAAATTTTCCGAGTTTTTTTTTTCTGCAAAAGTTTTAAAGGAAGTATTTCTCTATTGATAATCTCGTGTTCACACGAGGGTAAAATATCTCACTAACACTTTTGTTTTGCAAATTTTAGGTAAAATTTAAAACAATTAGAAGAAAACCTGCGAGAGTGTGCACATTGTCGTCAGATGCAGTAAGGAAAACACATAAAAATAATTAACTTTGATATTCAACAAATTTCGTAAGTCATTTTACACAATTTTAATTTTGCATTCGTAAAGTGTTGAGAGTTTTACCAATTAGAACAAAGAAACAGTGAACACAATAATCTATATTTCGTAATTTAAAATATATACATATAAAGGAAAACTCGGAAAAGTGCCAGAGAAAAAAAAGGGAGAAAGAAATTTTTTTCTTTCATACTCGTCGAAATCTAATACCCGTATTTGTATATATAAAAATTTCTAAAAATGTTTTCATGTAAAATTCTAGTATATTTAAAATTTGTAATAATTTTTCTTTTGAAATGTGCGTAAATGTTCTAAAAAGGGCTTATCACAGAACATATCACAGAAACGTTTACTAAGATAATATCATAGATAAAATATTGTTTTGAATTCAAAATATCACAGTCGTTTATCAAATAATATATCACACTATATCACAGAATTGGTGTAAAGTGTAAAATCACAGTGGGTGAAAAGTCTGTAAAATTTTTACTACGAACAGGGTTTAATCCCAGAATAAAACGACACATGATATCCAACATCTGAGTCTTGATTTTATTTGTGTGTGTGATGTTCGTTTTCCAACCTGATCAGTTTTTTTATTTGAGGGTCAGTTTTTCCTTAAAATGAAGCACTAAGCTTTTGTGGAATCGGGGGCCGTAGGGGAACGCGAGGTGAGAACCGAGAATGTACAAGTAGACATGGGTCTAGAACATATTTTCTTTTTGATTCGGGCTAGTGTAGCCAAAAGTCCTGTTAAATGACACGGTGATTAGTTCCGACATCGTTTCCATTCAAAAATTTCAAGGATTTTTCTTTATCTATCTCCACTATCTTTCAATGATCTTCTTTTAGTCCTGACTTGGACATAAATGTTTCGTAAATTTTAGAACCCCTTTCGGCATGATTTAAGGATGTTATCAATCCGTTTTAGTCCGTAGGCAAGATCCTACCCCACCGACGAGCAATAGCCCGGCACCGCAAGCATGCCAAGGCCGACGGACGAGCGGGCAGACTCCGGGGCTACCGTGACAAAAGTCACGGTTAAGCATGTCCCGGAGTATGTTGTAGATCCTTCGCGTAATACGGGGATCGATGGTAACAGCTACTTTATCTAGTCTTGGACGGAATCTTAGTGTTACTTAAACAGTATATAAATCGCCAAAACAAAACCGTTTTTTCAGGTCTTGCAGGTAGGCATAGCTCCGTAAGTTCAAAATTTCATCAAAGTCCGTCTAATAACCGTTTTTGAGTTTTCCAGCGACAAACAACCCAAAATTTTGTATTTAATGAAAATGGTCGGAAAAAAAGTAGATGCTTGTATTAGTTTGCAGTTTTGACGTTGTAAATTAATTGTGTAAATAAATAAAATAAAAATAAAAAGTACCTGCTTGGAACTATCAGATGAAGCTTCTTAAAATATTGAGAACACCCACAAAAATTTTTCCCACAAAATTTTAATTTTAAATATTTTACAAACGATTTTATTGCTACTAGTATTTATGGTGTTTGGCACGTATCTGTCAATAGAATAATGTCCTCCTAGTATCAGATACGTGGGGACATTTTTGGTTGGGTTAAAATTTTCTTTCGCAAATATAAAGAAAATTTAAAACTCTTTGACAAAAAAAAACGAAGATTTTTATTTAAAAAATCAATAGATTCAACACGTAAAACAAGCAGATTTCGTTATTCAAATAACTACAAGATTTTTACTGCATTTTACAGGGTTTTTATCGACAATGTTGCATAAATAGGCGCTTTAATTCCAAATATAATGTTAATAAAGACACCGTGTTTACAGGCAATAAACTTCTTCAGGAGAAACTTTATTAAAATCAAGTTTTGAAAACTGGTAATCAAAAATCAGTTGCGGTGGTGTAAAAAAGATTTCACTCTTTGAATTTTTATTGCATTTTTTGTGGTTTTGTTGAAAAAAAAAGTTTGATAAAGTTTTTAAATTGAAAAAATCTCATCACATAATAATTCAACCGCGCCCATCAGATCGTTATCCAATCAGTTACAAATTTTCATATTTAAATACGATCTGATGCCGATGGGTTGCTTCTGCTTATATTAATAATGGAAAAGCAGAAGGAAAATTTCACCGAAATGCCGCAGAATAAACGAAACAAATCTATGCTGATGTCTTAATGAATTTTCATGCCCCAGAAGTCGATTACCTACATAAATTAACATTTTCGTCTTTCAACTCACAACTGATTTCTCATTTTTTTCTTTCATGGGATAGGCGAGGGTTTTTCGTTGAGATTTTTCGGTTTTTGTTTTGTTTTTTTATGCTGTTTGGTGTAGTTTTAAAGAGCTATGCTTGGTAATTCGTAATTCGTGGGGAATGTCAACTTGATTAAAAAACACGAGCCGACGACAATACTCCATAAATTCATGCTGGATGGATTTTCGAGGACAAAAATCCATCAGCACGAGTAAACTTGAGATTTTTCATTTCGTTTTATTTAACCCCCATTGAAATTTCGTGGTTGAATTTTAAGAACTAGGTTCTCATTCAACCATTGGCATAGTCACCAGCTAATCTTATGGATTTTTCAATTTTTCCAAGGTTTTATTATCATTATTTCAATTCTCAGCGTTTCACATCGCATTTCTATGCGGTGCGGCGTGAATCGTGAAAATGTGGTTGTTTATTGTTCGTTCGGTGTCAAGCCTTTTATTCCTTTTCCGATTCCTGGTGAATATTTCTGGGTGTTATTTTGGTGTGGCGGTTTTTCACGTGGGAGAAAATTTCCTTGTGGTGTTTTTCCATCGCCCATCGCTTTACCGTTTCGCCGCGGAGTTAATCTTTTTTGACGACTTTTCCGAATAAATTTTCTCGTTTCCCGCGATATTCTTTTGTTATTCAAATGATTTGTGTGTGAGTGGAATTTTGAAATATTTTTCTCCTTCTATTTATTCGGCTTTCGGGCAAAAAAAAAAACATTTTTTCCCTCGAATATTTTCTGATTTCTTGCCATAGGTTATTGCGATAGATATAAATCAGGGGAAAAAGTTGTTTTGATAATTTGAGATTTATTTTCGGTAGCATGGACTGGATATAAGTGAGTTCGAGTACAAGAGGTCGATTTAGTATTCAGGAATGGATGAAATTTCCACAGGAAAAAGTGAAATAATTTCAAAAAGTCGCGGATGTCATTTACTGCTTTCATAGATGTTTCATGAAAATTATTATTTTATAGCGATGTCTATTCCCCATTGTTTCGCTGCCATATTGTAGGACGGCGATCATATTTCTATCATTGTTACTACGGAAATTTATTGTTACTCGGTGTGAATTTATAGTCTGTTTTATATAAAGTGAGTCGAAAGGTGCTGCTTTGACTTTTGACAAAGAAAATGATTTATTCTTCTGAGTAAATTTTGGCATTAAAAAATATATACAATCATTAAAAATTATGATGGCATAAATTTGAAATTTTATATCATTTTTCTAATTGAGAGAATATACAGTTCAAGACTTTTTCACGAGCATATCGAATAAAGTTTAGATATTTTTCTTACAAATCATAAAATGAGGTTATGAAACTTACTAGTACAAAACTTGATTTTTGATGTTTAAACTATCTTGCATACCCGTCGTCGCCGGGTTAAGTTTTTTGTATAAGTTTTAGAATACGAAGAAAACCGGAAAGAATTTAAAAACTTAAAATCTTATCCTTGCACGACTCTCCGTTGGGAATTAGTCTAAAGGGGCCGCTCCACATGAGAATAAATTACTGAGTAACTCTCGGAAACTCTCGAGAGTTACTCGCAGGAGGTTGTCCATTTGAGAGTTAATTTCGGCGATTTTTCTCTTTTCAAGATCAATATCTTGATTTTTTTGACATCTTGCTTTGGCGAGTTTTCGAGAGCTACTAGAGAAATTCAAACGCCGTTCGTATCTGCCGAGCAACTCCCCGAGAGTTCAGTGGGTGCGTGTCGACTAGAGAGTAGAATCACTTTTGACAGCTCGCAGAAACTAGCTCGCGAGTTTTTGCGAGTTTCTGCGAGCGACTCTCAGAGACGTGTCCATTTGCGAGGAGCTGCTATCGAGAGGTTCTCGCCGGCATTTACTCTCATGTGGAGCGGCACCTTAACACCGGATTTGTGATCAGCAACCCCGGAAACCCCTAATGGCATTTTCCCCGGGAAAAATGGGGAAAAGGATATTTGAAAATCTAACACCGGATTGGTGATCAGCGACCCCGAAAACCTTCGAGTGCGATAGATATATTGAGCAGGATTCATAGCGAAAATCACGGTTTAAAAACACCCAAACCCCGTTTACCCCCTTCGCGGTAAAATTTCGGACAACCCCGCATTAGTGAGTGCCTGGGTGATGGTTGGGATATACTGTGAAAGTTTAAAGTCTCTAGCTTCAGGGGTTTGGGCTGGGCGCTGATGAGTCAGTCAGTCAATCAGTCAATCAGTCAATCAGTCAATCAGTCAATCAGTCAATCAGTCAATCAGTCAATCAGTCAATCAGTCAATCAGTCAATCAGTCAATCAGTCAATCAGTCAATCAGTCAATCAGTCAATCAGTCAATCAGTCAATCAGTCAATCAGTCAATCAGTCAATCAGTCAATCAGTCAATCAGTCAATCAGTCAATCAGTCAATCAGTCAATCAGTCAATCAGTCAGTCAGTCAGTCAGTCAATTAGGTTAAACGATTTTACATATATAGATTTTCAGAATGGCACTTATTTGGATATCCGAGGTTCAAAATTAGTGATTTTAGCTACATTTTAGCGCTGAAGACGCACTCTATCGAGTTTTTTATGGTGTTGATGGGATTGCAAACCTTACAATTCTTGTAATTTCATCTGTTGTGCAGAATCTATATAAAACTGTGGGTACTGTACACGTTTAGAAAAAAATAGTAAAACTAACTACTTTATTATAGGAAATCGGGACTATCACTAATTTCAATCACAAGAAAAGTCTATTTCAATGGAAAAAATAGTCAACTTAACTACAAAATTGCAAATTTTACAACTAAGTAGTTACATTTCTTGTAAAAATGGTCGATTTTGACTATTTTTGTAATTGAAATTAACTATTTTAGTAATAGTCACGATTCCCCACTATAAAATAGTTGAATTTTCTATCTTTTCTCTGCGTTTTTAGATTTACATCGACTGCGAATAATGAATAATTGTTACGAAATTTCAAAGTTCGATTTCAGGTTTATTCTGTTTTTCCAGCGTTAATAATCTAAATTATATCATTTGGCATAAATTACATTCAAATTTAAAACACGAATATCTCAGCTGTTGTAAATGGCGTATACGTCAAAATAATACACAAGCGACGGTATTATAGTACCGACATATGTCAACTGCTAACGTTACGGTTGAAATAAATAGTGCTGCGGATCGTATCCGTATTAAAATGATCAAAAAAGTAGAAATTTTCAATAATCCGAAAAATGTTTGAAGTGAAACTCTTGCTGATACCACCATATTTTCATATAAAATTTCTAATTTTTCACATTATTTTTTTACACTTTTATATATTACGTGTTATTTGTTACATCGATTTTTCACTCTACTTTATTGGATTTTCAATTGATCGGAGAAGTGATAAACTCTTGTCAAATTATGGCCGATTAACAAATCATTGAATTCAAGAGCTTTCCAGATGTCTTAAATGCCATTTTGCAAAACTAAATAAAGCTCATACTTCACGGCTAAATGCGTCTTTTATTCAATGATGGTAATTTTGAAATTCATTCTTAAAGCCTTTTTAATTCAACTGGATGTAAATTTGCTTAAATTGATATGCATCTTTTAGCCTCAAGTAGCAAACGATTCGTGACTTTATTTACATATATTTGAAGTTTTTTTTATCTCATTTCGGTTTCTTTAAGATGTGTAATGCTCATCTTATGGAGATTTTACCAGAAAATACATCTCATAAAGTATAAATAAGTAGAGAAAAATGGCTGTGGATAATCGCCCAAATCAAATGCTATTGAAGTGAAACAGCTTTGAGTCAAAATACTATCGAAATAAAAATCAGAAGGCAAACATTCTTATAAGAGTATAGTTTTTATTCGTATGGCTGAAAGAAGTCCAAGTATCAATTAAGATTGATATCTTTTGAATTGAGACATTACCTGAGAACATACAATAGAATTGATCGCATATTCGGATCTTTAATTCGGTATACTGAATAAGTAACCATAGCACGCAATCGAACCAAGAAAATGTTTTCTATTTTCTGGCCAAGTAAGTATTAGTGGTATTGTTCACTGAGTAAACTAAATAAGTAGATGTTCAATGATTTTATTCTGTTTGCAAATGCCTGAAAGGAAATACCCTTCGTACGAATATAACCAGCATACGAGCATATCGAATAAAGGTGTTCAGTCAATGGTAAGTAGGTAATAAATCAACATTGGTACAAGAAAAAAAAATCAAATAAGACAAAAATAAAATCATGTTTGGAACTATAGAAATGATTTTCAATGCATGCTCCAACATTTGATTTCATGGCAGCAACAGTGCGCCAGCCAGAAACAAATCCTGAATCATAATGAGGTTGACATACATCAATTTGGTCAATTTGTTACCTGTCTGCGAATTTCAGTTATTTTTCGTTTTTTCTTCTTTTTTTTGGTGATTGTGATGTTTTAAAATGTGATGTTAAAGAAGTTATACAAACAAATTGTTCAATTTTTTTCAATAAAAACCTTCGCTAATGAGAGTTTAGTTGAGTGTGTTTTTTGTGAAAATTATTATACCCGTATGGTGAAACCAAAGGGTATATTAACTTTGCCTTACCGTTTGTAACGCCAAGATCCCGTCATCGCACAAAAAAATGAATTACACCAGTGTGTTTAGAATGATGAAAAAAGTTGAATTTAGCATGTCCGTCCGTCTGTCTGTCCGTCTGTCCGTCTGTCTGTCCGTCTGTCTGTCCGTCTGTCTGTCCGTCCGTCTGTGGCGCGGATTGCGGGCGCACGGATTGAGCTAGAGACTTGAAATTTTGCACAGATCCGTTTTTCGTAAAATGCGAGGCTAAGTTCGTTAATGGGCAAAAATGGACCATTAGGGGGGGTACCCCCCATACGAACGAAAACGGTTTTTGCGAATATCTCAAAAACGGTGCATCTTATCAAAAAAGTCCAAGAACAAAAGTTATTTAGAATATGATTCTACATAAAACTCCTATACATCAAAATCCGATTGGAATAAATTTTAAAAATTCTTATTGGAAAGTTTGACTTCAAAGTGGAATTTTGGTACAACTGTTCGAATTTTGATACGAATATCACCATACGGGTCTCCAATGATTGCCAGATTGGCAATTATAGCTTTTGTTATGTTTTTTATTGAAAATTATCGGCTTATAGGTCTGCAAAAACAAAAAAAAAAAAAACAAATATTATATTATTTTTGTGGATGTTTTCACATTCAATTCCCCCACCACAGGTCAGGCATGTCTGCCCTGAACCCCATTAAGAGCCTGTGTCTGACATGGAAGCTGGCTCACCGTCATCAGTTTTCTTTTATTCTCTTTAACATGGAAACTTTCGAACCGATTGATATAAAATTGTACGAAAATACACTTTTGTATTAGAGTAGTTTGGCATATAGGGAAATTATAATAAATTTTTTTGGAGAGGATGAGCTCTACCAGGATCAAAAGCATTTTCAGACTCAAAATTATGAAAAGATTTTCGTTAAATTTAGATTACTCCGTTTAACTTCTTTGTATTCAGATTTTGCATGAAAGATATACGCTTGAATATGTTTTTGTGGGATGGATAGGGACCGCATAAAAAACATACTCAAAAATTTCACAAGTAGCACAAAACAAGAAATTTCCCAACACATTTTAATTTTTATTATGCTGTAAAAAGGGATTGCATAGAAAAACAGCACAAAAAAAAATCGAGAAAGAATTGCACAAACCAAGACCATACAAAAATATAAGAAAAGCCCCATTTTCCAGGGTCCAATCGTCAAATACTCTATATGAGGCCAGACAAAAATTTGATTTGAAAAATCTATTTTTATGAGAGAGGGAGGCAGGAGTGGTCCGATTGAATGTTGATATATGGTTGGGTCATGTAAAATCTCATGCCAAACACAATTTACCTTTAAAAAATCACTGTTTCCGAGAAAATTATAAATAACTGGGGCAGGGGGAAAGAAATGGTCCGATTTTATCCGATCAAGGACTAAAGGTGCCGCTCCACATGAGAGTAAATACGCGAGTAACTCTCAAAAACTCTCGAGAGTTACTCGCAGGAGGTTGTCCATTTGAGAGTTAATTTCGACGATTTTTCTCTTTTCAAGACCAATATCTTGATTTTTTTGACATCTTGCTTTGGCGAGTTCTCGAGAGCTACTAGCGAAATCCAAACGCCGTTCTTATCTGGTGAGCAACTCCCTGAGAGTTCAATGGGTGCGTGTCGACTAGAGAGTAGAATCACTTTTGACAGTTCGCAGAAACTAGCTCGAGAGTTTTTGCGAGCGACTCTCAGAGACGTGTCCATTTGCGAGTAGCTGCTATCGAGAGGGTTCTCGCCGGCATTTACTCTCATGTGGAGCGACACCTTTAGCCTTGCTATTAGCGAGAGACGCAAATATACAAAATTTCAAGTCTCTAGCTCAATCCTTTCGAAAGTTTTAGTGTCCTTTCGAATGTTATAGGACAGACGGACAGACAGATGGACGAACATGCAAAAATCAAAATCTTTTGCCATCGCAAACGCCCTGGTGTAGTTCATTTTTGTGTCACAAACGGTATATTAAATCTAATATACTTCTATATGATGTGCCATATAGAGTATACACAGGTTTGAGTGTATACATATATATATATATATATATAGAGAAGAGAAACGGGGAGATAATGATTGTAAAAATCTGATTGTTTTTGAAAATCCAAAAATCGACACTTAGAAAGATATCAAAAATCCACTAAATTTCATGTAAGTTTGACATTAAAAGTGTTGATAACACAAAAATCATGTAAAACTGCAAAAAAAATCTTTCAAACGGATAGTCAACAATGTCAAATTGACATGTTTGAATTAAACACAAGAAATAATGTTGACTGAAAATTGTAGGAAAAATCCGGTCATATTTTTCGATAAATTCGATAGAAATCGTACCTTTAGAGCGAAAAAAACTTTTTAGCTGCACAAATTTTATAAAAAGCGCAGATTTTTGGAGAATAAGAACTTTGATTTTTATAGGAGAGGGGAAATAAGTGTCCGATTTTTCGAGCTATGAGCACTAATTTATTTGTATTGGAAATGACAGCAGAAATGGTTTGATTTTATCCAATTGTGATTAAATTGAAAATATCTGTTCCAGAATTTCTCTGAGTTTTTGACTTTATTTGCATTGTAAATCCAAATACGATCATAACTAATTTTTCATCATAAAAATATGGTATAATTATTTATCAAAGGTGTCATTTCACCAATAGGCGGATTTAATTATGATTGGCCTGTTGTTCCACTTAATTTTCTGTATAATTTATCACAAAATAGTGAATATCGTAATAAGTGAAAAAATATGCATAGAAAACGTTGATGGCTATTTGAGTAGTCATCCGTGACAAAGTATTAAATGTCAACATTTTCGCATTTTCTTCAAGTAAAAATGTAAAACAGTGATTTCAAGTGAATTGAAAAATTATGCACGTCACTAATATTATAAGGTATAAAATAAAAAATAGCAACACACCTGGTGGACAAACACATTCCTGAGATGATTGAATGGATGCCTGACGTTGTCTTCTTGTCATTTGAAGCTGTGATACATCCCTTCGCAGCCGTTGAATGCCTTCAACCTGTAGTGATAGCTTCCTCACGACATTTGCGACATTCGTGAAATCAGTTTGGGCGAATTCCGCACTGCTACCTTGTGTCGCACCACCGACAACCGATGTGAAGCTATGGCGAAGTTTCGCTTCCAATACTGTTATCCTATCATCAAGATGCCTTAAATGCCTTAATCTATCCTCGACATGTGTTTGACGAAAGTTCGCGTACAGGGAGAATCCCAGCGAGCTAATGCACATCACATAAAATATTAAATTGAATAACGTTAGAGGTGTACCGGTAATACCACTAACACTACCGCTGGTACCGCCACAGCCGGCCTCATCGCCACCCATAACACTACCACCACCACCACTACCACCGCCACCACCTCCACCCTCTGAACCGGATGTCTGAAGCTTCTGATGAGGGTTTCTATTCATTTTTGTTGAACCAATTTCCATATTCATTAATTTCCCTATATTCATTTGTATATCTATGAATTATATATATATATATATATACGTATCTTTCTATAATATATATTATAATATTATATATTATCGTCGTATGAATTGTATACGTATATGATGAAGCTCATTCGATGATATCCTTTTTGCCGTTTTTGTTGACTTTGATACAGATTTACGTACGTTTCGCCTTAAGGCCGATCGTGCGTTTGTCGAATGGAGAGATTTTGTGTCGATGTTGATGTGCTGTTTTGTGAAATTCGTTTTGTTTCTAATAAATTTTGATAAGGATGTGTGTTTTCGAAGGATACACGAAGATTATATACGGGCAAATCTTAAACTCTAATTTACGAATATTCTAAAATCAAGTATAAAATAAAACGTATCGACGTATTAACTTTTTTGGGGAAAATCATATGAACAAGACTTTTTGTTGTTGCTGTGTGAAAATTCGATGCACTACGAATACAATTTTCCTGGTGATTTTGTGAAACTTTTTGTAGTAGTTGTTATTACTATTATTACTGATATTTCTATTGATGGTGTTGTTATATATCAATAATAGTAGCATTAGCAATAGCTGTTGTAGTAATATTAGCAATAGTAGTTGTAATATAAACATAACAAAACATTAAACACAGGGGATCATTATATCTTAATATGAAATCACTTTTCACCCCCGACATCATCCAAACCATAGATCATCGGGATTTAGTGGATAATACATTGCTCGTTTTATACTAAATTCGCTTTAGATTATTATTTATTTATTTCTTATACATTTGTATCTATCTATTTTTACTTGATTCCAGAGATATATATTTTTTCTCTCTCTTTTTTTAAAGATTGTGGGATTATATAGCACTTCCACTTTTATATATCCTTGGGGAGGATATCACACAAATAAATGATATAACACTTTAATCCAGACCGAATTACGGAGTTTGTTTCACCCAGCAAGTGGCGATAAAATTAATCTTACATACAAAAACCAGATAATAAAAATATGAAAAAAAAAATTGTTCCAAAAATTGGGGTTGTGGTGAATGGGGATGATATCCACTTGAAATAAAAAAAAATCACTGCACGTTATCCGTTCACTTGTGATATTTTTCGATGCCAGGAAGCGATCAGATTAAATTCTCTTAAATGTCGTTTGCCTGATTCGTAACGAAAAAAGCGTAAAAAAGAATTTCTAAATCGACAATATCCGGAACAAGATTAGATTAATTCGTCTTGTTAATAATCGTAACCGGTATATCGTTCGTTATCTATAGATCTATAGATACAAGCGAAGCGTAGCACAGTAATCTATCTAGCAATATAGATGTGTATCTTTCCGGGATTCGCGGTCCATCGTTTATTGTTAGCGGGTCACATGTCCCAAAGGGGTATATCGCGAACACTTGAACTTTAAAAAAGAATTGTTCAAACCTTCATAATTCTAGGTATTGTCAATTTAAACAATTTAATGTCAAGCTAAGGTTTGTATTTTCGATAAATCCTCTATGCTTATATTATGGTGATTTCTACACTTTCTAAACGATTTAAAAAAATTTAGAAAAAAAAACTATACTTGAGAGATTTTCTTTGGAAAACGCGCCGCCACGGGAAAACGCGTCCAATCACACCGACCACGTTTGAAGTAACTGAGCAACTGGCTGATGCGGTCTCGACCAGAAGGTCTATCTCTGGCGAACACGAAAGATTCACAGAAGCACCACCAGAAAAGATACAGATTCAAATTCAGATACGGCAAACTGGTAGATAGATTGGCCTCGAATACTGGCGAAATGTACACGAGAACGACAACATTCTGACGGATTGTTAGTTGAATCTTCTCCCAATTTATTCCCATTCGGCTGCGGTTCTGTTCCCGGACTCATCTGTGTATCTTCCCGGAACGCATTCAGTTAATGGTTCTCTTTGGTTCGCTCTTTGGAGAAGTTCAATGGTGTTAATATCCCATGGGAATACGTACGGAGAACTCACGTAGCAACAATAACAGAGAGGAATTTCCCTTTCAATCGATACGAAAATTTAATAACGTTCTCTTTTTCGAACAGAATTTTCGAATTTTCCCCTACGAATTTGGGATATTTGAGTGCAAAGTACGTCCCCACCTGGCTGCATTTTGCAGCTACTCTGGCCTTGTAACATGGACTTCACATGCAATTGAAGGATCTTATTTACGTTTCGCTCCAGGTGAAACCATACGAAGGAAATGTATAAAAAAAATACTATTGACTCATTGCCTGGTTATGTTCCTTACCATTAATTGCACTTTTCGACATTATGCATGTGTAAACAGTTTGATGTTTCTGTATTTGTCTGTATTTGTTGTATTTACACATTTCTCTTCTGTTCCGTAATCCGAATCGAAATCCTTATCGAGTGCTTTTCTAGAAGCAACAAAAAAATTTTATGGGGAGAAATAAATGCCACAAGGGTGCACTTAGAGAGGGTTCATTCAGTAAGTTTCTTCTGGTGTTCCTTCGACCGTTAAAATGATTGTGCAAGATTTTCCTTTATCCTGTTTTTTTTTTTTGTTTTTGTTGTTAATTTTATATTATGCAAGCAGGAGAATATATGTCGGAAAATATCGAGATTGTATTTAGGTCCATATCATCATTTATGGCCATTAGGGAATTTTGTTGCATTGAGAGTTTGCTTCTGGTTTGCCTTGAAAATTATCATTTTCGTATTTAGGGTTATTTACTGCACATAATTAATACAAATAGACTTTCATTATAGTATAATGGCGTTAAGTAATTTGTTTTTCGGGATGTATATTTGCAGTAATTTGGGAAATATTAAGGAATATTTAATCTAACTTTATGTAAAGACGTAGAAAACTTTTAGGCACGACAGAAGGCAAAGAAATCACAGGATTTCTAAGCAATTGTTTATTTCTCTGTCATTTTGTTTCCAAATTCTAGTCCAATCGGTCGTGGAGATTTCCATTTCTAGGTTAAAAAAGGTAAGACCAGTTTGGTAATTTGGCTTACATTTTCCATTTAAAAAATTTGTTTCCAAATTTCAGTCCAATCGGTCGTGGAGTTTTCAATTTCTTGTTTAAAAACATAACAGAAGCTATAATTGCCAATCTGGCAATTATTGAAAACCCGTATGGTGATTTAAGTGAACGGCAAACAGTTGTATCAAAATTCCACTTTGAAGTCAAACTTTCCAATAAGATTTTTTTAAAACTTGTTCCAATTGGATTTTGATGTATGGAACTTTAATGTAGAAACAACTTTTGTTCTTGCACTTTTTTGATAAGATGCGCCGTTTTTAAGATATTCGCAAAAAACATTTTCGTTCGTATGGTGGGTACCCCCCCTAATGGTCCATTTTTGCCCATTAACGAACTTAGCCTCGCATTTTACGAAAGACGGATCCACGCAAAATTTCAAGTCTGTAGCTCAATCCGTGCGCCCGCAATCCATGCCACAGACGGACGGACATGCTAAATTAAATATTTTTATCATTCTAAGCACAGATCTTGGCGTTACAAACGGTAAGGCAAAGTTAATATACCCTTTGGTTTCACCATACGGGTATAAAAAGGTAAGGCCAGATTGGTGATTTGGCTTACATTTTTATTTTTTTTTTAAATTCGAAACCGACCCGAGGTTTTAAAAGCAAGTTCAAGCTGTGCAAAATTCCAAATTATTTTTTAAATATTGTTTTTTTTTTTTGAAAAACGAGAAAATTTATATTAACTGTAGGTAATCTTAGAAGAAAAGCCCTATATTACTCAAAAGTTCGAGCTCTAAAATCCCATTACACATTGAGATTAAATTAGGGTTTAGGGGCTGTCGCAGATTTACAGGGAGGAAATCTGAGACAATATTAAAAACCACACAAAAAATCCGGGGTTTTGAAAAGGTGAGAAAAAGTATTTTATTGACAACCCGTTAAATCTTCTGAAGGCAAATGCGATGGTGATAAGAAAAAAAATGTCGGGCAAATTCTAGGATTTTCTTTGGGGCTGTCCGTAAAATACGTCACACTTTTAGGAGGGAAGGTCTACAGAAATGTGACGGCGGTGCTCCATTACATTACTGTAGACCTACCCTCCTAAAAGTGTGACTTATTTTACGGACAGTCCCAAAGAAAAAAAATCACGAATCTCGAAAAAGCTTATGCGGGGAGGGGTTCGAAAGGGCAAAAATAAGCGTGACGTATTTTATGAACAGTTCTTAGAAGACGAACATGTTTTTGTACCTTCTTCCATAGTGACTATGGCGTAAGTCTTCTACGCCTTAACCCTACCTTCCTGAGTTTCCCCCTCTAAATTTTACCCCAAAGGATCCACCAAATCGATAAAAATCTAATTACTATTACCCATATCAATTAACTTAAATATTTATAATCCTTGACAATTTGCGTCCTCTAATTCAATAATCTTGTGGTATAATCCTTTGAATTTTCAATTATAAGATTTGGTAAATATGATTTTCGACCTAATTTTCGGACTATTTAAGTACTTTTCCTTGCCAAAAATTGAGACAAATTTCGAATTAATTAAGGAACTTAGTTGTGTCGTAATGATCTCATAATTTATTTAGTTATCCTTAAAATAGACACAAAAGCCAGAAAAAGAAAATGATTGCGGAAGATGGAAGCGGAAAAAGGAAACGTCGGTGGGAAGGACAATTCCACTAGGGAGTAGTTTTGTATTACAAACAAGATTAATGTAACAACTTGGCTACAATCCAACAAAAACTTCACTTGCGATTTTGTAGCTACACTTTTCCAGACAACAAATGCCACAATCATGGATAAAATCCCCAGATTTATGTGAAGTTGACATCGCTTTGATACATTTGCATTTCTTTGGTCTGGCCAAAACAACAAATGCATTTGCCAACAAAACAATCATGAGAGATTTTTTTCTTCCTTATTGTGAAAATGTTTCTAAATGTTATGTTTTGAAGATTAAAGAGGAGCGGCTTTAAAAATTTCCTTTTCTCCCATTGTTTCTAAAGAAACACTTTTAAAGTAATTTTTCAAAAGATTAACATGTTTTTTGAAATACGAATTGCGAATTTTGTTGAATTTTAAAATTATGAAGTTTTTTAAATTAAGAATGTTTTCGACCATTCGAGCGTGAATCCTTCTAAAATTGACTCCCGCGTTCCCGATATATGTCGTGTCGACGTTATGTTAAATTATGCAAACAATCCCATGAAATACAACTACGTAGATCGGTTGCATTTAGAAACTGCATTTCCTTTGGCAAACTGGGTTCAGTATCGTTTTATCGGATTTTTTTCTAAAAACGAAAAAAAAGACAAGTGACTTGATATGGCGGAACATGAATATGAATATCTTATGCGAGCGCTTTATTCCGTTTGAGCGCTCCTTATGTCAGACTTTAATATTTGAAATTGTGAAGCAACGTAGTACAATATATCGAGATATAAAGATACTCCGTCTATTTTTAATATTAGGGTAGATCAGAGTATATTCGTTTCTGTATGTTAAAAAATCATGGGATTCTAGAAACATTTTCATATAAGTTAAACGAAATTCTGATAAGATCCTATATATTACCTCATTCCATGGTAATTTCGGTTGCATCCTTGGCAAAACTCATAAACTTATCTACGCTTCGTATTCGCCCTATCAGCCTTATCGTCTCTGTTTATGCGATGGAGTTGTACATACATGAAATGTTCAAAGGGGAGCAAGTTTTATATGCAAAATATATCGGTATATCCTTTTTATATGCTCACTGAGTGCAAGACACATTTCTTCTTATCAAACGGTTAATCGTGTCAAAAGGATATAAGCCATTGTTGTTGCTGTGTATTTAATTTGGTTTCGTATCTATATTAGAAAGGCTTTAAGTTCTTTTCTCTTTCGCAGCTACCATGACTGAAATTCTTTTTTTTTTAGTTGTATCTTCGTTTTGATCTTACTTTTGTGGGTAGACTGCAGTAGAATCTTTAGAATAGATGGATGGATAGATGGATTATGAAATATGACAAAACCATTTTCTTCCTAGACTTTTCACATGATGCGGCGTTCTGGATATGAGAAATACTGTGGAATAATGGAGATTTTATAGCCACAAAAGCTTTTGTGAGAAAATAGAAGTTCCTTTCACATATTTACAATTTCCGTTTTCCATTGTTCTTCAATTCGAATTGAAGTGTAAGACCTTTTAGGTATGTAACACATGAAAATTATTTTTATTAAATAATAGATATGGGTTTTTTATCATCCTTGGCGCTACAGTTCTCGAACAGCCTGGGCCTTCTCAATTGAGGTTCTCATAACGATTTGCATTACCTACGGTTTTATATGGATTGCCAACCATCGAAGAATTACAACATTTGTAAGGTTTTTACGTAGCAACCCATCAACAGCAGAGGCCGTGATAGCAATGTGGGGCTTTAACACCAAGCGGCAACTATCATTACTCATTTCGTAAAGCATAATTAGTGGACTTGAATGACAGCGTGTCACAGTCGGGAATTAAACCACCGACCTCTGGAATACGGGCCAAGTACTTTACCACTTGGACTACGCTATCATAGGGTTTTTCGTATACATAAATACCAAAAATTCTAAATGTTGATACACATATTGTTTTTCATGTCGTTTTAAAAAATCAAAAAAAGCGATATGGATTTTTCAAGACAAACATTTTCTACAAACAAAAAAAAAAATACGCCGCAGGCGAAATTTCTTTTTTAAATATGTACCGCAAGCATTATGTGAGTTGCAGGTGTAATTTCGACTTTTCCAGGTCAAATATATTTCTAAATTTTTATCCAAACAATTAGAAAACGTTTACAGTTTGTGTTTTTTGAGCACAAAACCTTAACAGTGTCCGAACACTTGTAAAAGCTTTTATTTAAAATTCCTTTACTTAACCGCAATGGTGATTTAATTAATTTGTTTTTAACAAATTTGAAAATCATATCTTTATTTATTCGATATAAATTCTTTCTGCTTGCACATAATTTCCAAACAAAAATCTAAATTAATGTCTTTTATAGAATATTTACACACCGCGCTCAATAAAAGAAACCACGAATTGAAGAGAAATGATGCATGAAAATGCTATAATCTTTAAATTAACATGTTTTCTAATCAAAAGTCTACTGTAATCATTGTTCGTAAGCTCTTTAATGTGCGATTACGGATGCAGTCGTTAACGATTCAAGATTAAGTCGTAACGTGAATTCCTTTAATCTTAATACTTGTTAACAAACCTTTATGTTGGTCTTTTGAATCGAATACAATCAAGATCTATGCAAGCTTAGATAATTTTACAGCCCGTATCTGTACCTACTATAGAATTCTGAGATGGCGATGAAGATGAAGATGTGCCGCACAAGGCAGAAGTTAATTTAAATATTTTGTGTTTGTGACAAAGCTCTGGTGCAAGTTCGTAGTAAATTTACTATATCTACTTCCAGAAAATACAAAATTTAAAATCTACTTTCATATTGTAGAAAGAGTCACTTCCCAGAAGGCGGTTAGCTGAATATAATATGTTAATTGAGAGATCATAACTTGTTGACAAGACGGGTAGACCCACAGTCTAGTTGAATGATGAACTCGTATAATACACGAGAATTTAGTTAGTTATGTACATACATAACGAAGTTAGTTATAGATTCACAAGTTCCGATGTTTCTAATAAACACGAGGAAAAATTGTTACTTAAAGTTCTACTGTCTACCCTGTAATATGAACTTTAGTCAGATTGATGATGATCCGAAGTGACATGGACCAAGAGAGAGTATTAAGTCGTAAAATATAGAATTAATTATGTTTGAATGGACGCTTTAATTAGATTTCTTGTCTTTTAGATGCGCCTCCAGTTTTCATGGTAATTAGTAGCCCTTTTTAATGGAAATAAATTAAATTGGCCCATTTCGTTTCATTGAAGAAAATTTACAAAAATTATCGTGGGCAGTAGAATCCACTCAAAATGTCGTTCCATTATGCTTCAACAGTTTACTAATGCTTTCATTTCATTTTATTATTTTTACAATTTTCTGTAAAAATATTTTAGAAAGCATCAAGCAATCGTTTCATTAAAGTCTAATTTAAATTGACTCTCCAGTGATGCAAAAATTTGTAGAAATTCGCTTGAATGTTTGAAAGATGGAAGAACATCGCGAAAATATGTGTCTGAGTACCTGTAGGTAAAATAAATTAATAATGAGGCAGCAATGTAAAATTTTAACCTAATTAGATAGCATAAATTTCATGTCAAAAAGAACTCAGCACTCGACAAAGACGACCTTTAAAACATAGAATCCAATTATGATTATTTTCGCAAAAATATTGGTATGATGTAATATGAAATATCTTTTGCACGGTTGAATATTTGGGTATAAAATTTATATTTTTTTGAGTACAAAGTCATTCTACACCAAAATTGATATAGAATTAATAAATAATGAATTATTGATAAATAAAAAGTATACAAAACTTAAAGGTTTTATAATTTTTATTTATTTTTCTCACTCTGGAGGTCGTTTTACATTTTTGATTTAATTCTGATCATTAAATCTATCAATCACTGGAATTTTTCAAGTGAAAATAAAGTGAAATATTACCGGAAACTTATGTAGATTTAATAGTTTCCGGAGAGCCATCCGTCTTTGATTAAATATACTAAAATTAATTTCGCAGTCTAAATGCTTTTCTCGCACCCATACATGCACAAATTCAGTATAACTGAGTGAGAAATATAAGCTTTAAGCACTTCCTATCTTTTTATAAATCGTGAATATTTCCCCATTCTCGGCTAACAACAATAAATTTCATAGTGCGCTCATTATAAATCTGTGATATGTGCCCAGAAGTCAAGTAGGTTATATCAAATTCTAAAATCTTATTTATTGCCTTGGATATTCATATCTTTGTAGCTGGTAGACGATGGTAAATGGCATGGTGGCCAAATGGGCTGAAAGCACCCCGAATTCCAGTCCAGTCTGATATAGGAATCCCCACAGGCCTCCAATGCATTCGGATTGCAATGCTGGAGCTTGTATCATGATTGCTAGCTGGGGACCAGCAACACAACCACTTTGTCCGTAACGAAACATGATCCTTTGACTCTATCAGTTCCCGTCGTTGAATTAAATTCAGAGATGAAGCTATAAACCAGTAGACGATAAATCATTAAAGTATTGGATTTCCTCGAGGAATATGCATTGCTACGCATCTTCCTCTCCAATATGCCGTCCCCCGCTGTCTATCCCGTAGCAGAAACAGAGATTCAAATCTGCCCCTTGAATTTGGTATAGACGTTGCTTTGTTGTTTTTGTCTTTTGAATTTATTAATAATCTTTGACCGGATGAAAGAGACCAAGGTGTATATTACTTACGGACCAATTCCTCTTAAATGATATCTGGAGGCTCGGGACTGACTATATAAGAGGAGTCAGCTTAAGACCACGAAAGGGTTCCCGATTGATATGAAACCTCAATTTGGGTGTGACAAGTGGCCTTTAGGCATTGATTTTTGGTCCATTTGGGTGGTCCAATTATTGTTCTTCTTTCGAACGAGTTCTGTTTACACTGGATAGTGTCCGCCAGGGTAGTAATTTACATAAAAACGATTAAATCTAAAGTCGCATGGATGGACACTTTTGATCGCAAATAGAGACACTTTTTGACCATATCGACATGTCGCCATCGAATCAATTTTGGAAACAAGTTATATCACTTCCATTAGCACGGAGTTGACTTGTTAAAAGGTGAAGTCAGACCAGTCCATATTAGATATCGTGAATTTTTTCGATAATCCCGACAGGTTTATAATTTATGGTAATTGAAGGGATTCGATAGGATTTAATTCCTTTTCTGTGATTTAGTATACCGTCTTATATGAGAGCGAGTATAAGGAAATGTTGAGATGATATAATTGTAGACCATAGGATTGATCTTTTAGTATTCTTGAAACAATTTGTCATCACGGGATTTTAAAATGAGTATTTAGAATATTCTGTATGACTCTAATGGTGAGTTTCACTATTAAATTGAGTTAGCAGGCTCTTTATAATTGAAATTTGTCCGCTAACTTGATTTAGCGGTCGCCAAAAATTTCCAGCGATCCGTCATTACTAGACGGAAAAAAATCGCATGGGAAACGTTCCTGTAAGATATGTAAAAGCTATTTTAGGACTCTTTATTCCATTTTTGAAGCACAGAATTCCATAAATATTGGCATAAGCCCTAGGTTTCGGAGAATCATTACTATATAAATATTGCTGAAAGAAGAATAGATACATACCAACAAAACTGGAACCCGTTCTAAGTTTGCACTGGAGATATTCCTAAAAAAAGGGGAAAACAATGCTATATTGTGATATGGGGTCGTTCCCATTTTTCAGAAGTGACTCCAATTCTTTGCAGGACTCAGTTTTAGACTTCTGGGAACCGAGCACGAATCGCAATCGAAGATATAAATATTTGACACCCAAAAAATTTCTCTCGCGGTGGATTTTTCTTAAACTAATTCTGCCTGTCAGGTATTGTCTTGAAAAAAATTTCCCTGTCGGACATTTTATTAATCTTGGATAGTGGCATGATTTTTTTTTAAATTTGCCTGCAGCGTAATTCTTATTATGGATTTGTGATGTAATTATCTAAAAATTTTGTGAAGGCACAAGAATAGTTAAACAAAATGGAACATTTTCTGTCGGAACAAAATGTCAAATTTATGAGTGCCATGAGTTTTGAGGTTGTCAATCCAAAACGCGATTTTTGTGCTTTCAAAAAATGAGATATGTGGCTCAAAATTAGGTCACAGAATCTGACCCTGACAAACACAAATAAGGTGCCAAGATTTGACTTTGACAAAAATAGGCAAAAACCCATTTAAATAAAAGCTTTCAAAAAATTAAATTTCATTGCGTAATCATAAATAGATAAAAATCGTCAATGAGTACAAGTTGTTATCATCGATCCCCGTAATACGCGAAGGATCTACAACATACTCCGGGACATGCTTAACCGTGACTTTTGTCACGGTAGCCCCGGAGCCTGCCCGCTCGTCCGTTGGCCTTGGCATGCTTGCGGTGCCGGGCTATTGCTCGTCGGTGGGGTAGGATCTTGCCTACGGACTAAAACGGATTGATAACATCCTTACATCATGCCGAAAGGGATTCTAAAATTTACGAAACATTTATGTCCAAGTCGGGACTAAAAGAAGATCATTGAAAGATAGTGGAGATAGATAAAGAAAAATCCTTGAAATTTTTGAATGGAAACGATGTCGGAACTAATCACCGTGTCATTTAACAGGACTTTTGGCTACACTAGCCCGAATCAAAAAGAAAATATGTTCTAGACCCATGTCTACTTATACATTCTCGGTTCCCACCTCGCGTTCCCCTACGGCCCCCCGATTCCACAAAAGCTTAGTGCTTCATTTTAAGGAAAAACTGACCCTCAAATAAAAAAAACTGATTAGGTTGGAAAACGAACATCACACACACAAATAAAATTAAGACTCAGATATTGGGTATCATTTGTCGTTTTATTCTGGGATTAAACCCTGTTCGTAGTAAAAATTTTACAGACTTTTCACCCACTGTGATTTTACACTTTACACCAATTCTGTGATATATTGTGATATATTATTTGATAAACGACTGCGATATTTTGAATTCAAAACAATATTTTATCTATGATATTATCTTAGTAAACTTTTCTGTGATATTTTCTGTGATAAGCCCTTTTTAGAACATTTACGCACATTTCAAAAGAAAAATTATTACAAATTTTAAATATACTAGAGTTTTACATGAAAACATTTTTAGAAATTTTTATATAAGCAAATACGGGGCATTAGATGTCGACGAGTGTGAAAGAAAAAAAAATCTTTCCCCCTCTTTTTTTTTTTTCTGGCACTTTTCTGAGTTTTCTTTTATATATATATATTTTAAATTACGAAATATAGATTATTGTGTTCACTGTTTCTTTGTTCTAATTGGTAAAACTCTCAACACTTTACGAATGCAAAATTAAAATTGTGTAAAATGACTTACGAAATTTGTTGAATATCAAAGTTAATTATTTTTAGGTGTTTTCCTTACTGCATCTGACGACAATGTGCACACTCTCGCAGGTTTTCTTCTAATTGTTTTAAATTTTACCTAAAATTTGCAAAACAAAAGTGTTAGCGAGATATTTTACCCTCGTGTGAACACGAGATTATCAATAGAGAAATACTTCCTTTAAATCTTTTGCAGAAAAAAAAACTCGGAAAATTTTGCCTCACAAATTATCTAAATAACTCGGGATCTGAAGTCTCCTCGTCCGCTCGTCCCACGTTGCCTCCACCATGTGTTTTACCCTGAAACACCTTCGAATACGAATAGCCTCTCAAAAATCACCGTTGGGCATCAGCTTTAGCTTCTATGCTCATGTGACGAACTCGATTAAACCGCAATATTTAAACTAATTTCTGGATAATTAATCTAAAAACTTTCATATCAATTTACGGTCTTCAAAAAAAGACAAATTTTTGTTTCGCATTTCACAAATAGCGAAAACAGAAAAAAACTGCATTAAGTAATCTAATTCTAAACAGCAAACTTATTAATTTATTTAATACATGTTGGCGTCGATTTGGCCTCTATCCTGATCGATTTAAATGCGGTTTTACAGCTGCTAAGCAGCTTAAAGATTGTCGCCAGACTGATCAAATCGCCTGCTTGCTGATAGCGGAATCAAAAACAGGATAACTGGGTTTTCATCCTTTAAACAAAAAAATCGCGACAACAAAGAGGATCGACAATTTGTTTTCGAATAGACTGTCCGTACTGTTGTGCTATTGATGAGAATAGAAATCTATTCAAACAAAAAAAAAGGAATTACCGCTGTGCATTCTCTAAAAATATTTGAACAAGTTGATGAATAATATAAATTTTTGATATTATCCGTTTCTCTTTATTTCACCTGAGTGAAATAAAAATGAGACCATGCATGAAATTGATTTCAGGTAACTCTTGTTAATTTCAAGATTTACACTGCCCCATAACAAAGTCAATAAATAAAATTCATCGTTTTAGTCTACATTTTGACTACAATTAAAGGATTTAAATCCCATCACGTCTTGCAGTAAATGTGCTTTAACAACTGAAAAAATGAAGAGACTAGAATGAAAGCTAAGAAAATTCTTTTCGTCGTCTATTTTCGCTTCTGCTAAAGGCTATTTACGCCCTTTGCTTCCTTTTGAAGCTGGACGTGAGAAATTTTCATTGGCTTTTATCCATTTTCACTCGTCTAGAAAATTCGATAAAGTTCCAGTTTCGATCCTTTTCTAGGATTGTCTTGTAAAGCATTTCCGCATCAGTCGAAAGATGCAGGTGAAGCTAAATAACAACAAATTGTGCATTGGTAAACATTTTACGTATCTTTTGCTTGTATTTGAACAGGTTCGGTTGATAAAAAGGAGTAGAAAGGAAAAAAAACACAATTAAATTAGCAACAAAAATACAAAGGCGAGGTCAGTGATTTACAGTGTTCAGTGAAGATTTAATGCCATTTCTTTGGTTGTTTCTTATCCTATCCGTATTTCATTCATTTCTATAAAACAATAGTTGAAGTACGTGCCGGAAACTGTTGGTGGAAGCTCAAGTCTGGTAAAGGCGTGGCGATGAAATTGCCAGATGTTTCTGATTTTGAAATTTATATGTATATCTTAATTTTATTACCGACCAGAAGAGCTAGGGATGCCATTGAGATGCAGATCTGGGACACTAAAATATTTTAGCACTTTGTTTAATCGACCTTAAGCAAATTTAATTGTCGACATAAAATAGTTGAAATTGTTAAAAGCAATGAATAAAGTGGGAGAACATGATGCAAGGACGTGAGTGTGAGAAGAATGGTTCTATCGTGTATTTAGAAACTCTTAGCCAAAATTTCATTTTAATGGGTCAGGGGACTTTCGAAAGGGGCGTAAATTAATAAGTCAAGATTTACCCAACTTCAAAAGCTCTTTGACCGATTAAAACGAAATTTTGGCCAATAATTTCTAAATATAGCTAAATTTTCCGATTTGTTTACAAAGCTGGTTCAAAATATAAATAAATCGGAGAAGTACAAATTGTGCTTGCATTTCGGCTCACATCTTTTCCGGGAACCAAGAAAGATAATTTCAGAAAAAACCCTTTAGGCGTTGTTTACACTTGCTATTGTACCTTGAATTTCTCTGCGAATTTTATTCAGAATTTATTCCACTAACAATAGACGTGCGAGTGTAAAGATCTTGAGAGGGTCGAGGGATGAAAAAAATGGGCAGTACATAAAATTAGTCTTGTTTATTTTAGCCTTTCCGCATTCCACCCCCGTTTCCCTTTGTCATGCTTTTCGCTCATGATTATATGAAGTTTAGTTTAGTATGAGATTTACTACCATCCCCTTCCTAAAAGTATGACGTATGTCATGGAAAGCCCCAAGATTTTTTTACAAAATTCCGAGCGAAAAGTATTTTTCAACAAGATTTTTACAATTTTATACCTTGATCTAACGATAAATTTTGTTCAAGAATTTAATTAATTCTTTCAAGCAGTTACTGTAATATTAAAGAATTTAATAAAAGTCGTTTAACAACGAAAAAACACATAAAATTTCAAGTAAACGATCCTTTTGGCATTTCAAGACTTTAAAGTTTGTGAATTAACTTATGTAGCATTTGTAACACTCTCCGGTGGAAGTAATAAAGTTTGAAATTAGTTCAGTCTGTCAAATACTAATTTGCGATTAAATGGATTCCACGTGAAAAAGTTTCGTACAAAAGTTTACCTGAGGAGTAGAAAAATTTAAAAAGTCAAAACTGTGCATCAGGGAAATGAGAAACTGGAAAAAATACAATCGCTGGTGCAGCAAATGGAAATATCAGAAGTGGGATACGCGCAAACCAAACAACATCCGCTGGACGAAAATCTACAAGGAATGCAATGGAACAGCATAGCAATTAGAGAGTATACGTGAGTCTTAGAATTGAAGTTTCGCAGTAAATTGCCACGTCTTAAAGGGAATTTTCTTTTTGTCTCTCGTGATTCCAGAGCATAACTGTGCAGAGAAGTTTTCTAATTAGTTCCCTATAGTTTCCCGTGAAGCTTTTCCATCTTGGAGACAAAGAAAACTTTTGAACGATGTTTTTCTTGCGACAATTAGTCCTCAAAGTTTTTCTGGCACGTACAACGTATTCATTCAGCGCATAGGATGAACATTTCTTCGGCTTAACTGAAACTCTTAGACCTTGGGCCGACAGGCGACAGAACCTTCTAAACCAATATTTTCTCATACTCATCGTCCTCAAGGTCTTCAAAACTTTACTCAAGTCAAAGCTGTACTAATAGCGATATAATGGAACGGTGAATGGTATAATGTTCGCAAAAGACTTTGAGCTGCTTCTTCGTAGTTTTATTTACCACTTTTCTTCCGGAAGTAATTGCAGTACAGAAACTTTTAAAATTGCTTTAGTCAACAAATGGACAGGGTTAACAGTGTAAATGTAAGACGATTTCTTACCTATAGTACATCGATAACTAGTTTTCGTTAGTTTTATAAATTGAAACAAGAAATGTTATGAGAAGTCTTGACAAAATGTTGTTGCTTCACATCTTGCAAACACTGGTGGTTTGGTAGTGCTGAAAAGTCCAATCAAATAAGTGGAAAATTTCTTGGATAATTTTCAATTAAACTATTAGCTCTTACCTGAAACATTTTAGCGATCTTTCAAAACAAATACGGGAAAAATATGTTTCTCTATATTGTTGGTATGGAGAAAGAAAGCTAACAGTTTGAGAATATTTATGCAGAATTTCCGGGCCAAGAGAAATATTTAAAATCTCGGATTTGGACATGTTTTCCCGACGTCCCAGAATCTTATTTATGAAACGCTAAAAAATGATCACTATATAGATATGAAAATTTTACTCTACTTCGGCTGGGGGCTACTGTAAATTACATAAAAATAAATGCGACAATAAAGTTAATTTAATTTATTTTAAATAAAAATCTCGAAAATGTTTTTTTTTCACGGGACTTTGACTTTACTTGAAATTTAAATTGAATTTGGCATCTATTTTAATATATAGAATGTCAAATTTAAATTTGTGAATTGCGAAATGGACTCTAACCCCTGGAGCCCAATGAACGCAACGCGAATGCACAAACTGTCACTTACAAGTTTGCTCCATAGAAATCATTTGAAGTGAGCATAGTGAACGCAGAGAACGCACCTTTAATGCCAACTTCTAACTCTGCCGCAGCAATTCTGCTTTGACAGTTCATAAAGTGAGGTTGGGGAAATGTCGTTCGAGGAAAAATTTATAGCTTTAGTGCAAATAACAAAGATAAAGACCAACAAAGCAAATTATCGCTTCAAAATTATCCATTTTTGTAATTTTGTACCACTTTATATTATGTCACTTGTACTACTTCACGAGATGCCATTGGGCTCTGCCGCTAAAATGTTGCGCTTATGACAGTTCACAGAGTTGCAGTTGCGTTCGCTGCGTTAATTGGACTCCAGGGGTAAGATGTAAATTTATTGTTACAAAGAAAATTACATTTTGTAAATACGGGCATTAATCTGATGAGACCTCACAAAGGAAACACAGAAACAAATTAAAGTTTTAGTTTTTCATGCAGGAAAATCGAATACTTTTTTGGGTTTCTAAATTTATCTAATTACAAAAATGTTGTCTTGTTTAGCTTCTTATTTGCATAATTCGTTATTATTTACTGTTTAAATTCTGAAATGCGGTTTTACAATTGAAATTTTATCTAAAGAAATGCCGCTTTGAAGTGAAAAATAAACATTTTATATAAATTCAAAACGTTTGATTTTGACGCAAGCTTATAAATATATCAAAAAGGTTTCATTTAACCCTTTTTTCCACATTCCAAAAATACGGAGAAAAAAATTATCTAATTTAACAAACGAGTAGTCCTCATAGTCATTTTAGACACATGTAGCTGAATCTATCCGACGGCCACTTGAAACACGTCCTCAAGTGATCATGAATTTATATCCTTTTCAATTTTATCTTCAACATCACTCCCGCCAACCATATGAATTCACGTATTGACAGTGTTGTTGCTTGTGTGTACCATATGAGTATATTTACGCTATAGAAGTACACATTTTTTATCTTGTATCATTGAAAAGGGGTAATTCTGAATTCGAGAATATGTTGGGGGTGTACTTGATAATTTGAAAGAGCGCAGTTATAAAGTGCTTGTAATCTCAAGTGTCTGTAAGTTGAGTCAATTTAATGTTTGTGTGGAAAGCCGAGTCGAGTCTCTCAAATGATAATGTGAGAGCTGAAGATGAAAGAGGCCGGTTGGAAGGTAAAGGGGTTGCATTAAGGATACGCATTATGAGGTTGCGTGCCACTTTCAAGTGCTTCCTGAAAGATACACACTTGGATGGCAACACTTCAAAGAGCTAAGGTAAATTTAATATAATTTGCGGTTTCGATGTAAATCACTGACTGGAACTGTGGAATAGGTGCAATTTTGATAATGGCGGAATACTTTCCACACTTAGTTATTTGGTCGGGTATACGATGTGTGGAAAATTCGCAGAGATTTTATTGAAAATAATGAATACTTATCATGTAATTGCGGTGATAACGGATGTTTGCTTTAATTTTGCGTGAAAACTAATAATGATGAAGAAGCTTTTGATTGCTTTTTTTTGCGAAAATTTTTTTAGAAGAAATATCACGAAAAAATGAAAAGTAAACTTTGATCGTAACACTTAATAGGATCAATTACTATATGTTGTAGTTACGAATCACCCTGTATTAGAGATTGTAACTTGATTTTTTAAAAGAGTTTAAATCAGGCATGTTAAAGTCGATTACGACCAAGGGCCACATGTGTATAAAGCAAGACACCATCTTGTGTACATTAGGGAAATTAAAGTTACATGACTTTAAGATATAATAGGGGGCCTATCGGCGAACACGATTCGAATCGACACACGATACGATTTACGCACACGAATTTATTTTGAATTGGTATCGCCAAACTTGATCGTGTCGTGTTATTAGTATTGCCGCAGTTTGTCTCGATTTTTACACTCGCAGCTAACTTCACACTGACTTTATATGTCAAATAGTACGAGCACGTATTTCTGTTCTCATATATTTTTCTATGCTCTTTCATGCTGTCCACCATTATTTCAAATTGTTTGTTTAAAAGTTAAACAAAGTATATTTCTTGTACACAAAATAATGCCCTCTCAACATAAAATATAATTTGGAGAAAATTAGCCAAAATACCAACCAAAAAACTTACATTT
Organism: Chrysopilus asiliformis; assembly: GCA_964034945.1. Classification (NCBI taxonomy): domain Eukaryota; kingdom Metazoa; phylum Arthropoda; class Insecta; order Diptera; family Rhagionidae; genus Chrysopilus; species Chrysopilus asiliformis. Next base: position 10,079,970 of record OZ035961.1, read on the forward strand.
TATCAAAACAATATTCTTCGAACCCATCACTCGTCAAGTAAAATGTCATCGAATGAAATACACGACGATCAAAACGAGTGAATCACACACGAATTCGTGTTCCATGATACCATTTATTCGAATTCGTGTGCCACACGTTTCGATTCGTGTTCGTTGATAGGGCCCCAGAAAATATTGCGTAAAAGGTAATTTTTGTAAGACATCTGCTCCTTATGCGAAAATTTATTGTAGTTTTTCAACTTTTTTTAATTCTTGCGGATTGCATTTTTTTCGTTAAGATCATAGTTTGTCACCACAAAATACTAATGAAAACAGTTAAGGGAAGCAAAAAAGGATAAATTATTCCAATTATACTCTATTGAGTAATTTCTTAAATCCTGGTAAAAGTTCCACTTTCTTTTCGATTCATAGTTTATTTACTTTTCCCAATAAACCGATTGTACAGCGTCCTCTTACACATAGATGTGGATATGTCTTAAATTATAAGTGAAAACGTGCTGGAATCCAAAAGAAACTAATTAGTCCACGTGTGTATATTTTCCCAATTGCCATGCTATGCTGACAACATAACAAAGCGTATAGATGTTGGTTATTCTCCTCAACATATTTATAACTCTGAGCTCCTTGAATTAATTGTCACACGAATGAAAATATTTGTGCAGCACTGATGAGCATACAGCAGCGATAATAACTACGATGGGCATGACGGAATGGCCAAGAATCTAGACACGGACGGTGGTGGAATGATTCCGAGAAGACAGGAATAATCCACAGGGATAGAGATGCAATGCAACCTTCGTTCGTCTTTAGACTTCTGAAAGTGATACCTAGTAGTTATGGGCAAGGCATTAAGCGTTTAAGGTTCTATGGCTAGACATTCGAATGATAAGAAAAGGACACGAGTGTATGGAGTTGAAGTGAGGCATTTTATTGAGAGTCAGTCATCTGTGGGTGGTTCATCCGAGTCTACATATTATAGGAATTCCACTTTGACATTTCAGTATGCAAGTTACGTTGACTTTCTTGACTCGTTCGTTAATATGTGGTATGCGGTTAAACGGTGAGCGGAGGGCAATTGAAGTCTGCCGTGGGTGACAGAATTAAGTTGTACTCCAGTGACAAGTACGAGAGACTCTCTGAATACTGGTTTTTGAATAAGTCACGTTCTATATATCTTTAAAATTTCCGTACTAAATATTGAGATCGCTGTCCGTGTATATGCCCTTTTCCAATTTGTTGGTTTGTATGTTCTCTTATAACACAAAAAACGAACAAAATTTATGTAATCTACTCACTGAATTCAGATTCTGGGCGAAAATATGACATGCCTACTGAATTTTATTTTTAGCTATAGACATGAATTTCTCACGAATGCGTCGTAGACGTCGTACAGACACTGATGGCTGAAGATATGGAAATCACTTGGAATGCAGGGCCTGTCACTCATCAAGACGATCAATTAAGTGGTTTAAATGGTCTTCAACGTGCCATCGTCATAGTCATCGTCTTCAGCGTCTTTATGGTACTAAAAATGTTTTGTGTTTTGTATTTTCTTTAGGTTTTGGTGCAATATGAAATGTCTTCAGAGACACTGTGCCAGATATTGGACATGGTCTCGTATACTTCATGACGTTTTAATGAAGAAATTGCTTATTTTATGCGCTTTCTTTGAATTTTATTTTCTGCCGACAAATAAAAAACGATTAAACTGAATTTCTCCTATAATAGGGATTTTAATGTTCTACAATTTTGAAGGAAAATCCAATCTTTCAAAGGTCGAAGTGGAATTAATTGCTTTGTTAAGATGTTTGAGGAATTTCAAAGATCATTATTGAGATTCAAAATGACATTTTCGGTACTATTGGTTTGTTAAAATGTATTTCATGGATATCATCACCAAAATGTTTTAAAACAATACAAATAGTTATTTCCTTTCTTACATATAAGAAAGGTATTTATATCAGAGCTGCAAAGCAGTTTTTTGAACTGAACCAAAAACAACTAAATCATTGAAATTTCAATGCCCTAAAATCGAACCACTGTGAAGAAAGATGTCCGAATCGAAGTAAAATCAAATTTTTTTTTTTAAAAAAGATGGCCGAGACGAACCGGACCAAAACCAAACCCGTTTTTTATAAAAGCTAGCTGAACCATATCCAAATGCTGTTATCAAATACCAGGGTTTTTTTGTGGTTCCGTGCGGTTCAAATTTGTCGAAATAATCATATTATTTTCTTTTTCTGACCAGATTTTGAGTCTATCACTTTTTTATGTAAGTCTAATACCAAAAACACCAAAAGTCTATTGTAAGAACGAAAACCACTAAAAATTCAGTAAATCAAAACCCGAACCAAAACCAAATTTTTGAAATTGTAGAAACCGAAACCAGAACCAAATTTTTGGCATTTTAGAAACTAAAACCAGAACTAAATTTTTGAAATTTAAGAAACCAAAATTAGAGCCAAATTTTTGGAATTTAAGAAACCAAAATTAGAGCAAAATTTTTGGAATTTTAACTAAAAACAAAAACAGAACTAAACTTTTGAAATTTTAGGAACCAAAAACAAAAAATCAAACCGGAACCACAATCGAAAAAGATTTGGTTTGCATCTCTTATTAATATCACTTGAAAATTCGAAATCATATCGGAGCCCACACGTCTTCGGGACATATTTCCGTCGACACAGTTCAATGAGTCCGCAAAATGTAATGTGTGTGCGGTCGTGTGTGTGATTGTGCGTAAGACCACTTTCTGCCCGTAAACTTAAATCGATTGTAATTTTTTACTTTTAAAAGCTGTTATCGCCGAACACGATTTTGAAAAATTTCAATTGGAGCCTTGAATTAAATTGGATTTTGATGTATGGGAAAGTTATGTAGAATCATATTCTAAAAACTTTTTGTTAAAACAAATTTTTGGGAAAAAAAAACCGTTTCCGAGAAAATTGCTGAAATATGTGGAAAGAGTAGGAAAGATAATTTCAATTTGGACGGCGTTTGGTGTCAAATTTCAAGTTTCCGCCTCAATTAGTTCTCGATTGTTCCTTTCTTATGGCATATGTGACCACGTTTCCACTATCGATTCCGAAATGAGGTTTAAGCTAAAAGCTACTGGTTAACTAATATAACTAAATGACATTTTTATCATTGACGTTTACTAATTAAATGATTTTATCAATATTTAATTGTTAATTAATAGCCAATTAGGTAATTACTTCGTTTCAATCTTGTACAGTTGAAATAATCACAGATTTATTTGTTAAATGAACACAGTTGTCATACGACTATATATTTTTATAAAATTAAATTTTGAAAAAAAAATGACTCGAAATATTTTAAACAAAATTGTGTCCAAAAATTTTCAACTTTTTACATTTTTTGCAATTTTTTGTGGAATTTTTACATTTAATGTTAGACAAAATTATTACAAAACTGTCAAAACATATTCAAAATTTATTAATATTTGTTACATCGTAATATTTATATTAATTTTGATTTTATCGCCTGTTATGATTTTCTTTGATGGTGTAAATGATTCATTTTATCAATTATTTGTATTATTAAAATTGGTTGCCGTTAGTAATATGACTTCGAGTTGTATTTTCGGAATCAGTATGTTTGGGTATCATCTTTATAGACAAAAACTTTGGATAAGAATTTGGGGTGATGTTAATGTTATTTTAATAGACATTTGTAACGAATTCAAAAATGATAACATTTTTAATAAAGAGTCCTTAAAGGAAATGTGCTACATGAATTCTTTGTATATTTCGATGATCTTATTTGAGGCATTAGAAATGTATCATTATGCAGATGGGGTAAAAGTCGTTGTCTCATGGACGTTTTTGTTTCTGATAGGGATGATGTTGCAAAATGGCATAAATATGTATCGAAGCGGTGTAATAGTAATTAACGCGTGTTTTGATCAATTAAATGAAAATATCAACGTAATGGCAATGAAAATTATTACATTGAATGACACTGAAATTTCTGAAGCAGTAAAGATTATGAAATCATGTGAATTAAGTGATCAACTTGATGATATTTTTCGACTATATTTTCGTACTGAACGAATTCTAAGATCTTGGAACAAATTCTTTAGGCTTGATGTCTTTTCAATATTTTCGTGCCTTTTCCCGTACTTAGCAGTGTATTTTTACAATTTCTATTTTGAGATCTTCTATTTAAATCAGCAAGATATGGCAGCCTCAGAAATTTTTTCGTTCGCCCGAGCGGTGACAATTATTTTAAATATAGTAACTTTAATAAATGTCGCAGATTCCTACTCTCATAAATTAGCATATACTGTGGAGATCTTAGAAAAATGCTGTCATATAGAAAACCTGGATGTGCTTCAAAAAACTGTAAATTTTTTAATATTTAACTTTCAATAAGTCTATAATGAGTAACTTCAGACTCGGAACAGCTTTACTATTTTATTGCTCATCGATAGGGAAATTTCGGCATGGAGAATGTTGAACATAAACAAAAACACACTTTTCAATTATTTCGCAAGCTTTATATCATATTTAATGTTTTTAATTCAATATGAGCGCAGTGGTATTAGTCATGCAAATCTTGACAGTTTTTTTACATATCGTGGACAACATAATTAAAAAAATGTTAGCCAGAGAGCAAAAAAACACGCAGATTTCAATTATTATCTGATATCCGAAAAAATGCGATTAATTTTGTTAGTCTAAATAAATATTATTTCATGGTCCTAAAAATTTAATTAATTTAATTAATGTTACAGGTAACATAGTTAAAGATGGAATGGAAGGTTGGACTCAAATCAAACTGAGTTTATTTTAGTTTTCATGCCTTTTGGTACGTATATGTGGGGTTGGAAAGGTAAACATTAGACACAATCTATATTCATATCTTAATCTTTGATTTATCGATTCCAAACTCTTGCATTCTCTCAGGCGTCTTAAAAAAAGTCATGCTTTATATTAGTTCTATTATCAAATTAATTCAGGCATAAATAGAGAATATTATTAATTTCTTTTTTATTTTAACTAATTTGAGTCTATCCAAACTCTAATAACGTAATTGCTTCTTTTTAAACATAAATTGGTATAAGAAGCATACATTTCCTTATTAAATTAACACAGTTAAAACTTTTTTCAATTTTTTTTTGGATTCCTCGTATAGAAAATGAATCGAAATATTTTAAACAAATTTGTGCTGACTAGTTTTCGATTTGTTGCATTTTTCGCAATTTTTTGTGGTATTCCTGCATTTGATTTTAGACAAAAAAACTATAAAAGGGATCAAACCTATTCTAAATCACTCAACATATGCTACATCTTAACATTAATGTTAATTCTCTTTTTATCGCCTGTTATGGTCGTCTTACAAAGTGTCAATGATTCGTTTTTTCAACTATTCGGATTACTAAAATTGGTCTCCATCGGTAACTCGGCAGGAAATTGTGTTTTCGCGGCTAGTATTTTGGGGTATCACCTGTACAGCCAAAAACGTTGGATAAAAATTTGGACGGACTTAAATGATAGTTTAATAGAGATTTCGAAAGCATTCAAAAATGACAACATTTTTAACCAAGATTCCTTAAAGGATATGTCTTACATAGTCCTTTATTCTTTATTAACAATTATATTGGAAGTGTTTTTAATTTATTATTATGGACGGCATACCTTTGTCCCATGGACATATTTGTTTATAATGTGGGTTTTGGGGTACAATAGTATAAATATGTACAAAAGTGGTGTGGTCGTAATTAATGCCTGTGTTGATCAATTAAATGAAAATGTCACTGATATTGTTATGCAAATTATTGCATTAAATCACACTGATATTTCCGAAGCAGTAAAGATAATTAAATCATGTGAATTAAGTGATCAACTTGATGAGGTTTTTCGACTATATTTTCGTATTGGACGAATTCTCAGTTCTTGGAACAAATTCTTTAGATTTCATGTCTTTTTCATGTTTTCATGTATTTTTTTGTATTTAATGTCACACTTATACTATTCGTACTTTTCGATTTTTTATTTAGCTCACCTAGATATAAAACTCCCCCAACTCTTTTCCATTTTCCAATGTGTGCAAAGTATTTCAAATCTGGTTGTTCTAATAAATGTTGCAGATTCATATTCTTATAAATTAGCCTATACCATGGACATTTTAGAAAAGTGCAACGATATGGAAATACTAAATTCACTCCATGAAACGGTAAAAACAAATTGATATAAGTTTTATTAATAAAGCTAAAAGATTTTATTTTAGATTGGAAACATCTTAACTGTTTTAACACTTAGCTGTAGGGAAATGTCTTCACTGAGAGTATTGAACGTAACTAAAAAAACACTTTTCAATTTAATTGCAAGTTTGATATCATATTTAATAATTTTAATTCAATATGAACGCCAGGCTAGTGACCGTCCAAACCAAAAAAATTTTGTTGAATACCATAACTAAAAATGTTAATTAAATAATAAGGCAGTTGATTTATAATTTAATGTTCGTATCAAATATTTTTAATATTGTCAGTTTAAATAAACAATATTCTTTTTCTCTGAAAACTGTTTTTTTTTTCACAAATTCTTGATCAATACAGTAGCACGAACTCTGTAATATTAAAATGTCTTCATAGATGAATTAGTTTCGAGAAAATGGTTGAAAAACCCTTGAAAAACTAACACAGCCACAAAAAATCCAATAGAAAATCAATGGATTGGTTTTTAAGTCTTTTATTTTGCTGGTACTTGTGAACAATTTTACACACAATTAGAAAGATTTCATGAAAATCGGTCAACTCACACTCTAGTTATAAGGTTTCAGAAACAATCGAAAACGATAAATCCGAAATTGGCTTGAAATGTTTCGAATTTAGTAGAATTTTGTAATAAATGCTTTTGCTGGATAGTAGCATAGATCTCCAAGAGTTATGCCGTAAAATTGGTCGAGAAAATTTCCAGTCAAAGCCAAGTAGATCTCAAAAAAATACTATCTATTTCTACTTCTCGATGGGATTTTTTGGGCAAAAACTGTCACCTCATTTAAATAAATTAACATTGACTGTCTGCAGAGTGTGTTTGACTCTGCATATTGAAATGTATGCAAATAAAGATTCTCTATGATGATGAGTCGTAAATTTAATTAATAAATAATATTTTTGATTTATTTTAATTTTATAAAATAAATGAATTTTTGTTTCTTTATATTTGTTTTTTTTTTATTTGAAAACAATTACAGAAACGCGAAGCGTAGGTATATATCTTTCAGCCGGCCTAATCAGAAAATCCTAGCCGAAATTGAAGCCTGACCCTATTCACTTTGACAGGGTATAACTGAAAAACGGGAGAGAGATGTGTTGATCACGGATTGGTATCAAAAAAATATGGCGTCGGGGAGAATGCTCAGCTTTCTCTCCTACCATCCGAAGCATATTAAAATAAATACGGCGAGAAATTTCGTTTCGAAAGTACTTACATTAAGTCATGAAAAATTCCATAGTAAAAACATAACACAAGTAAAGAACATTCTTCTAAATAATGGGTATCCTAGAAAAATTATAGAAACGGTTATAAGAAATGTAATAAATAAACAAGTCACGGATAGAGATAACAGAACAACAGATGATAATGTTGACACCACAAGGAGTTACAGAAGCCTACGTTATATACCAGGTCTCTCTGAAAACATTGGTAATATTTAAAAAAAATCTAATCCTTCGCTTTCTGTAGCTTTTAAACCCTCTATTACACTTAATAGATGCTTTACAAAGCTCAAAGATAAAGTTAAAAGAGACATGAAATCCAACGTGGTGTATGAGATTCCTTGTGAGGGTAACAAAAATGAAAGTTGTTCTGCTGTATATATACGCACAACAGGTCAATGTCTAAAAAATAGAATTTCGGGACATAAATCAGACATAAAGTCAAAATCTGGCCAAAAAACTGCATTAGCAGAACACTGTGTCAACAAAAACCATATTCCTAATTATGATAGGGTAAAAATTTTGCACAAAGAGAATCATTATTACAAAAGAATGACTCTTGAAGCGTTAGAAATTTGTAGGTCCAAAAATAGCATCAATAAAAGGACAGATATTGACAATGTGAACGACGTTTATTGTGCTTTATTACAATAACAATACAAAAAAATTTAAGCTTTTATTAAAGTTAGTTTATTTGACGATTTGGACGAGAGTAGACCTCGATTTTCTGTTAATTTATGTTAATTTATTTAATTTATTATTGCTTGATATCGATTTGTAAAAGTTATTATTGTGAAAAAGGTGATTTTTGTTAAACATTTTGGAAGCTTAATCAAAATGAGACTAGAAATACGAATATTGGTCGAAATTTTACGCAAGGTTTAAAATTACCCTATTTCTAGTGTAAGATTAATGTTTTTTGGGTGATTTTACAACTTAAATGGTGTGGGAGCTAAATTCTGATTTTTTTTCGAAATTTTACGACGTTTTTGCAAATTTACCCCGTTTTTACCCCATTTTTCGGTTTAAATTCAAATTCATTTTCTACAGTGTAGCTAACATCTAGCTAAACAACTCCGTACGCACAATCAACATTACAAAGAATTTCTTGCTGTCAAAAAATAACCAGCAGACCTTGTATAATTCGGCCATGATTCTACATTAAAGTTCCATACATCAAAATCCAATTGGAACAAGTTTTAAAAAAATCTTATTGGAAAGTTTGACTTCAAAGTGGAATTTTGATACAACTGTTTGCCGTTCACTTAAATCACCATACGGGTTTTCAATAATTGCCAGATTGGCAATTATAGCTTTTGTTATGTTTTTAAACTAAAATTGACAATTAAATTTTATAGACTACCTAATTGTCGGAGTATTTCACTAAAAACAGTTATTAACAAAATTTTCAATCGTTGAAAGAATATTTAACCGAAGTATTTTCTTATCGGACGAAGTAAATATGTGCCGAATTAAAATCATTGATAATGCCAACAAGGAAGTGTATATTTGCCGAGTATCTAGAACAAGAATACCCCTTTAAAAAATTATCTAAAAATGTTTTGGTGTCCGGTCCCGGTTTGACCGGGGCAAAATCTGGTAAGCTTAGTAATAAAGAAAGAGAGTTTTCTCTTTGAATATTCTGTTTAATTGAGGAACTTCTTTCACATTTTATTTAAAAATTAGTTTTTTTTATTACTTTTTGGGAAATGCTCAGGGTATGTTATGCACCTACCGCATATTAGACCGCACGCGATTGAAATTCTCTTAATTTTGGGAAACCTCTTAAAAATTATTCAACTTTTTTCAGTTTTTTTTTTTTGATTCCAGCCACACGTTTTTGTTTAGTGTTTTACGCTTCTTGATATGGAAAAACAAATATTGTGCCCATTCTCCTTAAAGTTAACCTTTCAATATTATTGATTCATCTCTTCTGCCTACTTTTAGGTGTCTTACAAATAAGTTTTGTATTTATTTAGATCTTTATCAAATTATTTAGACTACGAATATATATATTCATATATATATATTTATATATTCATATTCTAATTAATTTGATAAAGATCTAAATAAATACAAAACTTATTTGTAAGACACCTAAAAGTAGGCAGAAGAGATGAATCGATAATATTAAAGTGTAACAGATTTCTTTTTGCTGTTTTTTTTTGCTTCGATGATAAATTTAATTAGTTAATTACTCCTTAAAAGCCCAGATTAATTTGTCAAACAGTCAGAGTGTTTATTTCTTCTATAATAACGCTGTGTAGAAAATGAATCGAAATATTTTAAACAAAATTGTATTAATCAATTTTCAATTCCTTGCATTTTTGTCAATATTTTCTGGTTTATGTCCATTTAAAACATATTCAAAACCAATTAATATTTGCTACATTTTAACTTTTATATTAATCCTGTTTTTATCGCCTGTTATGGGTTTCCTTTATATTGCAAATGATTCTTTTTTTCAGTTATTTGTAATATTGAAATTGGTCACCATTTGTGATATAGCAATAATTTGTATTTTCGGTGTTAGTATTTATGGATATAATCTATACAGACAAAAACATTGGTTAAAAATTTGGCGTGATGTTAACGATATTTTAATAGACATTTGTAACGAATTCAAGAATGAGAACATTTTTAATAAAGAGTCCTTAAAGGAAATTTGCTACATGAATTCTTTTTATATTTCGATGATTTTATCTGAGGCATTAGAATTTTATTATTATGCAGATGGGGTAAAAGTCGTTGTCCCATGGATGTTTTTGTTTCTGATAGCGATGATGTTGCAAAATGGAATAAATATGTATCGAAGCGGTGTAATAGTAATTAATGCATGTTTTGATCAATTAAATGAACATATCAACGTATTTGTAATGCAAATTACTACATTGAATGACACTGAAGTTTCTGAAGCAGTAAAGATTGTGAAATCATGTGAATTAAGTGATCAACTTGATGATATTTTTCGACTATATTTCCGCACTGGACGAATTCTAAGATCTTGGAACAAATTCTTTAGATCTCATGTCTTATCCATGTTTTCATGCCTTTTTTTGTACTTATTGACAAACCTTTACTATTTGTACTTTCAAATCTTTTATTTAAACCACCTAGATGTGGGTTTCTTTATATTTCTCTCTTTATCCCGATCTGTTAAAAATATTTTAAATTTAATTTTCCTTGTGAACGTCGCAGATGTATGTTCTCAGAAATTAGCCTGTACTGTGGAAATCCTAGAAAAGTGCTCTCATATAGAAAAGCTGGATGCACTTTATAAAACGGTAAATTCATTTTTCCAAATTTAAGTTTTACCAGAATATAAATGGATTTTTTTTTTCAGAGCGGTAACATTTTAACAATTCTAACGCTTAGTGATTGGGAAATTTCTGCAGTGAGAATGCTGAGCATAACAAAAAGCACAATTTTTAATTTTTTCTCAAGTGTGACATCATGTTTAATATTTTTAATTCAATATGATCGCGAGTATAGTAACCGTCCAAACCAAAATAATTTTGTAGCATACCGAAGTAATAATAGGAATTAAAATGTTAGTTAAATCATAGATTAGAGAATTACTATAGATAGGATACAAACGTGGTTTTCCGTTTGCCGCCTGTAGAAAGAAGTAGTCGACAGCATCATTCCGTAGTCGTCAGCATCATTCCTCTCTTTCTATCATTTAGCTCAAATGGACTTGTTGAAAAAAAAATTGGACCAACACATACACAAGGGCCGCCAGCGGTCTTAGGATTTTTCAATACCATTCAATTTTGCATTTCTCGCACAAAAGAAATTAGTGTCTTTACAAAGCAAATGAAACAGACGATAATGTACTCTTCTTCAGGAAAAAATTTCTTTCGCGTTTCCTAACTATAACTCTCTAAACTATGGTTATATTTAAATATTGAAAACAACAAATATTTATATAATCCGTTTTACGTTAAAATGTAATAAAACTTGTCAGAAGGGCAAAAAATATGTCAAAAATGTGTCAAAAATGTAATAAAATTTGAAAAAATGAGTTTTGTATTTGTATAACATTAACATTATAACAGTGAGTACGTTTAGACCGCGACTTTAATACTAGAATAGACAAAGATTGCGTAAAGAAAGATAAAAAACCTGGAACAAATTTTGGGCTTCCAAAAAAATCCGCCGCGGAATTCAAAATCTTTTGTCAGCTTTAACATCCTGGTGTAGTTCATATTTGTTTCCGATGATTAGTTCGATGCGTTACAAATAGTATACTAAATTTAATATTCTCCTATATGATATATAGAGTATAAAAATTAAGAAATGTGCGCCCTAAGTGATTTTTTTTATACAGAATGTGGCGCATTGACTAACCAAATAATTTTCCTCTCTTTTCCAAAAAAAGTTGCCGAACATATTCTGGTCAAAATTCCTATCAAATTTCCACACTAAAAATTCCAGAAAAAAAATTCGGAAAATTCCAGTTTATTTTTCAATTTTTTTTTAGCTAATACTGGATTTTTGTGTATTTGTTAAAAACTAATTTTTCAAAAAAAAAAAAAATTACGTTTTAGCGTTTTAGTTTTTTTATTATTTATTTTATTTTTCTTTAATTTGTATTGTTTTGATTTAATGCTAATTATTTCTTAATAATGCACGTTTAAAAGGTTATTACTTTTCCTTTTGTTTAGCCATTTGGAACTATAGTTTCGTTATCCAAAAACGAAATTGAAACATTTGTTGTCATTTGTGACATTTATAATGAAATTATGGACTCATCGTAAATAATCGACTTATGGCGTCGTATATTCCACCAATAAAATTATTTAGTCCACGGACTAGGGACTTAGAAAATCAACTTAACCGCGTCTTATGTTCTATCCATAAATGGGTCCATAACGACTCTTTGCTTAAATATTGGCCTCTATGTATGCTTGGATGTGTGTGTACATATGTTTGAGGCCAGTTCATTCATTTCGGTATTAGAGGTCTATGAATTCAGTTACAGAAAGTTAATATACCAAGTGTACATATAAAAATTATTTTATAGGCAAGCACTTTATAGCATTTCTCGGCACATTTTTCCAGTGTCTAAAAGCGGACGGGTTGAGGATTATCCAAAGAGATGTGACCGAGTTACCAGAACGTAAAGAGGCTTGCATAAAAGTACGACTTTTTGGATTTTTCCCAGCAAAGACGAATATACTTACTACTAGATTTTTCTTATAAAGTATAGTGAATGTATGTGTGGCTAGAAAATAGAACGCAATATCACATACAACCGAAAATGTTGTCTGTGCATAGAAGTGTCCTAAGGATATTACGTCATAATTTACCACTGGGTATCATATTCCATTTCTTCCGATGATCCCAATATCCTTTAAGGATCTGCTTTCATCTAACAATGAAAGAACAGAATAGCCCATAGTTGATGTTGTCTGGTTATATGGCAAAAGACCATCATGTACTCAATGACTTTTCTGGCAGATTCAACTGACTCTCGGCTCTTAACTATATATTGCTATGCTTTATACCAGGCCTGGCCAACCCAAATCGTTCCACGGGCCAATCTGATGATTCATTTTTTTTTGGCGGGCCGCACATGAAAAAATAGAATAACCGCCGTTTCTTAGTAAAATTTTCAAATAATATTTTATGTTGTTTTTCACTTGGTTTTAAAAAAAAATTTAGAACAAAATGCAAAAAGTTGAGCATAACCCCACGACTCCATTGGGCTTTTAAAAATCATGATTTTTTCCCCCACTCCATATTTTGGCGAATAAAGAAATCAGCGCGTGGGCATCTTCAGTCATGATTTTTCATATTTATCGTGTCTCCATAGCGTACTTAGAAATGTCAACTAGGAGGTAATCAGGGCAGCAAACTATAAATCAGCTAATTTGACTGAACAAATGTAAAAAAAAATCCTACTTTTCAGTAGCCGAAAAAATCATGACAGTAAAGTAGGTTACACATCTATCAGTTTTCGATCAGTCGCGACTGTTACGGCACTTGTCAGTTTTCCATAAGTTTTTTACATCTAGTTATGCGTTCACATCTATCAGTTGCAACTGACAGTTTTTTGTGAAAATTTTCCATTCATTTTGATTGTAGAGTTCAAAAAATACCGGTGGATACTAAAGAGAGAGCGTGTGTATGCAATATTATTGCATTAAGTTCAAAAAATAATATTTGGTTCTGTTCTGATGCGATACGACTGACGCGACTGACGCGAACGTTCACACCAATCAGTTGGCCATCCGTTTTAAAAAAAACTGATTTTTCCACGAATTTTTTCGTAGTTGCCCATCAGTTGTCTGATTTTACGTTCACACCAATCAGTTTCCCATCAGTTTCCCAAAAACTGATGGAAAACTGATAGATGTGTAGCCTACTTAAGGAGATTTAAATCATGATGCAAGATTTTTTGAGTCTCCATTAGACTTTTTCGTGATTGGATTTAAATCCAATCTGGAAAAGAGTCTAATGGAGTCGTGGGATAAGAAAAAAATATTTGCTAAAAAAATATATATATATAAATGGACTTATGTAAATGTAAATGTATATATACGAGTAGTACTTATGTAAAATAAAACATAACAAAAGCTAAAATTGCCAATCTGGCAATTATTGAAACCCCATGGTGATTTAAGTGAAAGTTATATCAAAATTCCACTTTGAAGTCAAACTGTCCAAGAAGATGTTTTAAAATTTATTCCAATCGGATTTTGAGGTATGGGAGTTTTATGTAGAATCATATCCTAAATAACTTTTGTTCTTGTACTTTTTAGATAAGAGGCACCGTTTTTGAGATATTCGCAAAAAACGTTTTCATTTGTTATGGGGGGTACCCCCTCTAAAGGTCCGTTTTTGCCCATTAACGAACTTAGCCTGGCATTTTACGAAAAACGAATCTGCGTAAAATTTCAAGTGTATAGCTCCGCGCCACAGACGGACAAACGGACGGACATGCACAAATTAATTTATTTTATCATTCTAAACACATTGGCGTAATTCATTTTTGTGTGTAATGACGGGATCTTGGCGTTACAAACGATAAGGCAAAGTTAGTATTTCCTTTGGTTTCACCATACGGGTATAAAAATTAAATTGTAAAATTGCATATAAACTTTATGAGCAGTTTTAGTATTTTGTATTTTATTAGTTACATTTTTTTTTTTGTAAAATTCAAATCATTTGGCGGGCCGCATTTTCAAACGTCTCGGGCCGCATGCGGCCCGCGGGCCGCGGGTTGGCCACCGCTGCTTTATACTATGTTGGCGTAGGGAAGTTTGAAGGAAAAATGATCGGAATAACAGAAAGGAACGCCTAGAACAACTATATAATCCCGTGACATGAAGAAACGTCAGAGAGCAATAAAAAAGTCATAAAAGCGCCGACCCTAATAGGTGGAAACTAATTTATTGGCCCTTTTGCGATGGAGCTTTTATAGCAGTTGCTCTTATTGGATTATGAGTTGTCTCCGGAGGCTTACACATTATACACATAGTCAAACATAACCTATAAAGTGGAAAAAGAAAGCAAAAAAAAAAATAAAAACTACGTGTCTATATCCAATGGAAAATAAAAGGAGCACAAAGAAAAAAATATGTCTTTTGAAGAATAATGGAATGGCATCGAAGAGAAACCAATTCGAATTATCCATAAGCAGATGAGATTATGATGATAAATTATGTTTTGTTAAGTATGATAGGTTTATTAACAAACAGTTATGTACATAATATCACCTTAATTCTTTTATGTTTTTTACTATTCGTTGTATATCAGTTGAACTAATCTAATTTACCATTAACATATTGGCCAATAAAATTCGATACATTCTTGCAATAAAGTTTTATATCTTGTCGTTATTTTTCGAATATTTTTTTTAATGTTGTAATGAATTTTGTTTTTATTAATAGAGTAATTTGCTTTAAATAAGGCCAGATTAATGTCTTTGTTTGCCATAACATTGTTTAGCGAAATTGAAATAATAATTAATTTTTTCTTGGGAGCTATTCGATATACTGAAAATCCTTGGTTTTTTTGAGTACTTCGATTTATGAATTTATTTTGAACTTAAAATTTCTTCGTTTTATGAACTTCTTTTAAACATAATAATATTTGAATATAGGAGTTTTTTTGAACCTAAAACTTTTTCGGGTTACGCAATTCTTTTGAATCTAAAATTGCTTTGAATTGCAGCATTTTTTTCAGACTCGAAAATGCTTTACGAATTTTGACTTGCTTTTGCATTCAACATTTTTTAAATTTTGACTCCCGCATGTTTGTTTGCCCAGCCGTCAGTCTTTCAGTCTGTCCGTCGGCTCGAGAACATCATAACTTTCTAAAGGGTTGAGCTAGAGACTTGAAATTTTGTAAATAGCTAGCCCAAGTTCTTTCTTGAACGAGCAAAATTGGACCATTCTTCCCCCCCCCCCCCCACTCATATAGTATCGAGACAGTTTTTTCAAATTTTCTCGAATATGGTGAGCCATATTGAACAATTTATAGAGGTAAAATATGTTTACAATAGGATTCTACATAACTCATCCATGCACCATAATCCAATTGGACCACTGCTTCCTCTTTTTTTCTCTTTTCTGGGAAACTGTGCATCGTATCGAAAAAAATATTAAGATAAAATGTGTTTGGAATAGGATTCTACATAACTCATCCATACATCAAAATCCAATCGGACCACTCCTTTCCCCCTGTCCTATACAAATGGATCTTTAAATAACAGAAACAATTTGAGACTAGTTTTTAACCTTCATCTGCTCCTAGGGCGTTTTTGACCCGTTTCCGAGATGTATTTGGTCATATCGTACAAACGATTTGTCCGATGGAATTGAAATTTCTTCATATCCTCCACATGACTGAAATCTTTAATTTGGCTAAGTTGCAAAATTTTCTCACAGTCGGGTAGGCTTCCACACAAAAACACCTTAATTTTATCCTATGGGCGTTTTTCGCCCACCTAAATTTTTATTAATATGTGTTGCAAAATACGTCAATCAGTTGTCCGAGTTAGTCATTACTCATTAGTCAGAGAAATCGGTTGCTTATTCAGTTTCGTTCTTATAGTTCTGTATATTGAGAGTGATCTGAAAATGTTACGAAATAAAAGTTTGAACGAAGAACAGTTAGAGAAACTGTTATTAGAGTCTAGCGATGATGAAGAATTTTGCACTGAAAGCGAGGATGATTGGGAGCCTGACCAGAACATTTCACTCAATGAAGCAAATGACGGGGATAGTGATTTTAGTGCCGAAGGAGAAAATGAGGAATCTAGCAGACCAGTGGCAAATATTGATCCCCCTTTCCTTTCAAAAAGTAATTTACAATGGAGCCGTTTTCCACAAACCGTTCAAAGCCGTACGAATAAAAAAAATATTATAGAGATGCGGCCAGGTGTCACTAAATTTACAGCTTCACGAGTGAATAGCATTCTCGATGCGTTTCTCCTTTTCTTCCCGCCATCAATCGAAAAAATAATTTTGGAGAAAACTAATGAATTTGGGCGATATTTACTGGGAGAAAATTTTGTTGAAATCGATCGTGATTTACTTCACGCATATTTTGGAGTACTGATTTTGAGCGGTGTGTATAGGTATGTGACCATTTTACTTTATTTTTTTGCTTTATTCCAACAGTTTGATAACGTTTCAGATCGAAAAATGAAAACACTGTCGATCTTTTTGATCCCAATTTTGGAAGACCGATTTTTTGTTCCATTATGTCGCGGAAAACTTTTCTCATGATACAGAGAGTCATTCGATTCGATGATCCTGTCAGCCGACGACAGAATCGGTCCACAGATAAATTTGCTCCAATTAGGGATATTTGGCAACGATGGATAGAATTATTGCCAATGTGGTACAATCCGCACGAGTGTATCACGATCGACGAACAACTGTGTGGTTTTCGAGGCCGATGTAAGTTCCGTCAGTATATGCCATCGAAGCCCGATCGTTACGGCTTAAAATTTTGGCTTGCTGTTGATGCAGGAACGCGTTATGTGTGGAAGATCAACCCCTATTTGGGGAAAAATGATGGAGCCAACACGGCAACAAATGTTGGAGAGAATGTTGTACTTGAACTCGTTGACGGGTTGAAGGGCCATAACATCACAGTGGACAATTTCTTCTCTTCATATGATCTAGGACAAAAGCTACTAGGGAAGCAATTGACGATGGTTGGGACTATGCGCAAAAATAAACGAAGCATTCCACCAAAACTGCTGGAATGTCAGAAAAAACCCCTTTTTGAATCGACTTTTGCCTTCACAAAAGATACAGCAATGGTCTCGTATATCTCGCGAAAGAATAAATGTGTTGTCCTTCAGAGTACGTTGCACGATTCTGCAACTATTGGTACAGATGTAAAGGAATTGCCGGAAATAATTGCGTATTACAACAAAACAAAAGGCGGTGTAGACACAGTAGATAAAATGTTGTCATGCTATAGTTGCAAGCGGAAGACCAATCGGTGGCCAAATGTGGTGTTTTCGAATATGATTGATGTATCTGCACTAAATGCTTACATAATCTACAGTGAAATAAATCCAAACTGGAAAATCACAGAAACTGCTCGCATTCTGCAACTATTGGTACAGATGTAAAGGAATTGCCGGAAATAATTGCGTATTACAACAAAACAAAAGGCGGTGTAGACACAGTAGATAAAATGTTGTCATGCTATAGTTGCAAGCGGAAGACCAATCGGTGGCCAAATGTGGTGTTTTCGAATATGATTGATGTATCTGCACTAAATGCTTACATAATCTACAGTGAAATAAATCCAAACTGGAAAATCACAGAAACTGCTCGCAACAGAAATAAATTCCTGCATGAACTCGGTTTATCTTTGGCAAACGCATATATGAAGAAAAGAAAGCACCATCCTATGAATGCCCCTTCTCGATTGTTATTAGAAAAGCTTCAGTCCAACGAATCTACCGATGATAGTGCCGCATCAGGACCACAGCCTGAAAATCGAGTAAAGAAACTTGCACGATGCGAATTTTGCATCAAGGAAAAAGGATCCAAAAATCTAGGCAAAACAGGATCAAGCTGCGAAAAGTGCCTAAAAACAATCTGCAATAAGCATTCCAAAAAAATTTGTGTTATCTGTATGAATAAAACATAATTGTTTAGGTTTTTCAAACAGCGTTTGAATTTAAACACACTGTAGAATTTACCCAAACACATACACATGTACAATCACACTAAACATGTCCCTATATTATCACACAAACACAGAAACCTATCCACTTTGTATATAACTATGTCAAATCTGATCTAAAAAGCAAATAATTTTTATTTTCCATACAAAACACAAGGTGGGCGTTTCTTACCCATAGGATAAAATTAAGGTGATTTTTCTAGGAGCAGATGAAGGTTAAATTGAAAGAAATCTTTAAAAAAATACTTGTACCTGTCTGTTCTTCTTCAATATCTTGCTGCTAGTTTTTTGGACCTATTGTGACAGTTTTTTGTCAAAAACAAACAAAAAAGAAAATAATTTTGCACTAAAAATCATCGCTAAAATTTTCAGAAACTAAAAAAAAATCATTCTTTTCCCTTAGTTATTGAATGATCAAGAAAATCTAGTTTTAAGTGAGAGGGAGTTAATTTTTTCGATAACTTCCAGTCCTAAGGAAATTTATCTGTTTTTAAATCGAACATAGAGAACTTGTTTGAGTCATAATACAAGCAGTAATAAAACGTCTTAAGCGCACCGTTGAGCATCAAATCGTGTGTAGAATTGCTTCGACTCAACGATGTAACAACTCATTAAATCCCTCCGATGAGACATTCCTTCATTTCGACTATCAATGTCTCGAGTCTAGACAGAATAGCGTTTGTCTGCTTCAGTTCGTATTACACATGATTTTTTCACTATATGTATTCCTAGAAATGGGAAAAATTTCCTTAATACTGTCATCAAATTATGCTTATGTGAGTTCGTTATTCAGTAGCGATTTAAAAAAAAGAAGTAAAAAAATACAATTTTTCAGCTTCCAAGTCAGTTTACCACAAAAAAAAATATTTTGTGGAAAAATGGCAAGAAAACCAGCTCACAAAATCACAAAATCTCAAAATCCCACTTTGATTTTTAACAACAGTGAGTTTTTCTAAAATGTCTGGTCTGATTCCACCAGGACTTGAATCAGCAACGACAAAGGCAGTCACAGTAAATTTCATTTCTTGAAAAGTTAAAATCTTAAAAATAGGTGAATGGAAAAAAAAATAAATTTTTGCACGTCTTCAGAAATCATGAGTCGAATGAATGTCTTTTTTGTGCATTTTTCGTCCGTTTTATCATCCGGAAAAATTCTCCGTGTTCCCTTTTGGAAGGAAATAGAGAAAAAAACCTATTTCGGGTGCATACAGAATGACTTTGCATTTCGGGGATAATAAAAATTTTCTTAAACAGTAAATACCGATAAGATCGAGATTTCGTTGAGAGAAATATATCTAGTTAAATCGAAAAACTTATATACCGGCAAGAATCACCGGTTTTATTACCTGGATTTAGCACTTCCATGTAGAGACGTCGTCGGTCACAGAATTTCGATGTTTTGAACCATTTTCGAGAAATTACGAAAGACACAAAAAAGGTTAGAGGCTTTGTATAAAATGCGATACTCTAGTTTCAGACTTTTTGGATTTCGCTTCCCCTCTCGTTGCATTTTTTGGCTATTTTTGGTATGGAGTTTAGTATCGCGCTTTCAATATCGCATGCCTTTACACCCTAAAGTAACTCGTTGTCTTACTTGTTCCGAAAAGTCATTTGTTTTTCGCCATTTTGTTTTTCAAACTTTGCGTACCCTCCCTGGAACCAGCCAATGTACTCCTGGGATACATGTACCCAGGTCAGGAAACACTGAACTTAGTACAGTAGCAATTGGACTTTTTTTTAACAAAACAAAATTTTGTTTCAGCACAGCCAAAGATTAATACGGCGCCCACTGTATTTGTATTGTAATTTCCACACGATGAAACTTGTATGGGATACACATAATCACGACAGCAAGTTTTAAGATTTTTCGGTTTGCTTGCTCATATACTCTAGATTATGGGAAGCCTTTTATTAACAAGTGGATGTGTAGTTTGGCCGGAATACTCAAACATTGGCATAATAGTGTGAATGTATGCAGAAAAAGGATCTCCGCCGTTGTCCTTGGCGTACAACACATAAATGCTCTCCAAAATGATAAATTTTGCTGTTGAGATTTGGACTTCAGATTTACGGCACGTTCAATCAAGGACCTGTTAACATAATGACAACGTTCCTGGATAAGATTTTATCACAATCTTGTTTTATGTCGGACCAGGATGTGACCGGGATGTTATTTGAAATCGAGTCATCTTACTAATGTTATATACGCGTTCAACATCCAATCATCTTGGACAGAATCACTTTAACAGAAAAACCTTTTTCCGTAATATATAGAGATAAATACGCTACAAATATATGTATCCAAAATGGTGAATGTAGCGTTCGTTGCAGGCAACTAAGTTAGTTACATGTATCTAGATGGGACGTGGGATTGGGTACTCTAATTAACTTGTACTTATCTTGATCTTCCCGATGGTCTAAAGAAGGAGTAGAATTGGCGTTTGGCAGGTTCGTGTTTGAACGAATGTTGAATGTGTGCACTGCGAGAGAAATCTAGAAAAGGGCAAAGCAAAAGGAAATGGCTCATTATGTCTCCAAAGATCTTGTCTGTCCAACAATTTTCCATAATACAGTTGTAACATTTAGACTTCAACATAGACTTGTGTATAATTTTGTATATAACTCGCATATGTACCACAAGATGAGGTGTATTCAGTGTTGCGAGGATGCTGTGGGACAAATTCGTCTTTTTTATGGTGACAACGCCAGCTATTCAAAGACTACGGACGACAGATACTGTCCAATGGGTCAAATTCAGTATCAGCTTCAGCTTCAGCTTTAGCTAACGTGGAAGGTCAGCAAAGTTGACAATTTTTTTTATGGTCTTGATGGTTGAGAGAAACGCAATTAAGAAACATAAGGCGATTTAAGATAAACCACTTCGGTGTTGATTACAAATCAAGAGAATTCCCTATAGATTCATGGGAAGAAAACACAAAGGATAGAAGCAATTAAATGATAAAACATAATAAATTATTTTCTCGTGAAATCGCTTCAAATGAATGCCAATAAAAATAAAGTTTAGTTAATTAAATAAACACTTTCGAATTGAATTAATTTGTAATTTAGCTACAAGTTGTAATTATGTCGTTGAGAATTTCAAAAGATATTTCGAAAAATCTACATACTTCGTCCACAATCTCTTACATGTTTTAAACATAACAAAAGCTATAATTGCCAATCTGGCAATCATTGGAGACCCGTATGGTGATATTCGTATCAAAATTCGAACAGTTATACCAAAATTCCACTTTGAAGTCAAACTATCCAATAAGATTTTTTAAAATTTATTCCAATCGGATTTTTATGTATGGGAGTTTTATGTAGAATCATATCCTAAATAACTTTTGTTCTTGGACTTTTTTGATAAGATGCACCGTTTTTCAGATATTCACAAAAAACGATTTCGTTCGTATGGGGGGTACCCCCCCTAATGGTCCATTTTTGCCCATTAACGAACTTAGCCTCGCATTTTACGAAAAACGTATCTGTGCAAACTTTCAAGTCTCTAGCTCAATCCGTGCGCCCGCAATCTGCGCCACAGACAGACAGACGGACGGACAGACGGACAGACAGACAGACGGACGGACGGACATGCTAAATTCAACTTTTTTCATCATTCTAAACACACTGGTGTAATTCATTTTTGTGTGTGATGACGGGATCTTGGCGTTACAAACGGTAAGGCAAAGTTAATATACCCTTTGGTTTCACCATACGGGTATAAAAAGTTCTAATTCGAAATCCAATTGAGATTAAATTAAGATGTTGGTTTAAACTAGCATCAAAAGAACAAAAAAACTTATATTAAAATTATACTCTTGAGAAAAAAAGTAAAAGCAACCTGCTGCAAAAACCCATTGAAACTTAAAATATATTATATATTTTTCGATTCTTTATTTAAAATTAAATTGAATCCTTTGCCAGCATACGATAATTATAATACTTTCTCTAAGGATTTTCCAATAGTTTAGATTGCCGAAGATTTAACATTAGGATATCGTGAATTTCTGAAGTAGTTTTTCACTAACACAAAGGTGAAATTTTATTTAAAAACAAATTCATTGAAAATGAGATAATTTACTCTTCCAGAGATTCCGTGCTACTTTCCAATTTGAAAAACTCTTGAAATTTAATGGAAATCCCTAATCTATAGAAGTACCATAATAATAAACTAATTAAATTTTATTTAAATATCTGAGATGTTGTGTTATTGGTTTCTATAACTGAATTAAAGGGTCTTTAGAAATAAACCACAAATGGATCTTCAGCTAAATTGAACATTTCAACGTTATCACATTTTCACACCAGTAAATCGGTTTTGGTAATTGCTTTACTTCACCCAAATGAAAATCATTATCCGCTTTTCTCGTGTTTACGTGCTTAGCCCTACTTTTATTATTGACCCCCTTGCGGAAAGTCAAAAAGTATTTCATTTTCGTTAAGATGGGTGAAAAAGTGTGATGAAAAAAAAAAAAGAAAAACTCTTAAACACCATAAGGAAAAACCCCCTATAAATCTGTTATTCCGCTTGATTTTTAAAAGTGAAAAACGTGAAATGAAAAAATGGGAAATCGTTTTTATCAGAACTTTTACCAGTTTGTTGGGAAATCTATTTGGTGATGGGGCGCGGATATACAATTATTACTGATGGTTAGTTGGAAAGCAGCGGAAGGAAAATTTTCGATGGGTTACAAAAGGAGAAAAAATTGTTAACGATGGATTATTGTTGGACAGAGAGCATGGCATCGCTATGGCAATGGCAACAAGGAAAACTCGTTAACAATAAATTAAATTACGGTTGATCGCCTGAAGATGATGTTCTTAAATAAGTGTCATTTCACCAGAAATCTATTCCAGCATTCAATACATGGTCATGGTCGGGTTTCTGGATCATTGATGGTAAATTTTTTGGGGTGCCATTTATAAAAAGTGAACCAAGTTTCCACAGAACAATTGAGATCTAATTTTTCCTCCAGATGGTTTTATATTTCTATTTTTAGGTACTCATAAGAGAAAGGAAATGAAATTTGTGTTTAGTTATATGGAATGAAGATTGCTGTATTGTAGCTTTAGATCATAGGGTTAAAGAAGTTTTGAGGCTGACATATGGAACAATTTATTGGTGATTTTTTCTCCTTTTTCGGCCCTCTATTCTCAAAACTATTCGATTTTTATCTTCCTCTGCTCTATAGGGAAAGCATGGTAGAGAGAAACTTTCTGATCAGTACAAAATCCGTTTCAGGCAAAATTATGGGGATGTCCGTGCATCTGCCTGTCGGTGTGTCTGTCTGTTGGTCTGTCCGTTTTATGTTTCTTAAATAACTCGAGAACGCGTTGAGCTAGCTACTTGAAATTTTTTGTTTTACTATAATCGTAGTTTTCTCTCATCTTTTGAAAAAGTAACGGTGGCTATAACGGGTACCTCACATACAATCTTTTTTTTGAAAAAATACAGTTTTTTGAAAATTTCTCGAACCCTATGCGCTTTTTGGAAAAACTATAAAATTTTCCACATTTCTTGCTTTCACGGTTTTTACGTATCTCTAACAGTTCTCTAGATATTTCACAAAAAAAGAATATAAAATTTTCCACATTTCTTGCTTTCACGGTTTTTACGTATCTCTAACAGTTCTCTAGATATTTCACAAAAAATTGAGGTTTTTGAATATTTCTCGGAAACTGTGCGCTTTTGAGAAAAAATGCCTATAACAGAATTCAAAGAAAATAAAATTTTTCGCGTTTTTTCCTTTGACGGTTTTTTGTATCTTTTACGGTTCTCGAGATATTTAAAAAATATTATTTGTCACATATTTTTTCCGAAACTAAAAATGGCAGAGGAAAGTTTTGTGTTGGCCACAACTGATTTTTTTTAAAAGAACGAAAAAAACAAATATCGAACATTTTAAAATGTCGAAATTTAAGATCAATCGGTCGATTGGTTTAAATTCTTAAAGAAAATAAAGGTCTGTCCATAAAATATATTCAGCTAATTTTCTTTTCTCGTCACGTCGCAAATCCCCACCACGAATTTAGCTCCGAAACCACTCGACCGATTGAGTTTAAATTTTTAGTGTTCACTACTCAGAGAAGAGCTTAATGGTTAGAAGGAAAATTTGCTACAAATCGTGCTTTTTATACCCGTATGGTGAAACCAAAGGGTATATTAACTTTGCCTTACCGTTTGTAACGCCAAGATCCCGTCATCACATACAAAAATGAATTACACCAGTGTGTTTAGAATGATAAAAAAAATTGAATTTTCCATGTCCGTCCGTCTGTCCGTCCGTCCGTCCGTCTGTCCGTCCGTCCGTCTGTCCGTCTGTCCGTCTGTCTGTCTGTGGCGCGGATTGCGGGCGCACGGATTGAGCTAGAGACTTGAAATTTTGCGCAGATCCGTTTTTCGTAAAATGCGAGGCTAAGTTCGTTAATGGGCAAAAATGGAACATTAGGGGGGGTACCCCCCATACGAACGAAAACGGTTTTTGTGAATATCTCAAAAACGGTGCATCTTATCAAAAAAGTCCAAGAACAAAAGTTATTTAGGATATGATTCTACATAAAACTCCCATACATCAAAATCCGATTGGAATAAATTTTAAAAATTGTTATTGGCAAGTTTGACTTCAAAGTGGAATTTTGGTACAACTGTTCGAATTTTGATACGAATATCACCATACGGGTCTCCAATGATTGCCAGATTGGCAATTATAGCTTTCGTTATGTTTATTCTGATCTTCTGCCATGAGCTTTTTATACCGTTACTTAAATTCAATAAATAGTTTTTTACTTTCTTCTACGGAGTATAATAAAGTATAGTATTCATGAAAAATTTCGACCTCTTATTTTTGCCTAAAAAACATTTCCCGATCACTCCTGAGTCGATTGGAGTCATATTAGAAAAATGTCTTTCTGTCTGTCAGTCTGTCAGTCTTTCTGTCTGTCAGTCTGTGTACAAGATTTCTCAAAATCTAATAGAGCTAGCGCCATGAAATTTTATAGGCATGTTGGGTCCTGAAATGGGACGATCCTATCAACTTTTGGTGGAAATCCGTTTACCGGAAGTATCCAAAATGGCGGTTTTTCAAAAATCGCAATTTCGTTTTTCTCGATTTACTCCCAAACTACGCGTTTTTTAGTGGCATTAACTATGACAAAACTTGGAGAAAATAAAATTTCCCACACTTTTGTCTTTAGCTATAACTCGATATCTCAACCGGTTATCGAGATAAACCGTTATTTCCAAAAAACAGTTTTTTGCGATTATCTCGAAAACTAACGGGTTTTTGCTGACTGAATATATAAAATGAATTAATGAGAATGGCATTCTGCACAATTTTGTTTCTTACCGTTATCCGTTATCTTTTACCGTTATTGAGATATTTTCATTAATATGTAAAAAATCATATTTTTGCGAATAATTTGCAAACTAACGGTTTTTCGACAAATCAGTGAAAAGAATAATTAAAGATGTTAACATTTTCTACATTTTTGCCATTTACCGTAAATTGATATATTTTACCGTTCTCAAGTTATCTCAAATTTTGTACGTTTTTGATATTCTTGGATGAACCAACAATTTATTGGGAGGTTGTATTGGGTTGACAATACGACAGAGGTATACCGTAAATTGCACAGGGTCGTAGATTTTGTAGAAGAAAGTTTTGTGTTGACCACAGCTGATATTTTTTTGGAAATTTGATTAAGGAAAGTGTAGTTAAACTAAAAAAATATATTTTTCGAAACATTTATGTGGGACTGACTCTTTAACTATAGCGACTTACTTTACTTATGGTCGTAATTAAATAATAGTGAACGACAATGGGACTTTTGACGATATTAAAATAACTAAAATCAGACTGTATAAAAATGTTACGACGGAAAGATGATAAAAGAACGTTAATAATTTTAAATAAAAAAAACAAGTTTAAAAGTTATTCAGTCATTTAGATGTTATGCCACATTTATTTTCTAGATTTTCAAAAAGTTTTCATATTTTGAATTATATTTACATCTCTTATAAAAAACCAGTATCCCTTATAAATTTTCAGAATAACAATAAATAAATGTTGAAAATTTCTCATCTCCATTTTATAACATAAGTTATAGCATTTTCATCTGAAGAGTGTTTTAGTTTTTCATTTATACGTTTGTGAACCATTTCAGTATTTGGTTCAAATTACAACAAGATGGAAAACTTTTTAATTGCTAAAATTTTCTCTTATCGTTAATAAAAATGAGCAACTTGTAATGGTGGAATTTTCTGTTTTATATGTTGGTATTCGGTTAGATGTGCTATAAGTAGCTGCAAATTAAATTTATGTTCCAATGACCTGAGATCTTTTCTGCTATATTTTCGTATTCAGTTAGCGTTTGTAGCATCTGTGAATTTGATGATAGCTCGAGAGATCCTTCTAGCAATAATAACTTTCAGGATAATACTTGACGAATTAGTGCACTTCGGGCACTTCATAGAAGCTTAAAAGTTACTCCAATTTAATTTTGAAGTTTCTCAATGGGTTGTTTAGTTGATTTTGTGTTATAGAAAAGTTTCGCTTTCATTTGTTTTTCTGCCTTGGAATAACACTATGATTTTATTGTATTTAACATTCGTGTTTATGCCATGTTTTGTTTATTTGTAAATTAGATCACTTACAAAATTTCATAAAGTTTGTTTATTTTCAGAATTAAAACAAATTAATTTTGTAATTTTAACATATCTGAAAAGATTTTGTACAGCAAATCGTTTCCATTGAAAAAGGAGTGCGTAATGTAATTTTTATGTAGTCTAGATTTTCTTTTCAAAAGAGATTAAATTATTAATCTTAAAACATGATGAATTAAAATTTTTAATATATTATACCAAATTATTTAAAAACATTTTAAATAGTTGAAACCGAATCAGTAAAAAATTTCCACATTTCTTCCTACATTTAATTTAAGTAGCAGATAAATTGTCATTATTTATTTTCTATTTTTTTTTTACAATTTCAATAAAAATTCCTTTAAAAATGAGTTGCAAAATAATAAGATTCGTTAAGCAAAACATCATTAATTACACGTACAGAAATTGCACACCATTTTGACAACAATTAGTTTCT
This sequence comes from Chrysopilus asiliformis, assembly GCA_964034945.1. NCBI lineage: Eukaryota > Metazoa > Arthropoda > Insecta > Diptera > Rhagionidae > Chrysopilus > Chrysopilus asiliformis. The sequence goes on from OZ035961.1 coordinate 10,107,699, forward strand.
TTGCAGTAAGCTTAAATACTGGAAAAATCTCGTTTGCAAACAAATTGATTTAAAATTTTCCGGTTTCCTAGCGTTTTTTTTGACTCTAAATAAAAAAACTGCTGGCACTTCTTCTGCATTGTTGCAGTCACGTAAACAGCTCGGGAAGCTGAAGAAAAGAATAAGATTTTCTTTATCCTGGCGAGTGCAAACTGCCATCCATCAGCAAATCCTCTTCTCATCACACTTGGATTTTACCAAGTGAGGAAGTTGAAAACGGATAAATTAATTTTCTTTTCGCTGCTATGGCTGTGTTCGCTTCCAAGTTCTGCTTTTATCACGATTCTTTCAGAATTGCTTCTCTTCCAATCTGGCGAAACACTCTAATACAACTACCTACATAAATAAACCAGGAAATACTAAGAACAAGAGGAGTTTTTTTTCTCTTATTTGCCGTCAGAATGTCTCAGTGGCCAATGGAGGATTTTCCTAGAAGATTAAGTCTAATGAAGCGTAGAATTAATTTAAGATGATGATGGCGAGGAAATTTATTAACTCAAAAGGCGTCTATTAGGATTAAAACAGTAGACCAATGGGATTATCTTTATTGAATGTTTATACCACATTTTTACTTTGCTTTATTAATTACAAACATATTACTCGACAAAATACCTATCAAGTTTATTTGATAAAAATAATGACTGATTATATTATTATGAGATTGTTAGGGACATAAAACTTATTTGACGATAATTTTCTGTTTGGATACAGTGAATGAGCGATCGATATTTGAACAGGATTAGATATAAGTTTATTGAAAATTAGTTGCCGTAATATAACGGTAACACATATGGGCATATTTTGTTTTTTTTTTTTTTTAATAAAGCTGGCGTGACCACACGTCCCGAATTTGCAACAAAAGTCCCGGATTTCGGCATGTTGTCCCGGTCTCCTGGAAACAAAATTTTTGTCCCGGATGATTTGATTTATTTTTAAGATCTAAAAATTCTCGCCGGCAACGCACTTATTTGAAGTGTGTCTGGCTCGTTCCAACTTCTTTTTCACACAAAAAATTTACCTGCGGCGTATTCAATTAAAAAATATTTGATTATAAAATATTTGTTCCTGAAAATCTTGCCTATGGCGCAACTTTTGGTTATACTAAAATAAAAAAATATCATTTGTCTTCAATACAAAAATTTTCTCTGCAATATATGTAGAAAAGGGTAATCCAGAGGGTAATTAATCGATACCAATACAGGACAGCTGGTAACCTCAATTCTTCTGGAAGTATTAGGTGGACCGGCGGGCAGTTGAAATAGTCTAACAATATCGGGATCGAGTGAGAAATAAATACAAGAAGGTTCGTACATTTCTTTACATAATTTCGGAAAACACAAAACTTTTCTCTGCAATATTTATCAAATATCTCGAGAAGCGTTAAACATACATAAAAACCACAAAAGGAAAAAATATAGAAAATTTTATATTCTTCAAATTTTCTTATATACAATTTTTCCCAAAAGCGCATACTTTTCGAGAAATTTTCGAAAAAAAAATTGTGTGGGAGGTATCAGTTATAGCAAAGGCTATTTTTTCAAAAGTTGATTTACAAAAAAATTTCAAGTCACTTGCTCCACGTATTGTTAAGTTATTTAAGATAAGTAAAACGGACAGGCCGACAGATCGATAGACAAATACACGAACCTCTCCATAATTTAGCCTGAAACGGATTTCGTACTGATCAGAAAGTTTCTACCTGCCCCCGATCTCGAGACGGTCTCCATCATGGATACAATACCTTCCCTCCATAACAGAGGAAAGTAATATACTACAAAAAGTGACACAAAAACTGATTTTGTTTTTGGCGAAAAGTGGTTAAGATGGTTTTCCACGGGTACCGCTTTGGCTTGTTTTGTACTTCTTGATGAATTTCGAGGCGTAAAAAATGTTTCTGTCCTCGCTTAACCCCCATTTTTCCATCTATCCCGGATTTACACAAAAAATATACTCATCTCACACGCGGAGAAAAAAAATAGTGAATCTTATTATTTTATAATGGGGAATTGGGACTATAACTAAAATAATTAATTTCAATTACAAAATAGTCGATTTCAATTACAAAAATAGTCAATTTAACCACAAAATAGTAAATTTTACTACTGAGTAATTACATTTATTATAAAAATAGTCGATTTTGACTATTTTTTAATTAAAATCAAGTATATTATTTGTATTTTCGATTCTGTATTCTAAAATAATTAGATTTACTGCGTGTAATTACGAGGGCAGTCCGATAAGTACTTAGCCTCATCGCCCGATGGCGCCACTATCGCAGGAGAAATTTACTATCGTGTAGTACATTCTCATAGACGGCTACAGTCAAAATGTCAGCCGAATCGAACTCGTAGTTTTGTTTTGACCGCGTATGGAAGCGGGCGCGATGGGTGCCGCGTTTGCTGACTCCGGACAACAAGCGCAACCGTGAAACCACTTCACAGCAGTGTTTGACGCTGTTTAAGCACAATCCGAAGGAGTTTCTGCGTCGTTTCGTGACCGTCGACGAAACATGGATGAACTGGTGCACACCAGAGACTAAGGAACAGTCGAAACAGTGGACTTTATCCGGCGAACGTGCTCCGAAGAAGGCGAAGACTGCCCTATCTACCGGAAAGGTGATGGCCACCGTTTTCTGGAATTCACAAGGTGTGATCTACATCGACTACCTGGAGAAGGGCAAAACGATTCGACGCCGAAGAAAAAAGTGCTCTTCCACCATGACAACGCACCGGCTCACACCTCCGCCATCGCCACGGCCAAATTGGTCGAATTGGGCTACGAACTGCTGCCCCATCCACCGTATTCTCCAGATTTGGCCCCGTGCGACTTCTTTTTGTTTCCAAACTTGAAAAAGTCACTCGCCGGGCAGAAATTTGAGTCGAATGAGGAGGTTATCGCCGCTACGGGACCTACTTTGCAGACCTCGAGAAAACGTATTTTTCAGACGGGTTAAAGAAGTTGGAGCATCGCTGGGTCAAGTGTATCGAGCTAAAAGGAGACTATGTTGAGAAATAAATGGTCACTTTTCCAAAATTTTCGTTTTTTTTTTGTAGGCTAAGTACTTATCGGACTGCCCTCGTATAACTCAAATGCTTAAAGCTAGTGTTTGTGGTTAGGGACTATCTATAAAATACATCATGTTTATTTTAGGCTTTTCATATCCCGCCTCCACTCTTGTAATGCTTTTTCATGAGCTATAATGCTTGATACGGCCCTCACTATACGGCCCTCACTCCACGGCAAACCACCCCTCTCCCCTAAACGCGTGATGTCTTTTATCAACACTTGAATTTTTTTACTAAAGCGCACTAAAATTAATTTGTAAAAATTAAAGTAAATACAGTCAAAACGGTCATCACTATTTTGTCACTTATCTGACTAATTTATACTGGATCAACTACGTACAATGCAAATTAAATATCAAGGCGACAAATACTTTCAATTGGCTACTCTTATTCCCATGGAACGTTAAAATTACTAACAAAACTGTAAATGAATTCAATTTAAATTGGATGGCACTCCTTGAACATTCAAATTGCGTTGATCATCAATCATTTTGGGCAGTATGGCGTTACAGAAACCGAAAACTTACTTTGCAGATAATTGAAATGCCATGGTGACCATGCAGCAGTCTATATACTCTTACTATGTAAAATCTATAAGATATTTAAATGACTGGGCTATCTATTAAATGGCAATTGATGTCGATTGTGAAGTGTTTTTTTTTTCGGGATTACTTGGCATAAAATTTCAGCATAGCCGATAGGCGACATACGGGCGTCACTAATGTTTATCTTTCTCTATAGAGGCTGACTTTTAACCTATTTAGCTTTTCTTTTTCGCCTGAGGTGATTAAAAAGTTCCAGAAACGAATTCACGCCAAGATTAGGTGAGTATTTTGTGAGCAACCATTGATGGAAAATGATTTGAATATCGCGATAAGTAAACGGACTCGCCTAGGGCGATCACTATCGATATGATTTGTGTCTAGGTTTGCTGATGATATTTGATATTATTTTTTTTTGTCTTCGAAAGGTTGTTGACTAAGCTATTTGTAGACGAAAATTCCGAGTACGCATAGAAATTCCGTTGATTGGAATTTTTCAACAAGTTTAAAAAATTCAGAAAAAAATCTGTTTTTTTTTTGAAATATGATATTAAATTAATTATTCCGCATAGTTATTATTACTAAACATTAATGTGTGATCATTTATTGAAATTGATGGGCATATTTACCTTTTGCGTAACATTAAACTGGTTGTCTGTTTGTAATCCCATTACAGGGGTACAAATCACTTCGATGAAATTGATAGAGATTAATGTATGCAAATGCAGTCATCAAAATGCTTAACGCCTCATGCTACAACATATTATAATGACAACTATTGGAATTATTCATAGAGGTGGGACACCATTGCAAAACCCGATGAGAAAAATCTTTCAATTTTCATAAATCATCGAGTCAAATCGGATTATCAGCGATTAAGCGCGGCCCATGTGCTAAAATTCACACCAAAACCAATGTAGTATTATTCATGGCTATTTCGTGTTTTTACATACAATCGTGTATGTATTTGTTTATTTATTTTGGTGATTCCCAATTTGAAGTTATTAATGAGGAGCTAAAGGTTCGACTGGACTATGCTATCCCCTTTTGCCGTGCCTTCAGCAATTCCACCGTTCATAGTATCGGGATTATCGACATTTTGGCCATTAGACAGGCACAATCCAGCTTTACTATAATTTATGAATTTAGCAAATACAAAAACGTATTTATTTGAACAAAAATCGTCCATGGTCAACGTAAAGTCCGACTGTGAATAAAATAAATGGTGATCCTAAAATTAGTCGATGAAGTTTTTAAAATTGGCAATTGAGGATATCTGTTTTGGAGACTAATTTGATTTGTTTTCGTAATATTTGTGTGGCTTTAAAAAGTTGTAATTAATGAGTTGTTAATGATGAATAATTCTCTGTTTGTTGTGTCTTATAGGTGAAATTGATAAATTCATTTCCAGATTGGAAAAGAAATTGTTTCTGCTATTTAGTATGCTCTAGTTTTTATACAATTTCCCAAAAGATGTTCCCCTGTAACATTTGAACCCACAAAAGCATTGCGTTGGATTGCTTGCGATGGTGCGGATGTTTTTAGCCATGTTTGCAGCAGGAGTTCCCCTTTCCTCTGACCCCCTCACTTGCTATCTCATAAACCAGTCAAAAGATTTTTATGAAGTTTCCTCCGTTGGAAAGAGGAGTCTTTAGGGAGCATATAACCAAAAAAAAAACTCCATCTTCTTACCCTTCTGACCAATGTTTTGCTATATCTGGTGAAACCAATCAACAAGTTTTAATGGGGTTTTTGTTCTTGGATAGATAATATTAGAGAGAGTTAAAAACGTACACCGTTTGCGTAAAATAAATATAAAAACGAAACATAACAAAAGCTATAATTGCCAATCTGGCAATTATTGAAAACCCGTATGGTGATTTAAGTGAACAGCGAACAGTTGTATTAAAATTCCACTTTGAAGTCAAACTTTCTAATAAGATTTTTTAAAATTCATATCCTAAATAACTTTGTTTTTGCACTTTTTTTGATAAGATGCACTGTTTTTGAGATATTCGCAAAAATTGTTTTCGTTCGTATGGGGGGTACCCCCCCCCCCCCTAATGGACCATTAACGAACTTAGCCTTGCATTGTACCAAAAACGAATCTGCGCAAACTTTCAAGTCTCTAGCTCAATCCGTGCACCCGCAATCCGCGCCACAGACGGACAGACGGACGGACATGCTAAATTCAACTTTTTTTATCATTCTAAACACACTGGTGTAATTAATTTTTTTGTGTGCTCACGGTTTTTTTTAATAAAATACTCGGACATTTAAGTAAGCTACATAATCCACATGGAAAAAAAACAAGAAAACTCAATATTTCAAAAATACAAATAAGAATTGAAAAAATTCTAAAAATATGCGATTTGTCACGCAGTGAGCTCCAAAAATATAAAAATATTAAAAAAAAATTACTTTCCCGTGTTCATATTTCATTGAAATCGGTTAAGCTGTTTTTGTGTGATGCCAAGAGAAACAAACAAATATACAGACATTTAACAAAAATCATACTAATATATAAAAATGAGTCTGTCTGTCTGTTCCTCTTTCACGCAAAAACGGCTGAACCGATTGACTTGAAATTTGGCATGAGTATCTGTGGTAGTTCTGGTTCCAACATAGGCATACGGAAAAGTATCGCGAGGGGTGGGGGGAGTAAGGGGATTGGGTAAAGTGATTTCGAAACTTAGTTTTTGCGCTATGTTACTCTTTAGCGGGGAAACTACTGAACCGATTGGCCTGAAATTTGGCATAGATGTTCCTCAGTATAGATATAGATAGATAAATTTAACGCGCTGGCGGAGGCGCAGCCTCCAGTAATAAATATTACTATCAGGACGATGAAATATATCGCTGCATAGCAAAATTTCTGAAGAAATGCAAAATTTCGAAAAATTAATCCTCTCACAATTTGTTAGGTATATCACTTAACTAGTCTTCTCCAGCAAATTATTTTCATTATTTTTTTTTTCATTTTTAAGTTGAAGAGAAACTTTTAACTTTACAGGAAAAGTTCTTCTTAGTTTCTTTAAAACATCGCAATAGCTAAAAAGTACAAAAAAAAATTATTAATAATTTACATTAAACTTTATTATCTATTGAACTATTTTTCATTGAAATTTTATTGATTTTTATGATCTTTAGAATTTCCTTAACTTTTATAGTTATTAAACTTTTAAACTTTTATGACATAAATTTAATGTTCACAAAACTATAGTAAAATCTCTGTAGCTGACAAGTGTGTAGTAAAGAAGCTAAAAAATTCTTATATCCCGAAATTAATCAAAAACTTTCTTAAAAGGATTCACTGACAATATCAGGCTTTTAAGATTCGCCTCAGTCAAAGAATGGCAATCATGAAAGCCTCCTTGTGGTTCGGACAATATTAGAACTTTCCTTTGTCGTTGTCGGACAAACCCATCACTGATAGAACTATGCAAATCAAAAGGAAAATCTCTATTCTTTGATTGGAATTTCTTATTTGAACCCCTCTGGTTCGTATATAATATACGTTTTCCCCGGAGATTGCTATTGAACCGAACACGAGAGAGGCAATTTAAAATTATTGGATTGAATGTGGCACAATGGGAGTAAATGACAAACCCTACACTTAAAAGGGGATAAGGTCATGACTTGTGATAGAATCTAATTGAATCTATTTTTGTATAGTTTTATGACTATCTAGATGCGGCTATTTGACTTGCAATCTAATTCGATGGGTTTAATTACTTTTTGAGGCTTTAGGGACATCAATAAAACTTTCTTCGAAGTCGTTAGAAAGCTTGATTCATTGCCCTTACAGAAATCTTAAAAACTGATTTAAAGAACATTTTTAAAATTTTAAAGTTACTCGGAAAAATTGGAAAATTTGGTGTAGACCAACCTTGTTGTTTTTTGTAGAAAATTGAATCCGTTAGTGGGGAAGAAGTTCCGGGTTTGACGCCCAGTGGATCATCCAGAGGGACGTTCCAGGTAAAAATTGGTTTTCTCTACACAATAATTACAAAGTGGGTAGGTTTCTTCATGGAGCGTGTAAAAAGGGAAAACTAAATGTTACTCTTTGTTGCTGACCCTGTAACCTTAAATTCAAAGGCTTATTTGACTAATCAGGAATTTTTTTCCTGCGGCGCATTTCATTTTATTGATTAGAATTATGATTACATTTTAACCAAAGATTTCGTCTGCGTTTTTATGAAATATTCGATGATTTGCTTTTTCCATTTGTGACACCCCCTAACCACCACCCTTCACCACCTCCCCCCCCCCCCCCCGCCCCCCTTCCTCCCCCTCCACCTAAAAAAATCTTGAGTTCGCCACTGACGAAAGTTTCTAAATGAAATTTTCAAGTGGTTTGCGTGTCATAGATTCTGACAACAGGTAAGGCCAGGTTGAAATTTTTTTGGGAGAGGGAAGGGGGAGGAGAGTTTTCATCCTATACTTGTAAAAATACCTTGTGCATATTGATAAAATAATTTTTATTTTGAAAATCTATATTACATCGAAGAATTGAATGTTGGAAAGCATACCCGAAGCGTGGGTGTCTCTAGTACTCGAATAAATAATAAATTACAATTTACAGAATCATTTTCAAACAAACTTGAATCGAAATAATTCCGACAATTAGATATAAATATAATATTCACGTACGAGGATATTAAATTTTGTTTAAATTCATCCATTTGGGTACTTGAACTATGGTTCAGATGCCGTGGAAAAGGTTTTTCACGTAAACAACTCACGCGACACTCATTAATTTTAGAATGTCGTGAGCAAAGGAATAATTTATTTTACAAATAAAACTTGCTTTTAATATGCACAAAAAAGCTTTAAAAAAAGGCAGTATTTAAATGCAAACATTCGTAGAAGATTCAACAGAGTTTTATGTCCAAACAGTAAAAATTCTCTTATTCACACCTCTTGGTTGTTGTAAAGATTATGTCTTTGCATTCTGCATTATACGATCGTATGTAAATTGTGTCCCCTTGAACCCCTAAAATTATCATAGATTCATGTTGGTGACACTTAATACTCGTTTCACAGCAGATACTTTTCACAATATCCGTTTTGGTACAGATTTGCGTTGGCATACGGGGACCTACAAAATGTTAGAGGATGGCAAAAATCTGTGAACTAATTGTCTATATATATGTTGTATGTTTGCAGGGAAGAGCGGGGGATGGAAAACAGAGTTAGTGCTAAGGATATAACTTTTCTAGCAAAATATTATTCCGTGGTTATCCACATATCTATAGTCAGGCAATGTGTGGCCACCAGCCGTATTGAATTACGGTCAAAAGCCTGATGTTGAACATCATTGTGGTCATAGCGATAGCCTTAATTTCAGAGGGTTTGGTTAGGAACGAAGGGAACGTTTTACCTTAAAGTTGGCGAAGTGTTTGTTTCCTTATATGAATGTACATAATCGGTGCACACGTGTCATTGTTCTCACGTGGAAAAGTTTTCTGGATACCACCAGGAAAATCTGCTTGTTCCGTTTATCGGATTAAATTTGCTTCCTTTCCGCCGTGTTGCATGCTTCACATGAATATTGAAAAATGTAAAAACGCTCAACTAAAATATTTGATTGCACAATTTTGTTTGTTGAATTTGAAATATTTGGAATGAATTTAAGCTTTGTTTGAGTTTTTCCGATTTATTTTCGCGCTATTCAAATCTAGTAAATGTTTTCTTTTTTTAAAAATCTATTTTCAAAATAATTGAATTGACAAAACTTTGAAAAAACGCAATTTTATTGGAAACTATTTTTTAATTATTTAATAATATTTCCTTTTTAAAATGGCTGCAACACAATTTTGCTGACGGTGAGTAATTTTCTAATAAAAATAAAGCTTGTGTAAAAATAATGTTATTTATAAAGATATGAAACTTTTCCCGTTTGATAATAATATATGTTGTTATCCCATTCATCGAGCAATTAATGAAATGAAAACAGTTGTTGCTGTCTTTGTTATTTTTTTCCGAAGAAAAAGTTGAGGAAAACCGATAAACATCAAATAAAAGTTGATGTCAGCTATATGGTTCTTGGTGTACAGTTTCCACTCAAAAGGACTTTCTAAGGACGCTCCCACCTGCCTGCTTCTCTTAGATTCTATGGTGAAAAGTTTGAAACAAAATAAGAAACCAAATCCAAGCAGCTCAGAGTTTTTCTTGAATCAACATTTTTCTCCAATTATGAAAGTTCCTTTTTTGTCATTTTATTTGTCTGTGTGTGATTTTTCAAAAGTTGTTTCTGATTTATTAAGTGGTATGATATGATTGCAGAAATTTATCAGAAATAAAACATATTTTCTTTAGTGAGGTTGATAGACTTTTGTTTTTGATCAAAATGTTACTTGAGTTGTATAATCTTAAGGTAATGACCGGAAAAAATCAGAGATGCTGAAAAAACTGTTTTTTATTCTAGAATATCAAATATAACTTGGTAAAAATTTATGTATCAAATTTGGGTATAAACAACTAACAAATATGTGCCGCAGGGTAATTTTCAAACCGAATTTCGCCATGTGTTATAAATCAGGGGTTAGTCAACCTCAAGTAAAAATCAATTCTATTTTTAGTTCCTTTTTATAATTGTAAAAATGTCAATAAAGAAAAATACGCCGCAGGGGATTTTTTTCTGAAATATATAAAAAGGCGCCACAACGGAAAAAATATGATTTATAGAAACCTCAGCAAAAGTCGTGTATGCTTTGCAATATTAATTTATTTGTCGCTTTATTAGTGTCTTATAAATTATAACACTTGATAATCTGTGAGAAAAATTTTGTTCCCGTAAAATCGGTACATTATGCATGAATTTGACACTGTCCTGGTTATCTTACAGAAAATATGTAAAAATATAAGAAAAGCTACAATTGCCGGGGGGCAATTGTTAAATACTATCTGACGGTAGATAATTTTTTTTATGAAAATAATCAGTTTGTTTTGGCCAGGGGGGGGCGGGAAGTGCTCCGAATGAATTTTGATATATAAAGCGGTTATGTAAAATCATATCATAAACACATTTCATCCCCATAAATTTTTCGATACGATGCATCGTTTTCGAGAAAATCGCCAAAAACTATTTCATTTGTATGGGAAAGCGGGAAAGCAGTGGTCAAACTGGATTTTGATGTACAGATAAGTTATGTAAAATCATATTCTAAACACATTTTACTTATACAAGTTTTTCAATGCGACTCACCGTTTTCGAGAAAATTGTAAAAAAAAAACTGTTTAGTTTGTTTGGGGGAGCGAGAAGGAATGGTCCCATATTGCCCGTTCAGGAACTTAGCCTTGCAATTGAGGGAGGGTGGTTTTTGAGTGGGCGAAAATTTTCCTTGAGGGACAGTTTACCCAATAGCGCAAACCGGGTCAAGATTGCTTCAACGGTTCAGGAAATAGCAGGGTAGGGCTGACTGGAAAGAAGGTTATTTGAGTGGAAAAAAATTTTCCTTCGAGAACAATTTACCCAATGGCGCAAACCGCATCAAACACGCTAGGACGGGATCTACAGTCGAAAATAGAGCATTTCTGAAATACCATACAGTTAAAAGGTATATCATATTGAGTATAGAAAAGCCTAGCACATAGATTTCCCGGGAAAACTCGCAATTTAATTTCTAATGTTTCCTAATCTCACTTTATTCAAAAATTCCTATCCTATGGACCTGCCTATACCATCCTTAAAAAAATGCAAGAATATTATATGAAAAAATATTAAAAGATTTTACAAAATTTTCTACAGGAAAGGGTTCTATAGTCACCTATTTCCAAATTTTTTTTTGCATGCTAAAGTATTATTACACTCTCGAAAAAATGGAGTCGATTACGCACCGAAAGGGAGTTTGAGGGAATCCATCACCTATTGGAGAAAATCGAGCACCGGGCTAGGGAGTTCACAACAATTCCTTATGGGTGTTAATTTTTAACAATTTTTCGGTGTTAAACCAACTTATTAGATGGCCCAAAAAAAACCTCGCAAATTCTCTTTTTTTGCAAGCATTTGAGATGTTTTGAGTTTTTTTTCGTGTTTTCAAAGTTAATATTGACTGTTAACAACTTTTCTTACATGTCTCTGCCGGGACTCGAACACGGGACCTCTCGAATTGTAAACCATTTGCCTTCCCAATAGGCTGTTGAAGCCAATTGGCAAGCCTCTTCTAAACGTGAACACCCTTTACAATTAAATAACTCCTAAAAGGAGTTGTAGTGATTTTTTGACTCCTTTTCGGAGTTCATTTAAAATTTAGGTCCAAACGGTGTTAAATTGAATATTTAGCTCCGTAAAATAAAAATTTAAAAAAAACTCCGCGCTACGGTGTTAAACTTTTAGCTATGTTTTCAGGCGGAGTTAATTCGTCCCCGGATTTTTTCGAGAGTGTACTTATATGAGGACACCAACAATCAAATGATTCCGTTTTAAATGCCATAACATCCATGTATTAAAATTGAAATGCCAAGGATTAATAGAACAGTTTTTGCCAGAGGGATTTTTTTCAAACATAACAAGCATTCCTTCCCGTGCATTTATTTGCAAAAATCTGTGTGCGTTTTTCATCGTCTCAATCGAATAGGAAAAATTCACCTTATTTACTTTTAAATAACAATCCGAGCTGAAAATTGTAAAATTTCTTTTTTTTTAGGACTGCCGAGGGATGGGGTGCAAATGTTTTTTGTTCATTCTATCCACATGTTTGAGAATGAAGCTTCAATTTGCCATATGGGGACATTCAGCTATAGAACACTAGATGTGGTGGATGGTGGAAAAATAAAAAAAAAAAACGGAAATCTGAAAAAGAAACTTGGTCCTTTCACGACTGCTTCAGTTCACTGAATGTTTTGCTCAATTTTCCACCCGTCTTCAGCCGGCGCAGGGTGGGGCGGCGCGCCATCAGAATGGCATTTTAACGAAATTTGAAAATTTTGTTTGGCACTTCTTTAGTAGGTGCGGAATCGAATTTGCATACCAATTTCACTCGACTCATATTTGCGCCATATGAAGTTATGCAAATTGAATTGAAAGAGTTTTGCGTTCTCCAGCTGGAAAATACCTCAGATCCAAGAGGTTCAACTCAATCGTTTTTCATTCCCCATTTCCAGCTCAGTTCAAATTCCGTATACTGTCTCGTCGTCGGATCGTCAATTTTCAACGCATAAATTGTATGATTTCGGATAAATTGGGACCGTAAATCGGGGTAAATGTGTTGAGTTCGTGCCGGAATTCGGGAATGGGTAATATGTGCAGGTTATCACATTCATAATTTAATAACGGGGAATGTCATACTTTCGCGATGGAAATGGTAATGGTGTGAGATATAATTTAATTTCGCCGGATGGAAAAATCGACTCAAGTTTTAAAACGATTCAAAGTTTTCCGTAATTTTATCTTTTCCTTTACCGTTTCAAAGACTTGGAATATTTTATATAAATGCGAATTATAATTAGTCAAATCAGCTTAAAGTTTAATTTGAATCTTTTATTTAAAAGTAGAACACATTTTTTTTTTTGATATTTTAATGGACTGTAATACAATTTTCATGGAATTGAAGGAAATAATTTGATTATTATTATTATTCAGTGAGCCAATCGAAAAAAAATGAAAATTAAAAAAGAATCCTTTTTTAAATTGAAATAAAGGCGAAGTTTGCTAATTTTCGAAATTGATTTGATAGTACGGTTCATGAGCAACTATACGAGCCACTACCAGGACAATGAGAAAACTTGTGGAGAAAAGTTTATTTATAAAGGCAATTTCCATATTTTATCATAAACAAAGCAGAAGTTTGCTTTTATTCAGTTGAGGGAATTAAAATATATTGCAGTTGGTAACGTATAGACATTAATAGAGTTGTGGGCGGTTGAAGATGGTTGGGAAAAACCATACAAAACCAGAGGCAAAATTTTGAATTTTATGATTATGCATGGGATGGGATAATTTTCCGGCTGTAAAAGAACATTTGGGTGCCTTTAGCCAATATGCAGCCATTTCTGAGTGCATTAAAAATGAGCCCATGCATGAATGTTGAAGATCTACTGGTAGAAGAGACACCCTATCATCCTAAAGGAACTGCATTCCCATACTTGCTGAAAGAAAGTTTTCCGAAATTTTAGTTTTTGAAATTATTATTTGTGCTTGACATTATAAACTCATTATTTAGCCTTTTGCTGAAACTTTGAAGCTTTAAAGACGGCGTTATTTATTTTTGTGATTTATTTAGTTCGTTGTTCATTTAAACACATTAAATATTTAATATTTTTGTTTTGTTGTAAAAATTGCATTCAAGTTGGTTTAATGAGGTTGGGAAATTCAACTTACATGTAAAAGTCTCTAAATTTACATAAGTTTGTTTAAATAATTGAGGAGAATTTAGAAGGATGATTTTGAGGATCATATAGAAACGTGACACATCTATTTGAAAGTTTTTTTTCGTGATTTTTATAAGATCCCATGTCTTATCTAGGGCCGTGCCATGGCAAAGCGATGCCATGGGGCAAAACCTGAATTTGGCACCACCTCACTTTTTAAAAATATCAGTTGTTATCAACACAAAATTTTTCTTCGTTAAAGCAAAAAATGCAGAAAATTTTATTTCCCATAAATTTGGATATATGCATTTTTTCACAAAAGAAATTTTCCATTGATTTATACGGCGGTCACACGACGCTGTTTTGCCAGCGCTAGTGGCTGTTTGGCTGTTAGCAGCCGTTTCAGCAGCACCGTGTGAACCCTAATGCGTTGCTACTACCAGCAGCAGCGTGATGATTTTAGCAGCGCTAGTGAAGTAGAGACCGTTCTGCTTTGCCAGCGCTACTAGGAATCAAGTGACCCTGTCGCATGGTTTCTGAGCTGCCGAAAGTCTAATAAGTTGTAAAGTTTGTTTACTGTAAGTTGTTATTTTACGTTTATTCATTTAAATTTGTGTGTAACGTTTATTATTTAAAAAATCTCCCAGATTAAAATGTCAAACCACTGTTTTGCTGCTTGCCAGCGCTACTAAAGTATAAATCGTGTGAACCCTCTCAGTACGCTGGCTGCTGTTGCTATTTGCCAGCGCTACTAACCAACAGCAGGCAGCGGCTGGCAAAACAACGTCGTCTGACTGCGGCATTAGTAGTTTTCCATTGAAATAGCTTTATATTGATTTTCCAAAAACCTGATTTTTTTTTAAATATCTTGAGAACCTCTAGAGATACAAAAAAGAACCGTCTAGTTTATTATTTTGTAAAAGAAAATATACGAGAGCATGGAAGAAAATCGTGATCATGTTCTAAAGTCACAGGTTTGAAAAACAACAAATTCGTGCTAGTATTTGCATAAAATGGAGCTTCGTTAAGCTGAAAAAATAATATTGGAGGAGCTTAAATTGATAGAGTCCAAAGCGGAGTTATCTAAAACGTCTTACCTGTAATTAAGCTGAACACAACACAGAAAGTTTCAACTCGGTATCTATAACTCTGTAGAATCTAGCAGGCGAGGGGGTTTGAGAGGATAGTGCCACAGGGGGTGGGGGGGGGGGGGGAGATATATAAAGAGTCTTTCCTGGTGTCGTACTGGACATAACACAAAAAGTTTCAACTCTTTTTTTACACGGTAGGACGTTCCTACACGGTAGGAAGAGAAATTCCACTCAAAATTTTTAAATGTTTTTGCTCTTTGAAGTTACAGCATTTCATATGCAATAGTAATATTTTTTTACTTTTCGTTTTAATAACAAACAAACAAACCGAAGGAAATTTTTTTTCAAATATTGTTTTTCTGGAATTTCAATTGTATCTAGCAGCGATAAAATAAATTAAGAATGCCTGTATTTTTTTTTAAACTGAATCATAAATTTTAACAAAATAACATTTCAGCAAATTGCCAAATTATTATTTATTAACCGGTGATTCGTGAAAATGTTGACCACAAAACAGAAAACAAATAAAATATAACAGAATTTTTACAATATATTGTTTTAACGACTATTTTATCCGCATTTATTTATCCACAGTGATTTTTAAATGGAGTAATAAATAATTCATTAAGTGAAAATATTAACAAATATTTTGAAATAAAAGAAGAATATAGATGGGGAGTCAACAGAAACAAAGGATTTTATTAAAAAATGAGATTAATGGCGATAAATCTCGATATTCATCATTACATAAGCAGCACGCCATCGATAAGTTCCCATTACAGAAGCAATAAAAACGTCTTGGTTTCGCCTCTCTTGGGCCGTGTTTGCTTGTTCGAGATTTGCAGGATTCTTCGATTTACTTTGCTAATCCTTTGTTGATTCGATTCGATTCTACACTTCACTTCACATACTTTGCCATAATGAGTGCTACCTATCCAGGTATAGATTTTGTTTCAAAGGTGAACACTACCGACAGTAGACGAAGTGCCAATATGATGGGAAATGTGCGACGTGCTTGAGATCAGAGTTGATGGAGCATACATAAGAATATCGGGCAATAGCTGATGATGATTCAGGAAAAAGAAGTGGAAGTTTTTTTTTCAACCTATAATTTGGAACAAAAGGTGGAGGTAGTTGCCAACATGGAGACCAAGTGGCCTCATTTACCCTGAAACTCATTGGAATGTTATGACTTGAGCCATCAGAAGCACGTGCTGACCATTATTTATTTTCGCAAATAAAGACCACGTGTCGCTTTAGGAAAACTTTCACATCATAGAAAGTTTTGTTACAAAAACAAAAAAAAAATCAAGCAGGAAAAACATGATATAAAAAGGAGTCAAGTGAAGGAAGGAATAATCCCACTCACATTTGTGCTCGCATTCACCAAAAAACAACCCATATAAGGATGGATGGATGGATGAATGGAGTCACAACACTCATTGGTGGTGGGCTTAAATTCAGAATTCTAGATCCAAAATCTAGGATATTCAGGAAGCTACCCATCATTGTTCAATGCTGTGCCGTTGTCCTGCTGTTGTTCATCTGCGTTTTTCCTTTTCCTTGTTGTAGTCTTTGCAGGATATGTTTTTTTCCCTACATACGAGTTTTCTTCTATTTCGTTTTTATTTATTTCCTGTTTTTATCCTGTATGAAATTCAAAGAACAAATGAAACGTGCTAACATATGTGACCGATCATCCGACAGATTCGTACCGGACTGTAGTTGACCCACAACCTATTTACTGATACTACAGAAACATTATCTTGTATCAAATTGAACTGTAGCGTATCCGGATCGAATTCAACTAGCATAACCACATACCTAGTGATTTACGCTGTAAATTACTTTCCAATACATCACTTGCTGTGTCCGGGATGAAATCAGATGGAAAACAGGTTGGGAGGCTGCTGAAAATCAAGGACCAAATAATATATGATTCCACAGTTGGAGGTTTTGTTTGAAAATATACGGAAAATAATTTTTCTAGTATATTTAGAATAAAGTTTGCGACGTTTGTCGTCGGATAAAAAAATGAATTACACCAGGATAATTAGGATAAGAGAAAATTTTACCTATCTGTATCGTATGCTATCTGTTAATACGATGACTCTCGAACAACTTGAGCTAGAGACTTGAAACTTCACAATCCATTTTTCGAAAGAAAAAGTTAAATTCCGGAACTGGCAAAAGCGGACCATTAATTAAATTCGAATTACAAGATACCCAATATAAAGATTGTGCAAAAAAGCGTGATTTTCAAATTACAGAGTGTCGAATTACCGAGTCTCTACTGTAGTTTTTAGCGATTTTCTCAGAAACTGAAAAATTTGTTCAGAATACGATTTTTAGAATATGATAACTCTTTCGTACATTAAAATTCAATCAGATCACTCCTTCTCCCCTCACGCATGCTATCCCCTCCCGCATGAAATTTTAGTCTGTCCAAATATTTTGGCGACTGACCTTAGCAAATATAGGCTTTTCTTATGTCTAAAGTCTGTTTCTAAACAATTTTTTTTAAATACCTTGTAATACCTTGTAATACCTACTGAAATTATTCACCCAAATTTTTAAAATCAGTTTCCGCACTGATTTTTTAACCGTTGAAAATGTTGTTTGCAGCAACTTCTTTTATAATTTTTCCACTGTGGATTGGCGAAAAACTTTGGTTTCAATGGACTCTATTCCAAATGACCGAATAATGATCAACCTTACAGCAAAATGTTACAAAATATCGAAAAAGGGACTGTATTTCGCCAAAAGGGAAAACAGTGTGTTCCAGAATTAGATATCAACAATATCATAATCGTTTTCTTTAGGGCCGAAACCCTGAAAAAAGAAAAAAATCTCTGCAGAATTCCATTAGTGAAAATACCATAGTGTAACTGGCGCAAGATACACAAAGATATTTGAAATCACGACGAAAATTTCAGGAATTTTCTAACACCGAAGGTTTCAAGTAAGACTGCAAGCTGTGCGAATGAAGCTCAATGCCGAAAGTCATCCATCAACCAGAATTAATGAATCTCCAACCTCACAAATACCAAACTGATTTGCATTAATCGTTCAGTAGATGGCATAAATTACTTAGTAATTAACAAGTGGCGTCCCGACGCTTTGTGCCAGCGAAATTTCAGATCAACTACGCTATACGGAACGTGGATGCGGAACATGTCAGAGTTGCTGTTCCGTTGAGAGATGTGGCAAGGATTTAGGAAAAGGCCAGGATTTACAGGGAACTCAGTCAAGCAGTCAAACATTTAGGAAGGCATACGTAGTTTAGATCCTGGCAACCTACATATTTGAGGGCACCACTTAAACATGTAGTTCATTGTAGTATACAAAACTCATCATCTAAACGAATTGAGGAACGAAGGCACTGTTCATATTCCTTTCCTGTATTGAAAGGATCTACGGTGGAGCAACTTGAATCGCATATACGATACGATGGTGTTATGAGGATCTTAGCTGGGAAATTCCTGTGGCTTAAGGTGCTGGATGCCTTATGAGGAAATGTAAATCTTGGTTTTGTTTTCCTTAGGATGGTTATTAGAATCTGTTGGTAAAATTCTTAGTATATTTCCCGGAAGTGGGTTTCGTAACGTCTTAGCGTTAAATCACATATGCTAGTTATGCTCGAATATGAAGGCATGAACTTTATTTAATATTTCGGGTACAAGAATTTTCCGCTTACAAGCTGGAAAATTACGATGAAAAATTAACTTATGAAAATACAAACATATCTCGCGTGGTTTGAAAACCGATTTGAATTAGTGCGAGTTTCATGGATAAGTACTTTCTTCAATACCGGATCTATGTTTTAATTAATTTGTTCGTAATTTAATATGAAGTATTTAGGATTATTAAAGTATAGTAATTGTTGACAAAAATGAAGAAAGCGTAGTTAAAAAAAATGTTTGTTTTGTAATCGAGTTCCTAGACCCCATACTCTCTCTCTCTCTCTCTCTCTCTCTCTTTCTCTCTCTCTCTTTCTCTCTCTCTCTCTCTCTCTCTCTCTCGCTCGCTCTCTCTCTCTCTCTCTCTCTCGGCGCTACAACCGGTTTCCGGTCTTGGCCTGCCTCACGCCAGAGATCCCAGTCGCGTGCCGATGTCTCCATACTATATGTTTCATTTAATTCAGGGAACCAATTTTCTCAATTGACTATACAGCCAGGGTCTTGAGTTCTGCAGTAGTGGCTTAACTCCAAATATAGAAATTTTTTTTTGGTGTTCTAAAAATTAGAACCCCTACTAGGGGTCATTTAGATCTGACAGTTTATTCCGCGCACTTTATTTTGCGACAAAAAAATTCATGTTGTACACCCGCGCGGTCTTCCACCACTTACACGCAGTGATATCCCGAAATCGGGATAGTTAATTTAATTTAAATTGCAAAATAATTAATTTCAGTTACAAAAGTGGTCAATTTAACCATAAAATAGTAAATTTTACTACTGAGTAGTTAAATTTATTATAAAAATATTCGGTTTTGACTATTTTAGTTATAGGAGACCTTTCAATTTTTTTTTCAATCCAAGATTTACTATTTTTTGAATCCAAGATTTACTATAATGAAACATTCAAGCTGTCATAAATAGAGAAACGCCGGTACTTCACTGTAACTTAGGCTATCGAGTCATTTATTAAAATTTTCCATTTCAAGTTTATCGACTTTAGTTTTGAATCTTAAACTGAATGCTAAATTCAATAAAGTTCTGCTAAAGAATTTCTTAACTGCATGGCACATACATTCTCACCCCACATTATTAAAAATGACTATTCATAACTAATCGGAATTCCTTATCGATTCAATAAGATTTAATGCAAAACACTCAAAATGCTATTAATTTAATTTACTGCAATTCCACATTCCTATAGTGCTTAAGCACTCTTAAATGGTGTGAAATTCAAAAATAGTTTGATTAATTAATGTCTATACTTAATTTATATGCAATTAAAAGTCATCAATTAATTCGCTCGATTGAGTGGCAATAACGCTATTAAATGCATTCAAGTGGATCTGTTGATTGAAGCAGCAATCAAGTAGCCAAAGAAAAGTCTTCATACACACATCTTTAAAGTAGTCTAAGTTTTATAAGCGATTAATCGATGCGTGATGCACAAGATATGATGGAAAAACTCATTTGAAGGCAGATAAAATTTCAGAAGCGCCATCATAAGATACAAGTATCTATTAAAGTTGCCATTTAAGAAGAAATTCTCTTTCACTCGTTATTCAAGTTTTCAAGGCGATCTTAATGGGGAGTGCCGAGCAAACCGGATGAATTCAGTCAATCAAAAAAATTGGTTTAATTGCCCATAAAGGCGTTGATTCAGTTAGTCAACAAACGTCTCCTGATTTCAACCCTTGTTAAGGCAATAACTCAGTTACATGTAGTATTATGGGAGTATAGTGCGGTTTATTTTCGGCAACAATATAGCGAGATATTTGTTCATCCTTTCAGTCTTTCTTAATAATTTCCGTCCTTGGCAAGCAAGTGGCACAAGAAAAATGTCAAATTTTCCCGTTTCAAGTATCATATATCACTGACTATGATATGGCTGGGGAAGGCCAACAGTGTCATCTAACCCCCATCATTTTCAGTCTCGAGGCAAGGACTGAATTCGAGGCTTGATGGAGCCTCCATCGTAAATGAACGCGTGTATATTTCGAGCAAACAAATAAAAAGGAAAAATGAAGAAAATCCATAGGCCCGAGTATCGTATATACTAAGGAAACAAGTGATAGACGTTAATTTCGTAAAAGGCGACACTAAATTGGGAGTAAACAACTGCGACGACTAAAGATTCGGGCAAGATTGTCGACTGACGCCTAACGACAACTAGGTGTCGTCTAATGGTTTTCATACCGTAAAGTCTTCATATTTTGGATGGTTTTCGTCGGCTTCAGGTAACGGAATCTACCCGTCCGGTCATTACCCATTATCGCTGAACGACGACGTCGGGGTTTGACGCATTTACTTGGTACAAATGAGAACAAGTTGAGTTTGTTGTACTAATTTCGCTAATTAATCACCAGGGAAATCCTTTGTTGTCATTCCCCAAAAATTAATGTCTTCTACGGAACTAAGGGTGGTCTTGTATGGTAAGGGATACGTACTATTTGCAGGTCGAATTGAAACAAACTGATGAATTCTTAAAGCTTTTTGATGTTCTTTTTTAATCTTCCAACAGGATAATCAACGCAAACAAATTGTTGAAAAGCTATCAGGGAATTACTATAAATCTTTAAGTATAAATACTTCTGATGAAATTCTGAAAATGTGTTCAGTGTTTATCCTATTTTTTTTAATATAGTAACGGCATATTTTATCCTTCTTTTGGAAAAATTATTCTACGGGGACAGTTTCAAAATTTCAATCAAAGACTTTTAGCTAATTTGGTAAAATTGATTCAGTTGAAATATTCGAGATATTTATTATAGGTAGGACGGCCAAACGTCACGGCATGGTCGTGAGAGTCTCGGATTTAGGTAAACTATTCATTTCGATAAAGCAAGTTGATTGGATTTTAAATAAACAGCGTACCACATGCTACAACTGAACCCAAGACCTGCGGTTTACAGAATGAATACTTCACAACTTAACCAAATTCACACGCATTACGTTCACTAGTTTAAAATGCAGAACCATTTGTAAGATCGTCAATTACATAAGATAAGAAAAGACGTTTTTTATGCCTAAATGTGGTTCAGATATGCTTTAAAAATCATGTTTTTAAAGAATTTTGGAGCAACCAAAATTTGAGGTCAGAAAATGTGCCTAAAACCATTTATATATTAATTTATCAAGTTATGCTTCAACAGACAAATAAGCGAAAATCTCTTGACGACATTAAAAAGATTATCGTACATGGAAATTGGCTTCTCAGATTCATAACCCATTATCAGGATATCAGGACGAAAAAAAAATAACCAAAAGAATGCATGCAGTGACTGAGAAGCATCAAGCAAAAGTTTTCCATAACAACTTTTCAATGGGATGACATGCACGTAAAATGTTCCAACGACTCCTATCTCCAGAGATTCAGTTTGCAAAGTAATCAAAAAGTTTCCGTAGCAACTTTCGTAGACACGTGATAAATTGCTCTATTCTACCAAAAATCTTTTTGTTGTTCCACATTTTAAATTTACGAAAGAAGCTGTCGGAAAGTGGTGTAGCGAAGACGCCTCAAAGGAAAAAAACGGTGAGAAATCTCCTCGGAAAAACTATATCAGTATACCGAGCGATATAATTATACGAAGCGATTCAAAGAAAACTCAACGTTCGTTGGCCGGAAAATACCTCAGTTTTTTGTATTCTTTTGTGATTTATCTGTAATTTCTGAGTTATCGTAAAAGTTTTCTGTTTTCGGGTTAAATCGATAACTTTTATGCCAAACGCCAATTGATGCATCGTTGCGAAAAACCCGGTTAGTCGAATCACGTTTTGTTTCGTTTGGAAGTTTGAAAAGGGTTGGAACCAGAGTAATTTTCCTCGGAAAATTTGAAGTCAACTTTCCTGACATCTTGTTCGTGAGACACTCGACTTTTGATGGGGACAAGAGCCTGTTGAAGTGGCGACTACTTATACTACTTACCTTGCCCAGGAATAAATTGCGTGTCTTCTTTTATCCTTCATTAGGAAATCGCGAAGGTGAGTGAGGATTTTTTTCTCCTTAAAGTACAACACTTAAGTCTCATTATTTTGCATGTTGTATTTGGCAGGGTTGGGTTCGGTCCGGGTATCCATTAGACAAGAGGACGACTGACGTAGAAGGATCTCGGAAATGGAAAAAAACAAATGTTAAGTGGTTTCCAAAGGGCACTTCAAGTCAAAAGCCTTTTTCTGTTTAAACAGATTTTTCTACTATTCTGCGAAAGTCAAAACCAAGTAAAAATTCTATGGTGATGTGTTTTTTTTTCGTTATCCATTTGCCTACAATTTAAGTGAAAATGAGTGTAGCCGGCCTTTCCTTTAGTTGTTGTCTTGGGAAAATCCCTTTTCTAGACAAGTTTTCAGGCATTTTTATTTAGAAGACACAAAATAGGAAGAGTAGTAGTGAAAGAAGGCGGCGGAAAATAATAATCAAAACAAGGGACATAACTTATCCTTTCCGAAATGGAGGATAATAATTTTTTTTGTTGGTATTTCGCACTGCTCTATACTTTTTTGTTCTTGTTCCTATTCCCGTTCCGTTGTTTAATGGGGTTGGGTATATTTTGAAAGGCCTAAAACGTCCTTTATAGATACTTGGGGATAAAAGCAACGAGAACGCTTTTGGGAGTGACGTTTAACTTTTATATGTAAACAAAGTTGAAATTAAATTTTCCAAGAAGGGATGCCGTGAATTAAAAACTGTTCAAAAAGAAGGGTAAAAACCAGCAAAGATGAAGAAAAAAAAACCATTTTGAAAAAGAGCGGAAAGAAGTGTGGATGGAGATTCCTCTAACTTGTGGTACTTTATGTAAGAAGGAAGTGATAAACTGGAATTGTTCGCTTTATAAATGTTTCCTTTTTGTCAGAACATTGTTTTCAGGATAATTTTACTGTATTTTATGATATCTTTAAGTGAACTTTGAAATGCTGAATTTATTATTTCAGATTGTTTTGATTTATATACAAAAGTATATTTTTATCCCCTTGGTTTTCTTTTATTTCATTTAAAAGTAATTAGGGAAAAGTTATTCACGGTACGCTAATTTACTTGAATTATTTTCAAATTTCAAATGAACAGCAGGATATTCAAGAGGAAGTTAATTATTTATTAAATAATAGGAAAATGTTTCAATAAATTATGTTCAAGTGGTGGGGATGTTTTTCTTCCTTATTTAACGGACATTTATTTGTTCAATTGTAACTTTTTGAATGCTTATTAACTTAACTTTTTTTTTCAAAATTACCCTCAATATTACTGCCTGACTGTCATAATATAAACATGAAGCCTAAAAACGTTTTGTGAATTTCATGTAGTAATCACGGAATTCCTGAATATATTCCAGGCGGAACGAATTTTTCGACATCTTTCAAGGATCAAAGTATAATGAAACAATTTTCGTATGATTTCAGATTTCGTCCTTCAGACACGTTTCCTTTTCACTTAAGGAATCACAGCAAAGATCATTCGTTATTCGAATCATCTAACCTTCATCATTCCATATATCCCGAATGGAATCCCATTCCGTTTCCTCCATTATTGTTATTATTATATCTTTTGCGATTCTGTTGTCAGTGTTGAATCGAAATCACGTCCTTAAGGTGACAAAGCTTTCGATTGCCTTTACCAACGACATTATACCATCGAAATTGAATCCGGTACAGATTCTGGATTCTACCTTGTTATGTGGGCTTAAAAAAATAAAATATTCAAAAAAATATCCCGCCTTTAGCTACCAAGAAATAGACTCAGAATCTAAGAAGAGATCTCGCCATTGTGCTTAAATATTCAGGACACGAACCAGCCTAAAAGCTTTAAGGAAAAAAATCCTCCATAGTAGCCGCGTTCTTTTAGGTCTACTTAAATTATTTTAATGCTAAAAATAAATAAATAAAAGTAATAATATTAAACGAATGAATAAACGTTTAAATGGATGATTAAAACTTAGAACGAACAATAAAACTAATAAATATGAAAGATTTGTATAAATAGCTTAAAAGACTAGATAAATAAATAAATAAACAGCGATAAACAAACAGGGAAATTTCGTTTTGCAAACAGATCCTAGCTCACGCTAAAACCACGTTCTCTTCTTGCATCAACCGTGGAACGTGGAGGTTCGCTCAAGTACCGAGAACCTCAAAATTTGCTATCAAATTTTTTTTAAAAGTATAAAAAAAAAGAAGGTTTCGATCAAACTGAAACCCAGAAAAAAGATTTTTTTATTGTGATTAAACTTTCGGTCGATCGTCTGCCGGTTAGTATATCAGAATAAAGAATATTCAAAGCTAGATTTTTCTACCTTTTTTTTTTATGTTAAAATCAGGCAAAAAGGGAGATTCCTGAGCCGGACAGAGGCTATTATTATTCGGTATTCGGCCCCAAACTTTTATTAATAAAAGCGGTGCATGTTGGCCACGTCGACCACAAAATCCATCCCGGTTGGTACACAAGAAGCAAGAGCGATCCGCGAGGGGATCCGGATACCGATTCTTTTTAATATTTCATCGAATTTATGTTGCTAAACTGCGAGCAACGGAAATTATAATTGTGCATTAGAATAATAGTGCAGGCGAATCATAGTACAGGAACCTTGGTTCCCGGAACTTTCTTTAATGCCCACGTTGTTAGCGCATCCAAATATAACCTAAAAGCTGGCTCCGGAATAGTTCCAGAAGGAGGCCGTAACGATTTCGATTTGGAAGAAGCTCGTTGTATTTATCATCAAGGCAATTTCGGCAATATCAATTTCAAAATTTTTATTTGTTCTATATATTTTTTTTTCCTTGTTTAATTTATTTGTCTAAAAAGTTCCCTAACATTTTCTTTTAGCTAAATATTTCTCAAAAAGAAAGAAAATTCAAGAAAAATTCAAGAAAAATTCAAGAAAAAATTCAAGAAACATTTTTATATAAAGCAAGCAGATCCAGTCGTCGTTGTGCACAACTACGCGGAGCCGCAAAAAAAAAAAAAAATTAAAGAAAGGAGTAAATTAAAATAAAGGTTGTGAGTATTTTTAAATATTTTCTTATTGGGAGTATCGATTTCATATTAGTTCAAAATAAAAGGAAAGTAAAAGGAACTTAAAAATAATTTAACGTAGCTAAAAGAGAAAGACATTAAAAATAAAGAAAGATAATTAAACATAATAATAAGAACATATCATTATTGTACAAAAATTATAAATTAAAAACTAAAGTAACAATAATAATAATAACCACTATTTGAATTTCGCTGTATCACTATATTTTTAAAGAAGCTTTTCCCAAATCTCTTTGAACTCACTTCTCAATCGTGGTGGAGAAAATATATTATATTTTTTTTTACGCGGCAATGCTAAATGGTTTTCGGACGGGTTATGATAGTTCTCGCCGCAAGGGGGCACTATTATCCGTTTGCCTATGTTAACTTTTAAAATGAAAAAGATTCAAACATTTTAACGAATTTTGATCAGTTATGATTGCTTAAGGAAGTAGCATGAAAGGGAGAAACATGATCGCGATTTTTCGAAAACGGAGATATATACGGATGGAGAAAGACGGACAGACAGGACGAAGTGGAAGATGGACGTAGGGTGGACGGACAAACACGACGATGTAAAGTAATAACGGACAGGACGAGCAGATTTGATTTTGTTAGGGTAGCTTCGAGAAACATAAACATTACCATGCGCAAAGTGTCTAACAGTTTTAAAAGTTTTTTTTTTTATTGAATTCTTCTGTTTAATATCCAATTATATTTCGCTGGCTTTATTTCGTAGATTTTATTTATCTTTTCTATGTAGTCTAATTGTTTAGACATTATGCGTATGTGGTGAGGATCAGTGAAGAAATATTAGGCACAGATTGATGTGATTTTGGTTGAACAGAGTATTTCCTTTTTCGGTGCAAGAACCGCCCCAACCCGACGAGTTTAAGCCCAAAAATTATGTGCCTAGCCGAGGATTAAGGAAATCGAATCATAAGTAGCGATTTCACCTTGCTACCATAAAAGTCGCTGTTAGCTTTTACCCCAAAATCTACACATGTTCATATAACAGATGGCGCCCAACGTGGGGCAAAAAAATTAATGATCCTTGTTTTTAGAAGCATCCCAGTTACAATTTATTTCTATTTTCTTTTTATTTTGTTCATTTTTTTTAAATTTTCGGTTGGAGCATAATTTTATGTAACCTTTGCTTCTGTCCCATCCATGGTTACATGGAATGGTTGTCTGTAAGAAAGTAGTGCATAAAATTGCAACAACTTAACACTTGATTCTGGGAGTTTGTTCATTGTCCTTTATTTGGGGGATCCGAATAACAGATGCAATGAGCAATGTAATTCTAGATCATTTAACATAAATACCTTTACTGGTAGAATTTCAAATCGATTTCGATAGCTTCATGAGAGTTCATTTGAATTGTATCGAAAACGATTTGTAAGTTCAAAAGAGTAAATTATCAGTTTCGAAATCAAGTCTATAAAAGGGGTTACCTTATTTATATTGCTTGATAAGAAAAATTAAATATATAACGTAGAGTATTGTTTTTTTTATTAGTTTCAATAGAGGTAAAATAAAAAATTAATCATCAAATCAAATCAGTTCGTCGTCTGGAAGCGGAAATAGCGATTATGTTTCTCCCTTGAAATGATATGAATATTGAAAAAAAAGTGTTAGATTTATATTCTTATAAACAAAAAGAGAAGAATTAAAGCAAGACAGATTAAAATTCATTCAGCATATAATATTTTTCATTATATTATTCGTTTTAAATAATATTTTTTTTGTTGGTTTTTGCATGTTATTTAAATTATTTATTAGAAAATTTATAGTGAAGGTTTCCATTTTTTTTATAGATACATTATTTATTTATTTATATTATTGTTATTATTTTTATGCATGCCCAATTGTTAAATTATTTATTAATTATAGTTGTGCCATATATTCACTCAACTATATAGAGATCTATAAAAAAAATAACATTTTTTACATAAATTAAGTTGTCTATTTAGACGTTTATCATTCATTTCGATTTTTCTTTAATAATTAGTATTTTGTTTTTGCCCATTTTTTTTTTTAAACCTATGTCTGACAGTGACGAGATTTTGTCAGATAACGTATCCACTGATTTTGTTCAATTCATGACAGGAAGAGGTAGAGGACGTGGGAAGAGTTTAAAGTTCTCTCCATATCCATCGAAACAGTTAGATACAAATAAGTCCGACCGTGTTTTGCGTAGCCAATTTACATCGGGTGGCCTATTTAGGACCCCGATAAAAAAACTTCAATCCGATCTCAAGTTAGTCGATAATAATTCCGACATGGATTTAAACACACATTTAAATCTTCTATCTTCTCCACCTAATTCTGAATTAGAAGAAGGGGCGATAGGGGGTGAAGAAAAACAGAAGTCTTTGAAAGACAACGGTACAATTCCTAAAACATTCAAAACTCAGTCAGATCCGACGATAGTTCAGGAGGTACTTAAAGCCGCTCAAGGGGTAGCAAAAATATCTGAGAGTAGGGAAAGTCAGAAAAAAATTAAGTTGACTGACAATCAAGTAATTATTGATCGAAAAGAACTCGAGCATCTTTTAGCTATGGCTCAATCTAAAATTGATAATAGTCCATCTGCATTTAAAGTAGTAGCTTCAGAAAATCGGAAGTTAAACGTTCAAGAAAAATCGCAAGATTTTCTAAAACAACCGGATGAGCGTTATGATTTTCCATCTGGTAAACCACATCAAGTCCAAATGCATTCTGATTCGAATAGAGATAATTTAGTCAAATTACTTGAAGATATTGCCCAACTTCGATTAGATGTAAAACCACCTGTTCGCTCAGACCCTCAAATAAAAAGATCTATGACTGACCAACAAGATTTTCAACCAAATCTCTTTTATTCTGACGTAACACCGAACCGTCAACCAATTCCGAATAGAGAAATTAATAGGGATTTTGAATTGCCAGAAGATTTCGCATATTTGCAAAGACCGCGAAGAAGCTTTAATGAAAATCCGTATCGGCAACGATACGAATGTAAACTCGATAAATGGGGTTTCAAATTTAACGGTTCTCCTTCAGGGATGTCTGTTGAAGACTTCATTTTTCGCGTAGAGAAATTAGCCTTCGCAAAAGGATATACTCAGTACGAAATAGTCGATAATTTCCATGCTTTACTTTCCGGCACTGCCGAAGAGTGGTATTGGCGATTTGTCAAGCAAAATCCAAGCATTAATTGGAATTCGCTGAAAACTGCTTTAGCAGGACAATTTAAAAAGACAAGTTCCGATTATGAAATCTTACGGTATATCATTGACCGGAAACAAGAACCAAGCGAGAAATTTGACGAGTATTTCAACAAAATCATGTCCGATGTTGCTCGAATGCAAAATCAGATACCGGAAGTTGAATTAGTCAGTATTTTGCGAGTCAATGTAAAAGATAGGATTGGTCAGCTGATATTTTCTCAACCAATCTTTACATTGGATCAACTAAGAGATAGTTGTAGAAAGGCCGAAAAATATTTATCCCAACGGTCTACCCAATTTAATCGTTCTGTACCATTTCAACCACGGCGTCAAATTAGCGAAATTGAAGATAGGTTCGATTTCGAAGACAACTTACAAAACGAAACAGTTGAAGCAATCGGAAGTAATCAAAATGCTCAGAATTTAAATAGAAGGGATCAATCAGGATATCGATGTTGGAATTGCGATGATATTGGTCATTCGTTTTGGGATTGCACCAAAGATCGCAACCGTTTTTGTTATAGATGCGGGCGTAAAAATGTCACATGTCGAGAATGTATTAATTGTCCGGCGGAAAACGACAAGCGGGGCGAGAGAAAGATGGGGAATACTCGACCCCGAAGTCCACACCCCCAATGAATTCTAAGAACATCAATTTTCAGCCAATAGTTATTTTAAAGAAAGAAAATAAGGAAATAGCTACTCAGACCAACTTTGAAAACTCTTTAGAAAAATCTCTTCATCAGCGGTTAATAAAATATAATACAGTTCGTTCGCGAATATTTAATAATGATAGCATAAAATTTTTGCCAAGTCCTAAAATTTTAAAATTGAGAAATAAATTTAGAAATCGGCGACGTTTTCGTCGTATAATATCTGAAGCGACGTTAAATCTGAGAAATGACAATAGGCCTTACGCTAAAGTTTTGATAAATAATAATGAATTGGTAGGATTATTGGATAGTGGCGCTTCCATTAGCTGCCTTGGCAAAGGTGGGTTGGACATAATAAATTCTATGAAATGTCCATATGACAAATTTTCTGCTTCCGTTAAAACAGCAGACGGAACAGGCCAAGCCGTTATTGGGAAAGTTAAACTTCCAATCACTTATAACAATATTACACGAGAAGTGGAATTATTCTTAGTCCCAGGTTTAACCCAACCACTTTACCTTGGTGTCAATTTTTGGCAAATTTTTCAATTGGCCCCAAATATAATATCGGAAATCAGTCTAGAGCAAGAAAATGATCCCAATG
Organism: Chrysopilus asiliformis; assembly: GCA_964034945.1. Classification (NCBI taxonomy): domain Eukaryota; kingdom Metazoa; phylum Arthropoda; class Insecta; order Diptera; family Rhagionidae; genus Chrysopilus; species Chrysopilus asiliformis. Next base: position 10,137,899 of record OZ035961.1, read on the forward strand.
TGCATGAAATGTCGGATACACAGAAAGTTCAGCTAGAAAATATAATTAAAGAATTTCCTTCTTTTGAGAAAAACGGCCTAGGGCGTACTCATTTAGAAGAACACTCAATAGATGTCGGAAATGCTGAGCCGGTAAAGCAGCGTTTTTATCCAGTATCGCCTGCGATACAACAACTCATGGATTTGGAATTGGAAAGGATGTTAAAGTTAGGGGTAATTGAAGAGAGTACCAGTGCATGGAGTTCACCGGTGGTGTTAGTCCGGAAACCCGGTAAAAATCGCTTATGCCTGGACTCTCGGAAATTGAATAGCCTCACAAAAAAGGATGCTTATCCACTTCCACACCTAGAGGGATTACTAAGTCGACTGTCTGACACGCACTTTATCAGCAGCCTTGACTTAAAAGATGCCTTTTGGCAAATCCCTTTAGAACCCAAATCCAGAGAAATGACAGCGTTTACTATACCTGGCAGACCGTTGTACCAATACACGGTCATGCCGTTTGGGTTGTGTAATTCTGGACAACGGCTTTCCCGACTCATGGATAAAGTCATTCCATATCAGTTGAGACAATATGTATTTGTATATTTAGATGACCTTTTGGTGATAGCCCCCACTTTCGATATCATGTTGAATCGCCTTAAAGAAGTGGCCAAACTGCTTAAAGAGGCAGGACTAACTCTCAATCTTAACAAGTCAAAATTTTGCTTTAAGCAACTTCGCTACCTTGGTTACATCGTTGGTGATGGCTGCTTGAAGGTAGACCCCGATAAGGTCTCAGCCATCGCTAACTTCCCAGTACCAAGTACCGCGAAGCAAGCCCGTCGATTTCTAGGAATGGCTGGATGGTATCGTCGTTTTATCAAAGACTATTCCACCTTAGCCGCACCAATCTCTGACTGCCTAAAAAAATCTAAGAAATTCACTTTTTCTCAAGAAGCGATTAAGTCATGTGAACTTTTAAAACAAGCTCTAACATCAGCTCCAGTTCTTACCCATGCTGATTTCAGTAAGCATTTCTTTGTGCAATGTGATGCGTCAAGTTTAGGAATTGGTGGCGTCCTATTTCAGTTGGATAACGAAGGACAAGAACGACCAATTTCCTACATATCTCAAAAGTTGACTAGTACCCAGAAAAATTATACTGTCACAGAACTAGAGTGTTTAGCTGCAATCGTTAGTGTCAAAAAGTTTCGACCCTACATTGAAGGTCTCCCTTTTACAATTATAACTGATCATGCCAGCTTGAAGTGGCTGATGAGTCAAAAGGACCTCAGTGGAAGATTGGCCCGGTGGAGCCTTAAACTACAATCCTACGATTTCCAAATTGAACATAGAAAGGGTAGTAATAACGTCGTCGCAGATACTTTATCGCGAGCATATGTTGAGAGTATCGAAAATATTTCGGATAATTTTATACTTGAGGTAGATTTAAATTCTGACGAATTTAAATCGGAAGAGTATTGTGATTTAATTAAAACAATAAAAGATAATCCCGATAAATTACCGGACGTGATAGTATCAGATGACTTTATTTACAAGCGAATGGATCATTATCGAGGCGACCCTATTCAGGAAGATAACACCTGGAAATTATGGATCCCACCTGGTTTAACTCAAGCTCTGGTTCTTCAGGCTCATGAACCTTCTCAAGCCGGTCATGCAGGCATTGGTAAAACACTTTACCGATTACAACAAAAGTTCTATTGGCCTAATATGGCAAAACAAGTCAAAAATGTTATCAACGATTGTCAGATCTGTAAGGAAACGAAAGCGCCCAACTTCAGAATGAAACCACCCACTGGAAAAATGAACTTACCTGAACGTCCTTTTCAACGCATTTATATGGACTTTCTAGGACCTTATCCAAGAACTCGAGAAGGTCATACGACAATATTTCTAGTCTTAGATCAATTTACTAAATTTCCGTTGGCAAAACTTTTAGCTAAAGCAACTTCTCAGTCTATTATTAAATATTTAGAGGAACAAGTTTTCACAATTTTCGGTGTGCCTGAGGAAATTTTTTCCGATAACGGCCGTCAATTTATTTCAAAAGACTTCCAAGACTGCATTAAAGGATATGGAATCAAACATATTCGTACTGCGGTTTATTCACCCCAGGCTAACGCCTCAGAACGGCTCAATAGATCAATCTTGTCAGCGATTAGATCATATTTAAGCGATGATCATAAATTATGGAGTAAGAACTTAAATTTCATAATGGCATCCTTGCGTAGTTCAGTACATAGTTCATTAAGAACATCTCCATACGAAGCTCTGTTTGGGACTACCATGATAAATCACGGCTCAGAATACGAACTATTGAAAAAATTAGACGCATTACAAGATGGGAGTATTAAAATAATGTCTAACACCTCCAAGATGAATATTATTAGGGCAAATCTTGCTAAACGGTTAGAAGATTCGCAGAATAAAATTGTTAATCAATATAACTTGCGGACAAGGGAAACATCATTCGTCCCTGGTCAAGAAGTTTTTCGGAGGAATTTTATTCTTAGCGATGCAGGACAGAATATAAGCGCGAAACTATCAAAAAAATTTGTGAAGTGTCGTATAAAAAAAAAGATAGCTAAAAACCTTTATGAAGTGGAAAACTTGCAAGGAAAATCGATAGGCGTTTACCATGCGAAAGATTTGCGAGCTTAATTTTAACAATTTTTTTTTAATATTGCCCAGCTAGCCAACAAAGGAACATTGAGACTCTATCTCAGCGTGGACGAGCCCCACGTTTGACATGAAAAAATAAACAACCCACTTTTTTCAAAAATATTTATTAGCTACAGGTAGCATAAAAATCTTTTTGTGTTGTTATGTGGGCTTAAAAAAATAAAATATTCAAAAAAATATCCCGCCTTTAGCTACCAAGAAATAGACTCAGAATCTAAGAAGAGATCTCGCCATTGTGCTTAAATATTCAGGACACGAACCAGCCTAAAAGCTTTAAGGAAAAAAATCCTCCATAGTAGCCGCGTTCTTTTAGGTCTACTTAAATTATTTTAATGCTAAAAATAAATAAATAAAAGTAATAATATTAAACGAATGAATAAACGTTTAAATGGATGATTAAAACTTAGAACGAACAATAAAACTAATAAATATGAAAGATTTGTATAAATAGCTTAAAAGACTAGATAAATAAATAAATAAACAGCGATAAACAAACAGGGAAATTTCGTTTTGCAAACAGATCCTAGCTCACGCTAAAACCACGTTCTCTTCTTGCATCAACCGTGGAACGTGGAGGTTCGCTCAAGTACCGAGAACCTCAAAATTTGCTATCAAATTTTTTTTAAAAGTATAAAAAAAAAGAAGGTTTCGATCAAACTGAAACCCAGAAAAAAGATTTTTTTATTGTGATTAAACTTTCGGTCGATCGTCTGCCGGTTAGTATATCAGAATAAAGAATATTCAAAGCTAGATTTTTCTACCTTTTTTTTTTATGTTAAAATCAGGCAAAAAGGGAGATTCCTGAGCCGGACAGAGGCTATTATTATTCGGTATTCGGCCCCAAACTTTTATTAATAAAAGCGGTGCATGTTGGCCACGTCGACCACAAAATCCATCCCGGTTGGTACACAAGAAGCAAGAGCGATCCGCGAGGGGATCCGGATACCGATTCTTTTTAATATTTCATCGAATTTATGTTGCTAAACTGCGAGCAACGGAAATTATAATTGTGCATTAGAATAATAGTGCAGGCGAATCATAGTACAGGAACCTTGGTTCCCGGAACTTTCTTTAATGCCCACGTTGTTAGCGCATCCAAATATAACCTAAAAGCTGGCTCCGGAATAGTTCCAGAAGGAGGCCGTAACGATTTCGATTTGGAAGAAGCTCGTTGTATTTATCATCAAGGCAATTTCGGCAATATCAATTTCAAAATTTTTATTTGTTCTATATATTTTTTTTTCCTTGTTTAATTTATTTGTCTAAAAAGTTCCCTAACATTTTCTTTTAGCTAAATATTTCTCAAAAAGAAAGAAAATTCAAGAAAAATTCAAGAAAAATTCAAGAAAAAATTCAAGAAACATTTTTATATAAAGCAAGCAGATCCAGTCGTCGTTGTGCACAACTACGCGGAGCCGCAAAAAAAAAAAAATTAAAGAAAGGAGTAAATTAAAATAAAGGTTGTGAGTATTTTTAAATATTTTCTTATTGGGAGTATCGATTTCATATTAGTTCAAAATAAAAGGAAAGTAAAAGGAACTTAAAAATAATTTAACGTAGCTAAAAGAGAAAGACATTAAAAATAAAGAAAGATAATTAAACATAATAATAAGAACATATCATTATTGTACAAAAATTATAAATTAAAAACTAAAGTAACAATAATAATAATAACCACTATTTGAATTTCGCTGTATCACTATATTTTTAAAGAAGCTTTTCCCAAATCTCTTTGAACTCACTTCTCAATCGTGGTGGAGAAAATATATTATATTTTTTTTTACGCGGCAATGCTAAATGGTTTTCGGACGGGTTATGATAGTTCTCGCCGCAAGGGGGCACTATTATCCGTTTGCCTATGTTAACTTTTAAAATGAAAAAGATTCAAACATTTTAACGAATTTTGATCAGTTATGATTGCTTAAGGAAGTAGCATGAAAGGGAGAAACATGATCGCGATTTTTCGAAAACGGAGATATATACGGATGGAGAAAGACGGACAGACAGGACGAAGTGGAAGATGGACGTAGGGTGGACGGACAAACACGACGATGTAAAGTAATAACGGACAGGACGAGCAGATTTGATTTTGTTAGGGTAGCTTCGAGAAACATAAACATTACCATGCGCAAAGTGTCTAACAGTTTTAAAAGTTTTTTTTTTTATTGAATTCTTCTGTTTAATATCCAATTATATTTCGCTGGCTTTATTTCGTAGATTTTATTTATCTTTTCTATGTAGTCTAATTGTTTAGACATTATGCGTATGTGGTGAGGATCAGTGAAGAAATATTAGGCACAGATTGATGTGATTTTGGTTGAACAGAGTATTTCCTTTTTCGGTGCAAGAACCGCCCCAACCCGACGAGTTTAAGCCCAAAAATTATGTGCCTAGCCGAGGATTAAGGAAATCGAATCATAAGTAGCGATTTCACCTTGCTACCATAAAAGTCGCTGTTAGCTTTTACCCCAAAATCTACACATGTTCATATAACAACCTTGAAGTCTTCAGCGTTATTTTCAATTCTAGCAATTTTTTTCTCTCGTAAGAGTTTATACGAGGTGCTTGTATTTATCGTAAAAGATTTCCAGGAAATCAATTCAAAATGCCTAAGTATAACGAATATTTGAAGTATTTTAGGGATTTTCGTTTTCTCTATTTCATAAGGATAAGATATTTGAGGAAGAAGGAAATTCCTGCTTAAATCATTTTGATCTCGTTATGCACCACAAATATAAACGGTGAGCATATATTCATAATATCCGCAATTGCAATCAAATCAGTAAAACTGTTTGAGATATGGATCGCTTTACCAATTGAAATATTTCGAATAAATTATGCTAGATTTGCATATAAAGTAAAAATCTATAGAAATCGTAAAGAGGATATATTAAAAGGATCAATATAAAAAATTCCTTCAAAAATATACTACAGATTTGATGATTTGTTATCCTGTCTTTATACATTTGTAGGACTGCATTTCAATCGATATTATCTCACATATTTTGTGAAAATCATCGAGATTGTACGAGTTTCGATGTCAACGTAGAGCAAATTCTGCTGAATTCGATGAAATTTGCAAATTTTCGAAATATTGTGTAGCTGGCATATGTCCTCCATATGGAGGAACATATTTCTTTCATTTCAACTTGTAATATAGACTTGCCTACATTATTAACATTACATTGGTACAACGTCCGATGGGAACGAAAATATTGAGAACATATTTTAGCTGCGTTGAATAATCCACCGACGAGGCAGTTTCTGTCCCGTTGCTAAGTAATGGATACTTTATTCGACATTTTCAGGCTTTTGAAATAAAATTCCGTCTTCAGTATAGAAATAATATCTCGAGGAAAAATCTAAATTGAAAAATAAAAAAAAAACAGTTTTCCAGATAACATTTTTGGAAATTAGAAATATATAGGCTTGTGTGTTTGTCTGTTCAGTTAAAACTCGAGAACCACTGAACCGATTTGGATGAAACTTTCAGAGGAGCTTACTGTGCAGGTTTTAGACCACAGATCAATCTAGGGTTGCTTTTTTCTTGCTATTGTAGTTTCCTTGATTTTTTTTACATTGCTTTCTGTTTTTCTGTCTATTTGCCTAGCACAGCGTTTCTCAACCTTTCAGTATTCGCGGCCCAATTTTCAATCAAAATTGTCATCGCGCCCCCCCAAAGTTGTTTTAACCCTGAAATCACAATGAACGCGAAACTGGCGCAGAAACTGTCACTTAAAAGTTTGGTTCCCACAAATTGTTTGAAGTGAGCACAGTGAACGTATAGAAGGCAGCTACAACGTAACCGCAACGCAAAAGTTTGCAAACTTCTAACTTTGCTGCAGAATTCTGCGTTGACAGTTCATAAAGTGAGGTTGGAAAAATGTCGTTCGAGGAAAAATTTATAGCCTTAGTGCAAATAACAAAGATAAAGACCAACAAAGCAAATTATCGCTTCAAAATTATCCATTTTTGTAATTTTTCCAAGTTTATACCACTTTATATTATGTCACTTGTACTACTTCACGAGCTGCCATTGTGCTCTGCCGCTAGAATTTTGCACTGCGTGACAGTTCAGAGCGTTGTAGTTGCGTTGGTTTCGCGTTCATTGTGCTCCAAGCGTAAGTTAATAAGTTAATTATTAAATATTATGTCGAAATGTATTTTGTTTTGTATGTGGGTATGTACTTTCCTTTCAGTCAATTAATAAACTTTTTTAAATATTTTGTCTTGGATATGCTCGCGCCCCCCCTACAATGTACTTACGCCCCTCCAGGGGGGCGCGCCCCACAGGTTGAGAATCGCTGGCCTAGCATCATTAAGTGGGTTTTAGACAATGGGGGGAGGGTCTGCTGTCTGTAGTGCGACTGCGCACACTGGTTTCAAATAACACAAAAGTTGCAATTAATTTACAGGTAGTATGTTTCGCCTTGTAAAGTGAACACGTTAGGTAAGGTTGAGAAAACCGCGCGTACTCAGGTGTGAACATAGCGCTTAACCCGGGGGCCTATAGGCCGATTGTCATCAAATGAGTTCAGTAAATAACAAAACATAAAAAAAAGTTTTTTTGGGTTTAAAATTGCATATCCTTTTTCTTTCCTCTGCTATAGAGGGAAGGTATTGTATCCATGACGGATACCGACTCGAGAATAGGAGTAGATGGATCAGTACGAAATCCGTTTTAGGTAAAATTATGGGAATGCATCTGTCTGTCGTCGAATTCTGAGAAATAAAAATTTAAACAATTTTTTCCTCGCCACTGTAAAAACCAAAAAAAAACCATTATTTTTTTGTGACATGAAAACCTGGTATTGAGTGCCAGACTTTGGCGTCGTTGGTAATTTTCCTTAACACAAGAAAAATGACGAATATGCGGAATATATTCTAGAATATTTATCTTTTTTTCTACTTGATGTAGATATTCTATCTCTAGAAAAACTGAAACAATTGATGTTGTAAACTAGGAAGGTCTGTTGTGACTGGGGATAAAAAGGGATCCCTCAATTTGCGGCATTATATATAGCTTAAGGGTATCCTAACTGAGAAATATACTCGATGAAAAAAGAATTTATAGGAAAAAAGTATATATCGATGTACGTTCTCCAATCAATGTATCAAGCAATTTGAAGATTACATAAGGAAACGAACAAGGAAAATATTTATCCTTAATATTACTAGGGATTCAGTTTCTCAATATTTCCTACGAATTTTTAGTCCCTTATCTTTTATATTTCTTCTTATGTTTGATATTTTTCCCATTTTGGTCCTTATACTGTTTCGGTTTAGCCCCAAGTCGATTAGATCAATCCATGGGTCGATAAAATTGAAACCTGCTTTTTCTTTTATTTTTATTTTTAGCATCACACAGTCACGTGCGGGACGAAGAGATCAACGAGACAGCATGACTCTGAGGATTAGCTCAACTAATGTCTCATTTCTTTGATCTTGAAGGTTGCTACTTATTCTGTGAAAGATTATCTTCGTGTATATACAAAGGGGTTGGTATTAAATCAAAAAGATTTTTGAGCCTTTTTGGCCAAGTTTTTCGTTATTCAGGGGGGCTATAAAGTAATATCTATCCTTTTTCAATGTTTCCTTTATATTCTTTTAAAGGACTTTCAACTTCAGGATATTCAAACCCTTTTTGGATTAGTAATGACGTCTGTTGATGAAAAATGGCCAGAAGAGTTTTTTTTTTAAAGTAACAATACTGGAAGAGAAAATGTCGAACTTATACAAGTGCTCCAAACTTAAAGAAGTGCTCCAAATTGGGGTTGATACCATTCTTTTTCGATTCAAAAGCTTAGTGCTTTACCACAAAGCCATGCGTATTCTCAAGATACACCTTTAGCGATTTCGCTCTCTCGTGAACTCTTCTCATGGAGTGAACTCTTCTCATGGAGTGAACTCCTTTGACGAAAAGGAATGGACCCCTGCAGACTCCGTTTCGGTATATGATCTCCGTTTTTTTCGAGCGTGCCAAAATCGTTTTTCAAACATTTGTGAGGTATGAAAATTTTAATGACTTCTACGAGATGTAAACTCAAATTCTTTTTAAACATAATTTTCGTGGAAATTTCGATCTTTAAGCAAATGAATCAAAAATTTGATTTTTTAAATTTAATTTCAACAATTTTTCAGACACAAAAAATTCCGTCTTGTACAAGATTTTTTCCAGACATTTCAACATTTTTTTCGGATCTAAAAAATTCCATAAAGGACATAAAATCAATATTCTATGGCTTCGGGAAAAAGAGCTCCTTATCATCAATTTGATTGGCATAAAATGCTTCCATGTTCAATATAAATCGCTGCTTGTAACGCTGATTGCCATACTGAATGAAAAAGAATCAAACGGTTGGGGAAGAATCATCGAAACAACCACTCTGGGGCATACAAAATTGATGACAATCTCAAAAACAAAAGGAAATCACTTAAAACACCTGTAATAAACCCACCAGGACAATTGCGTTTGTGATTCAATGCTATTCATTTGAAATAGGTATAGATTTTCATGTAAAAGGTGGGTTGACCATTATATAAATCACTGGCTCTGGACCCGGATTTTGTTGATTCCGTTCGGCTAGACTGGCATGTAATCAAATCGTCACGAGTCTGAGAATGTCGGGATGCTGGGAATTTATAGCAATTTCGTGTACAAATTGTATCTCCTGTCTGCGTTTTGCTCGTGGCGTACCCACGGTTTTCCGCTGTTCAGCAATTAATCCTGTCTGGGAATATATCAGATTTTGCACAATATCTGCATGGCAGACATTTCCCAGGTCTACTATGTGACCGTCAACCATTAAAGACCATGCTAATTTCCAATTTTTTTTCAATGATTTTCCGATGCTTCTCCCCATAAAATCTTTCAATAAAATAGTGGAGTTTGTTTAACATTCGTTTGATACAATTGATAGATAGATGAAAATGTACCAAATAGGATGACTACTATATACCTACCAACAGTGAAATGTGATCCTATTTATATGGCCAAGGGAATGATGAACATTTGTTGTCAAATTGGTCTCATGTTAAATTTGTGACAGGTTTTTGTTGCTTAACTTTTTTCTATTGCCATAGATTTATTGTAGTAAATGTTGTGCAACTTGTAGCAATATTATATAAGTACGTCAAATGTCCATAATTTGTAATCATCTATAATCCAATGTTGGTAGTATCTTCGGGTGGTCATAAAGAAGTCCTAAATTTCATTGAGTTTTTTTTTGTGGGATCTTGAAGTAGCGGAGATGGGAAATGGAAGTCGTTGAACAAAAGTAATCGCAGCGGAATGGACGACAGGTGATTTATCACACGTGTCAACCACGCTGCCAATATCATTATTTAATGTCAGCAGGAAGATTTCATCAAATAAGTTCCGGATTAAGTCACTAGTGCGAAATTTGTCCTGACATTATGTTTCTCCTAGTGTCCAATTCGTATATAGTAGTATTGTCTGCCATTAGGTGTGTCGGAAAATATTCTTTGGCTTTTTTAAATTTGAATTTGGCATCGAAAAGTTTTTATATCCAGTTTTTAATCAATATAAGCCTTCTAGAGGAACCTCGAATACCCCCAGAAAGCATTTCTTTGTGGAAACGAAAACAAGATTACGTCGGTATTCTAAAAGCATTTCCCGGTCCAAATGTTAAAATGTTGACATTAGAATATTAAAATTCCGCTCAGACTGTATATAGGTGTAAAATTTCATGTCAATCGGGTACGTGGACTTTTTACGAATGAAATGTTCTGAAAAAATCGGCCCAGTGCACATTTAGGCAAAATATATTTTTGCCCCAGAAATCTGTGAAGAAAAGATTTATTTCTAATCGAAACATGCTCTAACTTTTTAATCGAAATTTTGTAATTTCACAAATCACACTAACGTTTTCAACATATTTTTAATAGTGCCACCACACTCTCTCTGAACGTGCCAGTTTGCACTTTTTTTTTTTAAACTCCACTCAATTTTCTTTAAAATTTTAAGTAAAATTCAAATTTCAATTAGAAACTGTCTGAATTATGGCGACTAAAAACACTTTTTGTATCTAAAAAACATGTTTTGTTTTGTATCTGAGAAAAATGGCTAGAAAACTGCTCGTGACATTTCTGACGGTGGGAAATTTCCAATCAACCTAACCTTTTCTAGACACTTTAAATAGACAATGAAGCCTCGCTAGCTGGACAAACTGCTAGGACGACTATCAGGACGACTTCTATAGGACGGTAACGACATTTGGAATTTCTTTTTGCTTTTCATATCATTTGATTATGTTGCGATGTGTTATTTTTGTACATAGAATGGGAGGATGGAGGAGGACATTTGCTGAGACCTTTCAAAAAGGTGGCTCAATACCAGGACTGGCAATAAAAACAGGCGAAATCGGACATGACAAATGATGCCGCCTCATCCTTTCTACAGACGCCAACAGGACAGCTAAAGTCCGAAGCGATGAGGGTTCTTTTTCGATTTGGACTTTTTCTTGTTGTTGTTGTTGTTGTCTTCCTTTTATTTCAGCAAAAATTCCATTCAAGTGGTGAAGAGTCCCAGTATTGACCGATGACGACTGTATCTGGTTGTGCTTCCCCTGTGTTTTCCCTTTTGTTATCTGTTTATATCTCTAATGGGATTCAATGAATGGGAGTCATCATTGGAACTTCTGGGTGTCCTTATCTCTGTTCTGTCTTTATATGGCAATAAATATTTGACGAAACGATCGGTTATTCTCTTCCCTCAGGCTTCTATTTTTGTATTTCCTTTGATAACTTTGTTTATTCATACGGTATACTGTGTTGAACAGGTGAAATTGTAATCAAGATGTCTGGAAAATTAAAATGTTCCAAAGGTAAACTTTGTTGTGTAAATAATTTCTACTGTTATTCTGATGTGATGTAATTGTAAGAGTTGGATTTTTCATGTTGACAGTAGTAGCGATTGTAAATCAGGAAAATATCAACAGTTATGTGCGACATGTTCTTAGAAAACACAAGTAGGTGTTATATGGTTATTTGAAAAAATCTTTTGTAGGTCATAGGTGAATTACCTCTGATTTGCTAGAAATTGGTGGCCTTCTTCAAGTGGGGCTTTCGCAATGTAAATTTACGGTTATGAAAATAATATAAAAAATATCAGTGGTTGAAAAATATTTAAAAAAATAAGATTTTTCGAAATTACTCAAGAAGCGTTAGCGAGGACGTACACGAGGCAACTTTCAATCTTCAGCATGCCTCAGCCTCACCAAATTGCTGGAAAGAAACGAGTGCGGCAAGAGGAGAAAAGTCGCCACTCGAAAAGTGTTCTTCACGTCTTCTTTTACGCACACAAACGAAGTTGCTCGTGTAGCACGTCAGCATGCATGTGTGCGTAATTTCATTGAGTCAGTCGGTGCTTATAGCCACCGACTCGTAAACATATCCCAAATAAACAAAAATTGAATGCAAATAGTGAAATACCAATTGCAGGTAGTTTATATTTTTCAGGTAGGTAGGTAAATAACAAATTGCCAGTCCTTATTCTTCTATTGTTGGCAGTTTCTATTTTGGCAATTGATGTTACCTGGGTGCTAGCTAGTAAGGGAATGAGCTGGAAATACAACACATATATGAGAACCACACACACATGAGCGATCGCTTGTTTTACACAAGTTTCTCCTACTAAAAAGTGAAGAAGCATGTACGTCGGAAAGGCATTTTGAGGACCAAAAGTTGCCGCGACGAGATGAAGCGTGTACGTTCGCACTTAGAGTTACAAAAAAACCGTTGAAAAAATGTATTTTTTCCCCAAAAAACATAATTTTCGAGAAATTTTCAAAAAACGTACAAAAAAAAAATTGTATGGGAGGTACCCGTTATAGTTACCGTTACTTTTCCGAAAGTTGGTCGAAAACGACGATTTTTGTAAAACTTTTTTACAAAAAGAATTCAAGTCGCTAGCTCAACGCGATCTCAAGTTATTTAAGATACATAAAACGGACAGACCGATAGACCGACAGACGGACAGACATCTAGATAATTTTTCCTGAAATGGATTTCATAGTGACCAGAAAGCTTTTATCAGTCGTTGTTCTCGAGTAGTTCACCGTTATGAATACAATACTTTTTTTTTAATTAAACAGAGGAAAGTAAAAAGACTAGTAGGCGGCAAAATTCTGACGAAAATCTTTTCAGCATTCTTAAATTTAATTAAGAAACAGTAGGGTATTTATCTTGCTGAACTTTGTTTCCTTTTTTAAAGACTTCAAAGAATTTTAATTTTCAAGTAAACTATTCGCTTGCTAAAATGCTTCTAAAAGTTTTATCGCAAGACATATTAATATTCTTGAAAAAGTTTTCCTTGAATCTTGTTTATATCGGCATTTAAATTACTGTTTTATTCTTTTATTAGTTTATCGTGGAATAGTGGTTTAAACTTTGTTGTGTTTTTACAGTAAAATAGCGCAAAGTTTAAACTTTACGTGAAGAACGAGCTACACAGAAGAAGTGTTTTATCCGTTCAAAAAGGACTATAATATATTTTCGCCTTTTTAAAACTCTTGCTGTTTGAAACCTAAGATGCTGAAAAAAGAAAAACTTTACACGATGCTTGTTGCCGTTTCCTATTTTTTGTGTTGCTTCACTTTCTTTTCTTCGAATTTCGGTTTTTTGTTCTTTAGAACTGCGAGTTATTTGAACTCACTAAGCCATCGACTTTTCAACAACTTTCTGTTTATTGCCAAAAGTAACCAAAGTTTTATTCACTTCTCAATACTTGGCTGGCCTGGTCTCGAACTTCCATCTGAATGTAACCAGAAAATCGTGAAAGGGGAATATCTCCACGAACGAATGAAAACAAGAAGTTTGAAGTTCGCTGGTTTGTTGGCTGCCGAGAGGACTTTGAACGTGAAAAAGGAAACAAGTCAAGAACTTATTCTTCTTCTTCGACCAGGACTGGTTCTGTCTACCGTTTCTGAGATGTGATACTTGTCATCCCTTCTCAGTCCCTACGACGATGCGATGTAGGGAACTTTTTCTACTTGTAAATTGTATTACACGTTATCGAAAAAGTTTGAAGCTCCCTTAAAGAACGTGATGACTTTTTTGTATTTATCTTTCAACAAGCCCTTCACCTATTTGACTGTAGAATTTTACCAACTAGGGGTGAAATTATTGATGAATTTCGGCGGCTTACAAGTAACATTGCGGGGGATAAAATTTTATGCCGCAATACATTTTTAAGGTTAAGCTTTTTGCTTGGTAATACTTATTTAATAAATTGATACTTGACTTAAATTTAATTTTAAAGTCTATTTTGCGGCACATCACCGAAAGTTTTCAATTGGTTGGCTTCAAGTGATTTTTACGGAAATAGGAGTTTGTTTCATTATTGGCGTGAAGTGGAATTTTGCGACAATTTAAAATTATTTTTCCACAGCTGATTTGTTAAATTAAACAAATTACATTTTTGTTCGCAATATTGAATTAAAACACATTTTTTCGCTTTAAAAATTAGTAAGCAATACAACAAATAGTATAAAACATACAGATGTCGCACGGCGAACAAACAAATGTTAACGAAATATTTTGCCATCCGCTAGCAGTGGACGAGAATATTTCTTTACTACGCTGAAGGAACAGTGAGCAGAAGGTGAATGTTTATTAAAACCAGAGATGCAAACTGGTTTTTTGTATCGAATCAAAAACGACTAAGGCCCGCCGTACACTTGAGCTAAGTTAGCTCAGCTATGTGTCTGTTTAGACCTTAACGTGGCGTGTTTCGTCACGTATCAAAATGTGGATAATATGAACTGCTAAACGTATACGTCTAAACAGGCACTAAGCTGAGCTAACCCGGCCTTTACACGCGACTGTAAAGTCTGTCAGTAGCACAGACTTCAAATGTCAAATTACTGACAACGAATTAAAAGACATTTAGCGAACTGACAGTCAGTGCATTTACACGAGACTGTGTCAGCTCTACAGAGGCGTGTAAGGGCCGGGTTACTTAGCTCAAGTGTACGGCGGCCCTAAGCCATTGAAATTTGAGTGAACCAAAATCAAACCAAATTTTGAAGTCTTAGGAATCAAAACCAAAAACCAAAAATCCAATTCACCCTTGAACCAAAACCGAACCACACACAAAAAACGTTTGATTTTCATCTCTGATCAAAACTACCTGCGAATAGGAAGTATATGAAGAAAGAGACGCAAGAAATCGAAACTGAGGAAGTAAAATGTTTTAATTTGTTCGTACTTATGTGACAATTAAGAACTAAATAGATTAAATTACATTTTTACGTTTTGTTCATCGAAGTGAATCCTAACGAATCGTAACTGAATCACTTGGCATTCATATTTTTCACCGAAATTTTGAGATGAAAATTTATAAAAAGTAGCATATATTTGAAAACTAATGAAAGTCTGCTCAAGTTAAGGCTTTCACTCTTTTTTTTGTAAAACCTTACAAATGCAAATATGTTTTTGTTTAAATATATTGTCAATACTTCACTCTCGTCGAATGCGCGCGATTCAGGGGCATGCAAGTGTGTTGTTCAATTTTTGTTTATTTTTCCTTAAATAGTAATCAAATAAATAAGCTATATTCTTACCAAAATAATCTTCAGCCATCTGATACACTTTAAACTCTGGCGAAATCACAAATTCTGTAGAAAATTCAAAACTCTTGGTACAGAGAAAACACACAAACATTTGATGAAATTATTAATTTTTATGCAAAGTTAAATGCAAAACATTTAATCGTCAGATGTGCCATAAAATCATGCATTTATAGCTTCAGAAGTCTAGAAGTCTAATAAAAAATCCAGCGAAAGGCATTCGAAATCCGAACAACTATTAACGCAAACAAATTATGGCAAATAGCTATGAAGAATTCTCATAGACGAGCCCATCATTAGCCACAGGTTTCCGTTTTGTTGTGCCCTCTTCACCGCGATTCGATTCACCTGAAGTGTGTATATACCACATGTACATTAATCTACAAAAAAGGTAAAAAAAAATCCCCGGCGCAATATCCGCAAATTACCTTAACACCATGGGCTAAAACCCACATCAGTTGGTGGCCATATATTTTTCGCGGCTGAGGCGGAGGGTAAATGCGCCGCAGACAAATTAAATGAATTCCCGTGGCACAGTTGTTTTTAATGGCGTGGATTACCTGACGCTTATTTATGGTACTTGAAGTTATTAGAATGAACTTTTCCGTTATCGCTTTGACACTTGGCTTTTCCACAATTTTTGGAAGGGACGGGAAAATCTTTTTTTTTACCTTCAACACGACCTTTTCGAAAGGTTTTAGGGGCGCTTTTTTTATTACCCACGTTATGTCCTTTTGCCATAGGCTTCAATTTGAATGATCAAATATTCAATACGTTTAATGTTTAAAATCAATTTATTTCTTTAATTTTTGAGTTACTTTTTTGGTTGACATTATTTTTGTTTCTTATTGTCTTTTGGCTATAAATCATCATTGAAAGAAAATATTAAAGGGTCGATGTAGGGGTTGAAATGTGAGGTATGGGCGTTCAGAAGCATCGTCAAATATTGAAACAGTGCCCAAAGCAAAATTCAACGGTAGGAACAATTTTAAATTAAAGACCTTTCCGTTTTTTGTTGATTTAAACAAACTCTTGAAGGAAATTTCAATGTTTTCTTCATCCATTCTAACCCTTGATATCATGATCTACCATTCATTTGCTGGAAGGAAGTTGAAATGTTGTAGCCACTTCTGTATACTTTTGGACAAATATTAGAAATGATGTAGGGTGAAGTGGTCGATTTTGAACATGAATGTCGAAATCAATAAAAACTTGAGTCTAGTATAAAATAAGTTTTTTTTAGACATATGGTAATTGAATTAGTGGAAAAATCTTATGTTTTTTCGAAATTTTTTCAAAGTGTCCACGAAAATTTGTAATGGCGACTGGAATATTTGCGGCTCGTGTATTGGAGGAACAAGCGAACGCGTAACTCAACTAATGGTTTATTATTTTTTCCACAAAAAAAAACTGAATTAAAATTTGCAAGTACCGCAATAAAAAAAAATATCCCAGCACTTTCCTCGAGTAGTCGAAGATAGAGAATGTCTCCTATTGATCGATACCCCAGATAACTAAGAAGTTTTAAAGTTTTTCCTTGCATCCCCTACAATGGCTATCAAGGATTTGGATTGATAGAGACATGTTCCAGACTCTAGCAAAAATGAAGATAAAAAACCAGCCTGATACAGATATCCTTTTACATTAGGTATAGACGGAGACGTTGGAACGGCAAATAAGCATCCAGACCCAAATTGCTTCAACTGTCCGATGAAGAAGGACAAGGGTTGACAACGGGTTCATCATTAGAATTCCAAAAATGTTTCCTTGGTCTGATTTGTTTTCATTCGATCGACTTGGTTTGTTTTTGCCATTGTTTGCTCGT